>ML686112.1:754043-829572 GCA_007922175.1 Pelusios castaneus
ACGCTTTGAAAGCGTCTTTCAAAGCGTCTGACGAAGTGGGATTTTCTCCCACGAAAGCTCATGCGATTAATAAATCTGTTAGTCTTTAAAAGTGCCACAAGACTCTGTTGTCTTTCTACAATAGACTAACACGGCTACCCCTTTGGAATTTGAGGTATTTAATGTCTATTTTGGTTCAGTCTTCACTATAAAGGTTAATAATGACCATATATTCAACTCAATTAATTTTAACAAGGAAGAAAGAAGGCAAGTCAAAATAGGGAAAGAACAGGTTAAAGAATATTTAGATAAGATAGATGTATTCAAGTTGGCAGAGTCTAATATACTTAAGGAACTTGCTAAAGCAATCTCAGAATCATTAGCAATTATCTTTAAGAATTCCTGGAGGATGGATAATGTCCCAGAGGACTGGAGAAGAGTTCATACATAGAGCCTATCTTTTAAAAGGAGAACAAAGAGGAACTGAAGAATTATAGACCAGACAGCCTAACATCAATACTAGGAAAGATATCAGAACAAATTGTTAAACTATCAGTCTGTAAGCATCTAAAGTATAATAGGCTTATAAGGAACAGAACAAATCATGTCAAATCAACCTAATTTCCTTCTCTGACAGGGTTACTAGCCTAGTGAATAGGGGAGAAGCAGTCAACAGGAGATACCTTGATTTTTAGTTGGCTTTTGACACAAACCCATATGACATTGCCATTGGCAATCTAAGGAAGTGTGGTCTAGATGAAATTACTGCAGTGTGAGTGAAAAACTGATTGAAAGATTGTACTCAAGTTAGTTATCAAAGGTTCACTGTCAAACTGGGAAGACTTCTTAGTGGGGACTGCAGAGATCAGTCCTGGTGCTATTTAATATTTTCATTAATGATTAGGATAGACGCATAGGCTATGTATACACTTACTAAAATTAGTTCGAATTAGTTAGTTCAACCTAACTAATTCGAACTAATTTTAGTTAATTCGAATAAATTTAATTCGAACTAGAAAAAATTAGTTCAAACTAAGGAAGTGCCAGTTATGGCACTTGCTTGGTTCGAATTAGCGATCTCCATTGATTTCAATGGGCTGGTTAGTTCGAACTAACATGGCCACATTGGTTAATTCGAACTAACTAGTTCGAATTAACCCTTACTTCTAATACCTTATTCAAAGTTATTAGTTTGAATTAAGGAAGCCCATAATTCGAACTAATTAAAGCCTAGTGTAGCCATGGCTTTAGTTAGTTCGAATTAAGCCTTCTTAATTCGAACTAACTTGCCAGTGTAGACATAGCCCTAGACCCTAAGGTCAGAAGGGACTAGTATGATCACCTAGTCTGACCTCCTACAAAATGCAGGCCATAAAACCTCACCCATCAATTCCTGCAATAAGTCTCTAACCTGTGACTGAGTTATTAAAGATCTCAGATCATTATTTAAAGACTTTAAGATACAGAGAATCCACCAGCAAGTGAGTCATTTGCCATGCTATAAAGAAAGGTGAAAACCCCCCAGAGCCCAGGCCAATCTTCCTTGAGAAATTCTTTCCCAACTCCAAATATGGTGATCAGTTAAACCCTGAGCATATAGACAAGTCTCACCAGCCAATCACCCAAGAAATAATTCTCTGTAATAACTCAGAACCCATCCCATCTACCCTCCCTTCTTAGGCCACTGGCATATCCACCAACAGTAGTCAAAGATCAGCCAATTACCAAACTAGGCCGTCCCATCACACCATCCCCTCCATAAATGTATTAAGCTCAATTTTGAAGGCACTTGTGTTTTTTGCCCGCACAGCTCCCCTTGGAAGGCTATTCTAGAACTTTACGCCTTTGATGGTTAGAAACCTGCATCTAATTTCAAGTCTAAAGTTCCTGATGGACAGTTTATAACCATTTGTTCTTATGTCCACATTGGTGCTGTACTCAAATAATTCCTCTCCCTCCCTTGTATTTATCCCTCTGATGTATTTTTAGAGAACAATCATACCTCCCCTCAACCTTCTTTTGGTTAGGCTAAACAAGCCAAGCTCCTTAAGGCTATGTCTGCACTTGTTAATTTAAGTCGATTTAGTGCATCTACACTATAAAATTAAGTCGACTTAAAGGAGACCTTGCAAAGTCGACCTAGAGCATCTCCACTTGACGCTTAAGTCAACTGGCAGGGGCTAGGGGGACTAGGAGTGGTGCATGATGTGTGGCATGTGGCAGTCAGGAAGTGCTCTCCCTCCCCGGGCCAGTCCCATAGAAGAGGAAGTGAACTCAGCACCTTCCCCATTGTGCCTGGCAAAATAGAGGGTGAGCAGGTCAGGGACCGAGCTCTTCGTCTCCTGAGAATTGTCAGGCAGCTGCGCAGCACCTGGCAGCTACTGATGAGGCTGCTTATCTTCTGGACCAGACTTTGTTTGCAAGCCACCAGCACGGAGGCAGACACCAGCCTGACCCCCACCTTGATGGCCCGGCAAGCTGCTACAGGCAGCAAAGTGCGTGCCGTGCCTCGCTGCCTCTGGCCACGTGCAGCCAATGGGCAGCCTTGCTAATGGGCAATTTCATGTGCCAGTGCCTTTAATATCCTTTGATGGAGATTATCCGGGTCCCCTGATTTAGTCCCATCAAACAGCTCGAGTTTGGCTTCTACCTCAGATATGGCAATTTCCACTTCCATATCATCATTCCATTAGCTACCCTACCTCTATCCACAAGCTCGTCATCACCCTTATTAAAAACAGAGGCAAAATACTTATTTCAATATTCTACCATGCCTAGATTATCCTTGACTTCCACCCCATCCTCAGTGTTTAGCAGGGGTTTACTGTGCTGCATGGCCTGAGGAAAATGTCACATGGAAGTTGTTGGGTGCTGAAAATTCAGCCACTTGGTTACCTTAGGGCAGGGGTTCTCAACCTTTTTTGTGTCATGGCATGGTTAGCACCACGGCCAACAAGTAACTACACAGTAGCGCCTTCTGCCAAAAAAACCAGTCACCGGCCCAATTTGTAGGCTTTTGTGTCATGGTACAGTGGTGGAGAACTGCTGCCTTAGGGTATGTCTCCACTAGGTGTGAGGGCAGCTCAGGTAGGCATAGCCAGGTAAACTCTCACTTAGCTAACTGCAGCTAAGTCGAGCTGTGAATAGCCAGTGTGGTGAGGGCTGTGCACCCTAGTATATACTCTCATTCCTACCCCAGGCTCCCTGCCACTCTGTCTTCACTGTTATGTCTAGCCATGCTACCATGATCAAAGCTAGTGCTGCTGTGCCCGCCTAAACCTCACTCACACCTGTGACTGCACTTTGCTATCTTCATTCTGATCACCATTTGGATATTTAATTGCAGGGTGATTTGGGTCTGCTAGTCAAGTCAGCCCTGCACCAATGGCGTACTGGGAGGCAAGAGGGAGCACTGGCCTGGGGGTGGGGCCGGCTGAGTCGTTCTTGGAGAAGCCACCCCTGTTGTTGCAGGCAATTACTGGGCTTTAACTTCGGCTTAGGCCTGCTGGCAGCCTCGCCCTAGACTTCTAGAGAAGACTTGTTCAACCTGCGGCCCGTGAGCCAGATTCTGGCCCACCGAGGGCTTTCACACAGCCCATGGAGTGCTGCGGCAGAAGCCTGGGAGCTGGGACTGGCCTGGGCCTTTTAAATCTCTTGCCCTGGCACAGCTGCAGGGTGGAGTAGCCTAGTCAGACAGCAGAGTTCAGGGGCTGTATTCAGCCCCTTTCAGGTAGGATGGGGCCAGAGAAGGGGTTGGGGAGGACTTGCAGTGCCAGGAGGTGAAAGGGGAGCCCGCATGCGTTAAGGGAAGGAGAGGACCAGCACATGGGGAAAAGCAGAGGAGGGAGAGGACCAGTGCACAGGGGAGAGAGAGGACCGGTGCATAGGGGAGAGAGGGGACTGATGTGCAGGGAAAGACAGGGGAGGGAGGGGTGCCAGCATGCATGGAAAGGAAAGATAAGGGCTGGGGAGGGAGCGGAGCAGAGTGAGTGCCTGGAAAGGGAAGGCAGGGGGGCAGAGGAGCCCACAGGAAAAGGGGTCTGTGACCCCATGCAATGGCATGGCACAACAGAGGTCAAGGAAGGGGTTGGGGAACCGACAGAGCTGGGGAAAGGGAAGTGATTAGGGAACCAGCACAGCACAGGTAGGGAAAGAGGCTGGGGAGCCAGGTAAGTGGTTAGAGAGCCTGCACAGGGCCAGGGAAGGGGTTGGGTAGCCAACATGGAAGGGGAGCCTGTACTGTGCAGGCTGGAGAAGGAGTTAGAGAGCCTGAGTGGTGTGGGGCAAGAGGGAGGGGTCAGGGAGCCAGCAAAGGATAGTGGGTGGAAGGGAAGTAGTGGGGTCCCACCACCTGGCCACATGGTTTCCTTCCCACCCCTGCCTTACTCCTCCCTTCCCCCCCCCCCAACACATTTCCATGCCACCCCTGCTCTTCTGACCATCCTCCCTTGCCCTGCGTCACACGGTCACCTTGCCACTCTACATGGCCATCCCCACCCTTCCTTGTCACCCCTGCCCTGCTCCCCACTATCCCCATGCTTTCCCCTGCCACTCCACATGGCCACCCTTGCCCTCCCCTACCCTGCAATGGTCCCTTGCCATCTCACCCCTCTCTACTATCCCTCCTCTCTCCTGCCTTGGCCTGCTTCCCTGCCTTGACACCCCACTCCATCCTCTCTTGCCAGCCCTGCCCTGCCTCTGGTCCCCACACTGTCCCCCTGGTACTCCACATGGCCCCCTGCCCTTCCTTGCTCTGCTATGTGCTCCTGCCACCTGTAAAACTGATACATTCTGAAAAAAATAAAGATGAGCCTTTTTCTGAAAAAAATAATGGTGAGCCTTTTTCAAGTTTTCACAAACTGTGGTTTAATTAACAAGTGAAAATTTGTCATGTACAGTTGTGAAAGTGACATATAAAGACTGAGGTAGGAAGGATGGATATTATTTGAGAATTGTGTTTAGTCATGAAATGAAATTTTCTGCTTTTACAGAACCAAACTGGGTTTGTAAACCAGTGTTTATTTTTGATTGTTTACATTTTATTAATAGTAATATCAACTTCTACTAAGCCTAATCTATCCAAAATTTTGCTCACTGGCCCTCTGAGTGAGAAAAGATTTGCAATGTGGCCCCTCACTCAAAAAGGTAGGACACCACTGCTCCTAGAGGGCCTTCTGGCTCTGTCCTGCCCTTGGGCCGCTCACTGTGCTGCTTGGCTCAGCTGGGGTGTGGTGGGTTTGCTTGCCAATGATTTTAGGGATGCACTTTCTCTATACATTTGTGTGCTTGAATGTCTGAGCAACATCCAGCGTGCTTTCCACCAGCACCCCCCCAAACCCTGCTACAACATAGCTTACTTGAGGGTTTGGGGGGAGTGGCACTGGTGTGTCGTGCACACCAATAAGTGTGTTGCGAACCACAAAAGGCTGAAAAGCACTGCCTTGCGATATCACACCCATCACAAGAAGGTACTACAAATGGCGAGTACTGTACCTAACAGCACCTTTAATATAGGGTCTAATCCTCAAAACTGAGTCATGTAGGTGTCTCTGAAAATCCTTCTCTGCAAGGTTATAGATAAAAGAAACTTCCATAGACTTACATGGAAGCAGGATGTTTTAGCATCCTTTTTTGTTTCTTCTCCTGGGTTTTTCCCCTTTCATGATGAGCTTGTGTGAAATGAAAAGCCATGACGACAGAGATAAGTAAATGTATAAGGGGAAAAATGAGCTGTGTGTGGTGTTAGGTTTTGTCATGATAAAAGTATGGGTGGCTTCTACTTAAATCCATAAATTACAAAACCTCATAAATACAGAGTTGAGGCAGCTGTGCAAGGCACTAAATCAAGGTGTCAGTCACTCATCCTGGGTGACAGATGCAGCCTGCTTGAGGTATTCATGTGGCAGATTCAGATTTTGCAGGAGCTTGAAAGAATTACTTTGGAGTTCCTGAGGCTGTGAAGGACACCTCTAAATACAAATGGAGCCTAAACCAATGCAATGATACCTGCCTGGATCCTGAAACAATGGACAAGAGAGCTGTAAATGGCACCTGCCCCAATGCAGCCCCTCAATGGCATACTGATGCCAAAATCTAATGGTGCCACTTCCAGGGTGAGGTTTTCAAAGCCACCAAAAGGATCGAAATGCTCAATTTGTGCAGCTTCAAACAACTGTGCCTAAATGTTACTATTTAATTGCTGATGAGATTAGCAGGTGGGATGTGGAAAGTGATGGGGGTAGGCAAGAGGAAGCTGGGGAATTGCTGCAGAGACAAGAAAAGAGGAGAGGCACAAAGCCAGGGGAGAGGGCAAGAAAGAGGGAGGATGGAGGAAGACAAAGCTCAGAAGTAGTGGTGGTCTTAAAGGGAGCAATGCTTCTGTTGACTTAGTCACCTTCAGTGGGGAAGGCGGTGTTTTACACTGACAAAAATTGTTCCCCTGGTGTAAGCTGCATTGCACTACAGGGTTAGGCTAGCATAGCTCTGGCACCATGATTATGCCAATATCATCCCCATAATGTAGACATGGCCTAGGCACTCACTGCTGTGAGTTAAGAGGTTACAATCTGGCCCTGGTCTAGTTATTTAAAGGGCTGCATTGTACACTGGATTTTTTTTTGTGTGTGCAAACCTACCACTGACCTCAGGGAGTGGACTGCTGTGGCTTGTGCAGTGCTGTATTCTACCTCTTATGGTAAGGAGAGCTAGCATTTAGCACTTACATGGTTCTTCTGTAAACATGTCATCACCCAGCATGAATAAAGCCATAATTTGGCGTTCACCTTGGTCAAAGGAAAGGGCTCTGAACTGAACTAAATCCATCTTGTTGGGGTGAGAGATTTATTTTACCCCATGAAGCATTCACACTGTTGCTGTTGTTAAAAGGACTAAATAGAGAGAGAGAGCGAGAGCGAAAGCGAGAGCGAGAGGCTGGGCAGAGAATACTTAGCAGAGACAACTACCTCCCCAGTAGAATATAGTGATCAAAATAATATACTAAGGTGTCAGTAAAAATAAATTTAGCTATGGCAACATATTTCCGAGCAAATTGTCATTAACCACCTCTCAGGATGCCTCCGTGGAATGCTGGTTTCTTAGCTGTGTGTGGGAGATTGCACATGCAAAGGAACTAAATATGTGGCTTTAGTTGAGCCCTCAGGGAATCAGTTTTTTCATTCTCTCCTCCTGTTCTGGAGGGCCAGTAGGTTACTTCACCCCTTGTTTTTCCCTTGTCTTTGGACCGTTCTGCTGGTGAGTGCATGAGGGGGAATAGCCAGAGCTTTGTCCATTCCCTGCTGCCTCCTTTCTTATGGGTGATGTTACAATGGCTATGTCTACACTTGTTAATTTAAGTTGACTTAGCGCGTCTACACTGTACAATTAAGTCGACTTAAAGGGGACCTTGCAAAATCAGCCTAGAGCATCTCCACTTGACGCTTAAGTGGACTGGCAGGGGTTAGGGGGACTAGGAGTGGTGCATGATAGGAAGTGTGGCATGTGGCAGTCAGGAAGTGCTCCCCCTCCCCCTCTCAGTCCCATAAAAGAGGAAGTCAGCTCGGCACCTTCCCCATTGTGCCTGGCAAAATGGAGGCTGAGCAGGTTAGGGACCGGGCTCTTCTTCTCCTGTGAATTGTCAGGCAGCTGCGCAACACCTGCCAGCTACTTATCAGGCTGCTTCTCTTCTGGAGCGGACTTCTCTGGCAAGCCACCAGCACAGAGGCAGACACCAGCCTGCCCCCCACCTTGCTGCCCCAGCAAGCTGCTGCACTTCAAAGTGCGTGTCATGTCTCGCTGCCTCTGGGCACATGCAGCCAGCACTGACTGTTGGGAGCGAGTCATCCTGACCACCTGGGATGACGCGCAGTGGCTGCAGAACTTCAAGATGAGCAAGCAGACCTTCCTCGAGCTGGTCTGCGAGCTCACCCTGGTTCTGCAGCGGATGGACACCTGGCTTTGACCTACCCTGCCCGTCGACAAGAGAGTGGCCGTCACACTGTGGACGCTGGCAATCCTGGACTCCTACTGCTCCGTGGGCCAGCAGTTCAGCATCAGGAAGGCTACCATGGGGACCGCTGTCATGCATGCACGATCAACCGCGTCCTGCTAGCCCGACTCATCACCCCGGGCAACCTGCATGACCTCCTCGATGGCCTCGCCAGGCTCGGCTTCCCGAACTATGTGGGCATTGTGGATGCCACCCACATATCCATGCGAGCCAGGGACTACATTAATCGCAAGGGTTACTACACCGTGGTCCTGCAGGCCCTGGTCGACCACCGCGGGATCGTTCAAAATATCTATGTCGGCTGGCCGGG
The DNA here is from genome assembly GCA_007922175.1 of Pelusios castaneus. NCBI lineage: Eukaryota > Metazoa > Chordata > Testudines > Pelomedusidae > Pelusios > Pelusios castaneus. The sequence continues at coordinate 762,338 of ML686112.1, forward strand.
GAAGGCTCATGACGCGAGGATCCTGAGGAACTCCACCCTCTACAGGCGCATGCAGGTAGGCACCTTCTTCCCCAACAAACCATAACCATTGGGGACATGCAGGTGCCTGTCTTGATTGTGGGAGATGCTGCCTACCCCTGGCACCCCTGGCTTATGAAGCCGTACACGGGCCGCCTTGATGACAGCAGGGACCTCTTTAACCAGAGGCTCAACCGGTGCCGCAGCGTCATCGAGCGAGCCTTTGGACGGCTGAAGACCTGCTGGAGGGTCCTCCTGACCTGCCTGTAGCTTGGAGACAGCAACCTGCCGGAGGTTGTCAGCACATGCTGCTGCCTACACAACACCTGCGAGCTGCGAGGGGAAAGGGTCCCCCATGTCTGGGAAGCCAAGGCTGAGGGGTTCGCCGCTGACTACGACCAGTACAAGGACACCCTGCCTCACACTAAGCGAGGTCATTGGCAAGCGCAGACCATTAGGAATGTGCTGAGGGCCCACTTTGCCAGCGAGGCCCCCTGAGGGCTAGGCCTGCTCCCAGGCCCCGTCAGCTCCACCACCCACCCACGCCTTCCCCCTCACCCACACACACCCGTCTCCCCCTGCCCCCAAATCAATAAAAAAAACCAAAGAAACATATATTGGGTTACAGGCTGTTTATTTAGGAGGATAATGGGGGTTGGGAGTTGTGGGGTTTGGGTGGCTTGAGGGGAGTGAAGATGGTTGAGGGAGGTAGGGGGTTTGGGGGGAGTGAAGACGGTCGAGGGGAGAGCGGGAAGTCGGGGGAAGGGGTCTGAGTCAGTGGCCTTCAGGAGGCAGGTCCCTGGCCTGCTGGCGTCTGCCCCAGGTCCTGGGCCACCGCCAAGTAGAGCCACTTCTGGGGCGCAGGACAGGGCCCCTGTGGGAAAAGGCGCTCCTCCAGCTGCTCCATGGGCTATGTCTGCCACTCGAGGAAGGTGAGCATCCACTGGAGCAGCTGCTGCCCGACCTTCCAGTGGCCGTCATCATTGTCCTGCTGCGCTGCCAGGCGCGCTTCCGTCCGCTCACTCACACAGACCAGGTCCTCCAGGATCACGTCCTGTGAGCACCGCCACCTCCTCTGACTCTGGATCGGGCCTGCTGGGGCGCCTGGAGTTCCAGGTGCCAAAGGTGCGGGAGTAAAGAAGAGGGTCCCTCCCATTAGCTCGTGTGGGGTGCAGCCTAAGAGAAGTTGCTGTCCCCTGACCATCCCCCAGCTTCCCACTCTCTGTCCTTTGTCATAGGGACTCCTTGGTACATGCCGACATGCTGTACTGCCCAGCTCGGGTGCAGTGCCCACAGTGGTGGGCTGCAGGCATCCCTGCCTTGGGGGGGGGGGTCTCTCCTGGGGCCACGTGCCAGCAGTGTTGGGTGCATGCTGTGTGGCCTTGGTGCTCCTGCCCACGGTCCCCCCACCCCAACTCCAGACACTCCACTGCACCGCTTGCTTTGGGGTTCCCCCTCCCCCCCGCCACACGGCCCCCAGCCCTTCTGCCCCTGTGGGAGTGCCTTCCCCATCCCCAACCCTGCCGGTTCCTGGGCCATGTCCCCCTGCAGTCCCTGTCCCACAGGCATGCCTGGCCCTGGCTGCAGGGTGGAGGGAGAGAGGGGGGAGCACTCACCAGGTGGTGCAGCAGGTCTCTGTGGTGCTGGCCCCTAGTCTGGATCTTCCTCCGAGGGGGAACTTGCTCCTCTCCCTCCTGCTGGGAGACTGTGTCGGGCACCGGGGCAGGGATCAGCTCCAGGCTGGCAGCTGACTCCAGGGGTGGAGAGGTGCCTTCTGGCTTCTGGGGCTGGCTGGTCTCCCCTTCCTCTGGCCCCACAGTCTCCTCCACCGAGCGCTCCTCCCAGATGTCGTCAGGGGAGGTACGCTCAGCAGAGTTGACGGTGTTTGCGGGGAAGCCCCCACTCTCCTGCCCCAGGAAGCCGAGCAGCCTTTCATTGTAGCGGCAGGTGGGGGGGGGGGGGGCTGCCCCCGTCCTGAGGCTCACTTCCCGGGCCCTCTGGTAGCCCTGCCTCAGGTCCTTTATTTTCACCCGGACCTGCTGGGTGTCCCGGGTGTAGCCCTTGGCATCCAGGGCCTGGGAAATTGAGGCATAAACCTCCCTGTTCCACTGGCCCTGCAGCCTGGGGGCCACTGCCTCATCCCCCCAAATGTCTATGAGAGCCAGAATTTCCTGCTGGCTTCAGGACGATGCTCACCTGTGGCGCTGGCTGCCCTGCTCAGCCATTCTCTCAGGCAGGCCTGGCCAGCTCTGAACTTCGGGGGGGCGGCAGGGCTGTGTCCTGCTCCATGATTGGCCAGAGCAGGCTTCCTGTCCCAGGAACTCTGGGAGGGAGATCAGGGAGAGGAGAAGGGAGCCCTGGAAGCCATTTAAGTCGATTTAGGGCTAATCCGTGTCTACACTGGCTTAAATTGATTTAATAAAGTCAATTTAAGCACTAGTTCGAAATAAAATTAGGTGTTATTAATTCAAACTAACTTTTCCTTAATTCGACTTAAGGCACAGTTTAAGTCGAATTAAGGAAAATGTAGTGTAGACTCAGATTAAATTAAGTCAATTTAAGCATGCTTAAATTGACTTAATTTGTAAGTGTAGACACACCCATTGTGCCTTGAGTGAGAGGAAAGAGAGTCCAATGGTTGGAACACAAGCCTCAGGCTTAAGTGACCTGTGCATGTTTCTTTCTTCTGATCTCAGGCAAATCACTGAGGCCTGGATCTTCAAAGGCAGTCAGGTTCCTGATGTCCGTTAAAATTAGTGGAAGTTAAGAGCTGAAATGCCTTTGTTCCCTGACTGTACAATAGTGACAACTATGTTTCCCTACATTGGTGTGCTATCCCGCCTTAACGACTGTGAGATCCTACTTTGATGGGGGCCATATGGATGAGTGTGCCATAGAGAATGAGTGGCAACAGGTATCTAAATTAGGGAGCATTTAAATGCACTTACTTCCCTTAGGTGTCAATTGGACTACTTGTGTGAGCCCTCACCAATTTGAGCAGAGCATAGCTGCACCCTGAGTTCCATTCCTCCCAGACAAGTAACTACTATAGAAAAAAGATCACCTTTTCCCAGAAATGAATGACTCCGCTACTCATGTGCCCAAGCTGTCGGGTGGTCCCACCAGAATAGGGGTGAGTCTCAGGCCATGTACAAAAGATCACTTTATTGAGTGTTAAGGCTCCTTACCGTGCAATAAAGCTGGTAGCATCCACACAAGCATTTTCCCTGTTGCGCGGCAACACCCTCTTGCCACGCAACAGTTAAACCACTCAAATCGAGAGTGGTTAGCCTTCCACGGTAATGCTCGTGTGTACACATTTTGTGCATTACACAGCCTCCGGAAATGTCCCAGAGTGGCAATCGAGGCCACTCTGGAACATTAGAGCTGTCAAATATGTCAATTTCACTGCTCTAGCAGAGCTGTGAAATTGACTGTTATGGGAGCTGCCAGGTTTGGCGGCTTTGGGAATTGGCCCCCTGGACTGAGCTAGGGGGCTGGCCCGAACTGGTTGCCCACGCTGGTTTGGGCCAGCCCCCTAGTTCAGCCACGGGGCTTTGGGTGGTGGCAGGAGCTGTGCACCGCAGCCCCTGCTGCCACCCTATGCCCTGCACTGGACTAAAAGGCTGGCTATGGGCAGTGCATGGTGGGACAGGTGCCCACCATGCACTGCTCTTGTATCGCAAAGGAACGTTCACACGGGTGAATGCTCCTTTGTGATACAAGAAGGATGTGTGTACACACAAAAGCGCTATATTTATAGCGCTTTCCTTGTCCCGCAATAGCTTATTGCGGGACAAGTTTGTCGTGTGTATCTAGCCTCAGTGTCTGGGCAATGTCTGTGTAGGGAGGCAGGATGCTATTATGGCTAAGGTAATGGACTGGGACTCAGCAAGTCTGAAATCAGTACCTAATGATTTCCAAGACCAGCCTATTAGAACCCTACACTGTCCAGCTGACCTTTTGCAAACAAATGCATTCACAGTGCTTAAAATGCCTCGTAAAAGAAGTCTGACCAAACTGAATTACTTTTGTACTTAGAATCATAGAATAATAGGGTTGGAAGGGACCTCACGAGGTCATCTAGTCCAACCCCCTGCTAAAAAGCAGGACCACTCCCACTAAATCACCCCAGACAGGGTTTTGTCTAACCGGGCCTTAAAAATCTCCAAAGATGGAGATTCTACCACCTCCCTAGGTAACCCATTCCAATGCTTCACCACCCTCCTAGTGAGAAAGTTTTTCCTAATATCCAACCTTGACCTCCCTAGCTGTAATTTGAAACCATTGCTCCTTGTTCTGTCCTCTGTTACCCTCGAGAACAGCCTACCTCCCTCTTCTTTGGAGCACCCCTTCAAATAGTTGAAGGTTGCTATCAAATCTCCTCTCAGTCTTCTCTTCTGTAGACTAAGCCTAGTTCCTTCAGTCTCTCCTTATAAGTCATGTGCCCCAGCCCCCTAATCATTTTTGTTGCCCTCCGCTGGACTCTTCTAATTTGTCCACATCCTTTCTGTAGTGGGGAGCCCAAAACTGGACACAGTATTCCAGATGCGGCCTGACCAGTGTCGAATTTTTTATATTATTTTTCTTTATTAGATGCAATTCATGCTCCATAGAGTCAGCCCCTTAGCAAGACCAGGAAAAATGTTGTCTCTGAGTGGGGTTGCTGTTCGCACCCATCGTGGGATATCGAAGCAGAGAAAAGTGAAATTCTCAACTTTCTTTTGGGTTTAATCATCTGGGCTATTCTCAGATACAATGTCCATGAGCTGTATGCTACAGTTCTTAAAGGAGCCAGATTTCCCCATTAGCTCAGCCCCAACCCCCACTTCCATTATGATCCTTAAAGTCAAATTTTAGTGTCCAACATATTGAGCTCATTTGAAAATCCAGCCCCTTCTTCAGGTGCCTAAATGGGCACTGAGCACTTTTTAAAAACCTAGACCCTCATGGGTAAGTGTTCAGCACAAGATGGGCGATCGTTGGGCAAAAATAGGCACATGGGGTGAGATTTTTCCTAAGGGAATTTAGCACCTAATAGCCACTGCCTTTTGATGGGAGGTAGGCACATGACACAAATAGGTTTTTGAAAATATCAACCATTATTCCAAATGGGGTGAACTTGCACTTCTAAAGGGGCCTTAGTGTAAGTGGAAAAGGGCCTTGAAGTGAGAGTGACTTATTCTTATGTCCCCTTTATACTGCCCTAGAGGAAGTAAGAATTAGGCCCAGTGACTGCATGGGAACTCATCAGCAGACTATGTACTCCATGCCCGACTCTGAACATTTCCCCCCTGACCTCTGTGGTAACCAAGCACCATCTTCCAGCTGGCTTCCAAAGAGCCAGCTCTGCCCTTCAGGCAGGGGCGTCAAGGGCTGCAGAAAGTGTTGCCTCTTTGGTCTGTAATTAAAAGAAAGGTAGTTACAATAATCTATTCATATCCTTTATGATCTCCCTCTGGACCATTTAACTGACTAATTTGGACAGCCTAGACAACAAAGGACGACTCGGTCTCCTCTCTTCTACAACTCTGTAAACATGATCCCCGATTGATTGGCCTTTAATACATCAGGCCTAAATGAAAAATTAATTAGACTGGCTACAATCCTGAAGTGAGCACTTTACCACTTTGGTGTTTTGTCCATTTGATCCTTTCTCCTTTGATTTATGGGCAAAGCAGGGGGTGGAAGAGGGTGGGGGGGGAGGAAGAGGTTAGTACTAGTTGTCATATGAAATCAGGCTTAATGAAAGCAGAACCAGGTTTCTGGTAAGCAAAGAAATAAGGAGCAGTACTCACCTTCCAGGAAGACTTGGAGTGTTCACTGAACTGAAGATAGGAACATGTAGACATAAGAGCCTTTCTGCCTCTAAGCGTAAGTGTTAAATAGGTTCATTTAGGTGCTGCTGAGTTCCTCAACCATCCCTCAGCTACCAATTGAATTCCCATGACTCCTAGGGTTATGCTGGCAAAATCCTCTATGGGTGCATCTACACTGGCAATTTAGGTTGGCTTAAGGACGCTTAAATCGACCTACACAAAGCTGCGTCCACACTGGGCTTTTTTTAAGTCGACTTAAGTGCTTCCTTAAGTTGACTTAATAACACCACCTCTGAAGGTCGACTTAAGCCTTAGGTCGACTTCTTAAGTTGACTTAAAGCCAGTGTGGACAGGGAAAAACGTTAAGTCAACCTTATTAAGTCAACTTAAAGCCAGTGTGGATAGCTATGTCTACTGTTAAGTCAACTTAACAAGGTCAACTTAAGTCGACTTAAGTGTACCCACTCTGTTAAGTCAACTTAACAAGGTCGACTTTAGGTCTACTTAAAGTTGACCTTGTTAAGTCGACTTAACAGAGTCGACTTAACTTTACAAATGTAGACATAGCCTATGTGCCTAAATTTCCAATCCTGAGGTCTTTATGCCACTGAACTACTTGGCAACCTAGCTCAGGTTTAAACCCTATCAGGATTCCCAGATTCCCTCACCTATTTGTAAAATCTAAACCCCCTTATGGTTCTAGCTTTTCACCTCTTTGTGTCTGTTTCTTCTCCCACCATTTGTCTCTCTTGTTCATTGAGATTAAAGACTGTACAGGGCAAAGGGTGTCTCTTACTACATGTTTTTGCAGCGCCTAGCACTGTAGAGTTCAGAAACACTACAGTAATAGAACAGAATTCTAAATCTAGGCGATTATGATCTGGGGCGTACAGCTCTTTTTTTTCTTTTTTTTTTCTTCTTCAGAAACTGGCCTATAATCTACACAATTTTCTGCACAAAGTTACCCACGTGTGTGTGTGCAAACTGACATCTATATGAGTTAATGTCTTAAGAAGCTGTTCAGTTATTGCATTTGCTCGCATAAATGGGGTAGTTCCATGCCATTTCTTACACAGGCAAAACTTGTGCATGGAAAACTAAAGGATGGCCTGCAACTGGCCAAATATCTGTTCAACACATTGGCCTGGACAGTCATGAAAGAGGCCAGCTGATGGGCTCCAGAACTTCAGTGTATGCTTAGTAAATCCTGGAGTTGTAAGGTAATTGAATCATTCCATGTTGTCTCAAATCCTACTTGCCTTATACATGTGAGCATTTACTCAAATAAACAGGAAAAGTAATGAGGCAGCCCCTTGTTGGGATATATGACCACCATGTGTGAATGCTAAAACTGTCATGATATCCTGGAGCCTTGGCATTAGCCTGAGAAGATGATGTGCTTTTTCTAGATCATGGGCAATGATGGGAATGATTGTTGTTTGTGACCTGTGCACACCCCTCACTAGGGCTGTTAATAGAACAGAAGGAGCTGATGGTAGAACTCTGACCACTGTTTCAGCATTTGGCAACTCCCTCTGTCCCTTCCTCCAAGTACTATGGCTTGGGATTGTTTCTTGGAAATGTAAAGAGACAAGGAAGGAGGCTTGATTTCAATCTGCCTTCCACTGTCCACAGAGCTGGGCAAACTCACCTTGTGAGATCATTATCTTCAACTCTCAGGAGGCTAGCAACTCTGAAATATTCTGCATGTTTTGTAGGACAGAGCCACTCATAAAAGAGGGAACCTCAAAACCCAACAGAATTATGACAGGTAGTGGATCCGTTCCTGGTATCATGATATAAACAAGTCTGGGCAGTTAGCCAGCCTTTCACACTAACACTCAGCGCTCATCTCCTACTGGCAACCTGGTGTGTCTGTGCTGGTGTATATCCAGTTGAACTGTGGAGCTGACAGTCGTGATGGTGGGACAATGCTTCCCTGCCCAGCCAGGTTAAATCATTTAATGCCCCGCTTGGAGTGGAGCTAGGTGTTGGAATGGTACTAGGTCTTTGGTGGTGATGGGTATGGCAGGTTTTTAAGTGTATAATTTAGTATCGGAGAGGCAGTGTGTGGGTGGAACATCGTACACAGGTCCAGGAGACTTTCTAGGCCCAGCTCTGACACTAGTCACCATGGATTAATTCGTGTTCCAGTTTTGTGCCTCGGTTTCCCCACTGTAAAATGGGGATAATAACACTGGTAAAAGTCTTTGTGATTGGTTGATGGAAAAACTCCATGTAAGAGCTCAGGATGATCATGATCAGGGAGCTGCTGGATGCTTTCGAAACTTTGGCCAATAAATCGAATTATCTTTCAAAAAACCTTTCTTAGGTGCTTGTTGAATACTCTAGCAGCCTATGTTGTTTGAGTGCACCTATGTTTCATTCACCATATTTAATGGTCTCTCAATATAAAGAACATCTCAAGGCAAAAAGGTAATGGAGTATCTCTTAACTCCTCTGCGCATTTTATCATTCAGATCTCCCAAAGTTAGGCTACCAGCTTAAAAATCTTCATTTAGATTGGAGACAAAGAATCTGAATGTTAAAGAGCCAGCGGCCATGGATAAATGACAGCACATTATTAATTACAACTGGAATTTGTTAAAGCCCAAGGCCCAGAAAAGCAGTTGATAAAAGTAGCAGAATATTAAAAAATAAAAGAAAAGCTTATGACCAAGGGGGACTAATGTTCTGCAAGCCAGTGAAATGAGAAACTTTCTATATTACCTAAAGAGTTATTAAAAGAAGTGAGGCCAAAAAATGAAATAGCAGTTATACATGGTTGAATAAATCTTGTGCATTTCTATTTTTAAAAATAAAACTTTCAAGACCAGATTACAAATGTCATTGTTTGTGAATAGATCACCACATCTAAAGTACAGTGTTCAAATTTAAACAGCCAGGCTGTTAGGAAGAGCTAAGCCCTAATTCAGGAAAACCATACATACTTGAAGCTAAACATGTACTTAAGTTCTCTTCTTAATGAAGACATGCTTTCCAGATTCATAGCTCCAATGGACAAAGCACATGGAGCTGGATTCTACAATCCTGACTCAGGCATAGGTCTAAGTCTCTGAAAACACTTTGCTCTCCCCACTCCGGTTTTACTAGTCTCAGTTTCATATTCTGCATTGAATCCCATCCATGCCAAGAAGAATCCTTTGTGTGGCAAGGGTGCAGAATTTACACTGAAAATCTGCATGGCAGATGAGATGAATTTCACTTTAAGGCCCTGATTTTCTGGACCATTCTTTGGGAATTGCTTGCTGCATGTTTGTAGTACATTCTACACAGATTTTTTTTTTCCCCATGAAGCTCATTCTCCCTGTCTACACCAGACTTTCATTAAGTTGACTTAAGAAATTCCTTAAGTTGACTTAATAAGTACCACCTATTAGGTTGATTTAACCTTAAGTCAACTCCTTAAATCGACTTAAGGACAGTATGGACGTGGAGTAACCCTTCAGTTGACCTTATTAAATTAAGTTAAGTCGACTTAGTCCACTTTGTTAAGTCGACTTAGTCCACTTTTTTAAGTCGACTTAACAAAGTCGACCTAACTTTTTCTAGTGTAGACATAGCCATTGATATTTTGATCCTGCAAGGTGCTGTACAGAGCTGGACAAATCCTTTCCCCAAAACTTTTCCCATTAGAAAAAAAATGGATATAAATTATCCATTGGAAAGTTTAAACTTGGAAATAGATGCATGTTTCTAACCATCAGAGTAGTGATGTTCTGGAATAATCTTCCATGGGGAGCTGCAGAGGCATAAACCCAACTGGCTTCAAAACTGAGCTTGATAAATGTATAGAGGGGATGGTATAATGGGGACAGCCTAGTTTGGCAATTGACCGATCTTTGACTACTGGTGGTGGATATTCCAATGGCCTGAGCTAGGTCATTAGGTGGCTTCTGAGTTATTACAGAGAATTCTTTCTTGGGTGTTTAGCTTGTCAGTCTTGCCCACATGCTCAGGGTTTAACTGATTGCTATATTTGGAGTTGGGAAGGAATCTTCCCGCCGGGCAGATTGGCAAAGCCTCTGGGGATTTTTCACCTTCCTCTGTAGCATGGGGCATGGCTCACTTGCTGGCATATTCTCTGTACCTTAATAATGGGTAGAGGACTTCAATAACTCCGTTATAGGTTTATTTCAGGAGTTGGGTAGGTGAGGTTCTGTGGTCTGCATTGTGCAGGAGGTCAGACTAGATAATCATAGTGGTCCCTTCTGACCTTAGAGTCTATGAATCTATAATGCTAGTTCATTGAAACAATTCTTTAAGTCCAGGATGAAATTTTTTAATCAAAACGTGAGAGAGAGGCCCCCATCAGATTAATCAATGGTCTCCCTTTGCTGGGAGAGACCCAGGTTCAAGTCCATCGTCTAAATCACAAGGTTCAAGAATCTGGCACTCTCTTATGGTAGCATCCTAACCACCAGGTTGTTGGCTATTCTGAAGCTTTTGTTTGTGTTTCTCACACCAGAATTCAAAAGGTCTTGTTTTCAGTCTGCATCAGAACAAGAACAAATTTTGAAACTGTGAAAAGTTTCACAAAATGTAATTGTTGTTTTCAGCCAGCCCTAATGCTTGGCACTCTGGCTGGATCCAGCAAAGCACTTAAGAACATGCTGAACATGCTGCTGTATAACCAATGGGATAAGGTACTACTAAAGTAGAGTAAGGGAATCATAATATGGTCATTTTTAACTTTGATGAAAGGATGGCTCTGGGTACCTGTACGTTTATTGAAATGTTTTGGAAATTTCCCAGTTTGTTGGTGAGCACCTCTGAATGTTCCACCCTTGGCGTTTTTCACTGGTGTGTGTGTGAGTGATTGAGAGAGAGAGATACTTTGGCATAGGCATTTGTTTTTCAGGTAGCAAGATTGTGATCCCCCTCTCACAGTGAGAGTCACTTTACTTTGCATGTTGCCTAAGTGAACCCACGTGTGGTTGAAGATGATATTCAGTGTGAGTAAAGATAGCACGTCTGACCTGCTGTTCATTTTACAGTTCCATTATCTGGCCTGTGGATTTGTATCTCAGGGCTCCAAAGTGATATTTATCAGGCAGTTGCATGGTTTTATGTGAGGAATACAATTTATTGTTCTAATGTAACCTATGAGAATGACAATAAAAAGTGTAGGGAGGGGGATTAACGCACGATGACTCATTTTTGTATGTGTGTGCAACGAAGATTGTAATAGGAACAGAAAATGATATAATTTAAATCCATTCTTGGCAGCGACACAGACTGTAATGAGAGCTGATATGAACATAAGCTAGTGCATTCTCATTACAATTCTTATCTTCTTGCCCTTCTCAGATGCAGCTACTTCCCAGCTTTGACTGATGTTTCTAGGGAGAAAGCCTCCGAGTGACTGCTCTGAAATAAAACATATCTCCTTTTCCTAAATGGAGAGAAGACTGAGAATTTCTTGGGGAAGAAACAACTACTTTCAGTAAGGATAGTATAGTAAAGAAACTCTGTGTTCCTGTTAGGGCTTGTGTGCATAATGAGGTGTTCTTCTCTATGGGCAGAGGCGGCTTTTGGGGTAGGCAAAGCAGGCGCACGCCTATGGCCTCGAACAGTAAGGGGCCCCGTCACCTGCTTCACCTGCATCTGCCTCAGTCAGCAGCAGGAGGAGGAGCTTGGCCCCTGGGACTTGCTCAGAGGTGAGGAGCTGGGGATGGGAGGCAGCTTGGGTTGGGGCTGGCAGCGGAGGAGCTGGGGCCATGGGGGACAGTGGGGAACTGAGTAGAGGGCCCCATGGGCCTATAGAGGGCCCCACAATGTGCCTTTGCCTAAGGCCCCCAACAACCAAAGGCCACCTCTGTCTATGGGAGGGGTGATTTACAAAGCACCTTTCTGTCCATGAAGAGACCCTGTTAATGCATGCTAAAGGTACCCCAATGGACTTTAATGTAGCGATGGGTATGGCTCAGTGTACACAGAGTATAATACTTTTTGTGTGCTCTGTTAATACTTGTACTCTAGTTTGGAATTGTCACAGTGGCTTAAAGGGGTTAATGAGGTATCAGTCACCAGGAGTTAGACACCTACATCTTTGAGACTCTGGATTCCTAACTCTTTTACGCCACATAGAAAATCAAAGCCCATGGGTGTGATGGTTCTCAAGGTACTGTGGAGGAAATTTTAGGGGTGTTCAGTCAGCGGAGGCCACACTTAGCAAAAGAGAAAAATTTAGTAAAAACCTATATGCAGCTGCCGACCCCTGGGACCAGGCAAAGGCCCAAGAGCCCCTCACAAAGGGAGGAGTTACCTTATATAAGTAATACATTTCATATTACAATTAGGTATGCATCACATAGAGCGACTTGGCTCCTCACTATCTTTCCTTATTAGGGAAGATGCTCTTCTTTCCTTATATGGGGTCTGCTAGATGGCTGTTTTCCTAAGTTTCGTTCCCTGCACCTGTCCCTTTCTTATGCATATTCACCCCCCCCCCCCCGGTTCCGGCAGAGTATGTGACTTCTTGCTCTAGCTGAAATGGAGTTTACTGATTACAAAATGGAGTCAGCTAGTTGCTATACTTAATTTCTTCCACAGTACCCAGTCACCTTGTTATCCCCCTGCGTTCAATGAAAGGGAGACCCGTCTGTCTTTAAGTAAGTGTAACTCCCTGACACTCCAGTCTTCTAGCCACCCAGACAAGCACTGCCAGTCCTTATGTTGCCTTGTACGTTAACAGTCAGTGCACCCCAGAGCCCAAGGCCCTTTGAAGTGGTCCCCTCTGATGTTCAGCCCCTTATCCACTGAAGACTCCCAGAAATGCCAGGTCTGCTGTCTCCAAGGGACCAGTGTACACACCAACAAGAATGAGACAACTCATGATCAGCTCCTCGTACAATATCACAGCACTGTGATACTTTTATAGTGAAAAGAATCAAGTTTTTTAAAAATCAAAGATCAAGATAAAACATGGTAGATAATGGAAACAGAAGGGTCACAAAAAAGCATGTTCTGATGTTGTTTTCTGAGTATTCCTGGAGCTACTGAGCAAGTGCAGAATTAATGTCCTCTGCACATATTACTCTTTACCTGCAGACAAATTTATTGACGTACCCCTCCTGGATAGTAGTCCAGGAGGCGTGAGCACATCTGATTCAGGCATCAGGAGCAGCTGGGGGACATGTCAATCAGCACCTCTTAGGACAGGGAAGCTATCTCTCTGTCTTTCTTGCTCACTACTGCAGTGCACCCAGAGCAGGGGAGGGGCAGAGCTGGGGATGCCCCCGCTGGTGGCTCCTTTCATGTGCTGGGTTGTAGCTGCTAATCCTGGCTGGGCTGGAGGGGAGGGAATGGAAGACCAGGACTTCCTATTCCCTTTCATGGAGGGATGCGACCCATCCTTAGGAACCTCACCTGGCTGAAGGAAGCTCCACAGCCCCCTGTGCTTTCTGCCCCCATCACTCACCAGTCACAGGGGAGGGATCAATGTATGGGGAGCTGCCCCACTCTCTAGCCAACTCCAGTGCATCTGCAACCCCCACTCCCTACTGGGTCCCACCCTCCTGCCCCCAGACTGCCGCATCTTCTGCTCTTAGACCGTCACCCTGCTGAGCCCCATCACGGTCCCTGGATCACCTGCTGAGCCCTTAGGTCCCCACCCCACTGAGCCACAGCCACCATCAATTAGGCCTCTATCCTGCAAAGTACTCTTGCCCCTGTGCATGCAGATTTTCCCCACAAACTCAGCCCCCTATCCACCTAAGTTGCCCCACACAATCTTCTCTCTCCACACTAAGCCTCTCCACACTTCGATCCGGCCGGGCTGAGCCTGCCCACCCTACCCCTGGATTGGGGGCAGGGCTGGGCATGTGTGTGAGAGTGTGTCCCTCTTGTTCACTGTGGAGCCACAGGCCTGTGGTAGTATGCCTAATCAGGAATCCGTTTGTCCAAAACCACTTCTTGACTCTTTTACTGTCTCTGTTGTTGCAGACATACTTGCTGACAGGTATTTTGAAATAACTGGCCAAAATAGTTGAAAATGGTGTGATTTATAGTGTTATTCTGACAAATAAGATAGGCAGAATTTTGAAGAATTTTTGGACACAGAATTCCTTCAGGAGTATTCCTAGAGTCTAAACTTCACAGATTAGCCTACAGGCTAGGTAAATTTCTCAGCCCAAAACATTTGTCAATGTCTCAAGCTTGAAGTCCTGTTTTCATGAATGTAATCTTGCAATCTGATTATTTCCTCGCCTACCTACCCCTCCCAAAAGTCAATGTCTTTGTACTCGGCCAGGCGGACACCAGGTTTTTTTTGACCTGTGTGCTCCTTTACTATTAACTCCATATGTAAATAGGGTCCCCATTGTGTTGGCTTACATCTTGCCTCCTGGCTGGAAGAAACCTGTTTTATTCTTTCATTGGTGACAAGCTTTAAAATATTTTCTGTACACATACACAGCTCCTTAAATATTGTTCACACACAATCTCAACAATTCTGAGGATCGGTATGACATATAAGGTCTCTAAAAAGAGCTTGTGACCTTCCTTGGTGAACTAAAAGGTACATGCCAGACACAGGAGATATCTGTAACCTCTTGGCACCACATCCTTGCCAGCTTGGGTCACATGGTTCTTTCCATATCCACAGTGGCCCTTACCAGTCTTCTATAGCGCTGGCAACAGTGGGAAATGGTGACACTCTGAGCCAGAGACCTTGTGCATAAGCAGTTATCTAACCCTATCTTTGCTTGCCCATGGAGAGGGTTCAACTTTCTCTTTAAGATTCCCATCAATGACCTCCCCAACTAAGAGTAAAACAGAGAATGAATTAATTCTATGGGAGAAGGGAAGAAGAGTGATTGTCATAGAAAGAGAAAATAGCTCTAATAAACCTTTGGGGTTTTTTATGAGCTCACCAATAGGAATAGTAAGGAGAATGCTGCAAGACTGGTGAGAAACTAGGGGCCATCACTTTCAAACCTTCTGTTGGTGCAGGGATATTGTACTGCTGATGCTTGGGAAGGGTTAGAGAGAAGGCCAGGCTAACATTGTGCTGTTGATCCAGCTAGATGACTCAGTGTACTGAGGACCAAGATTTTCAAACCTAGTCACCTTCCTGTAAGTTCTTTAAATCCATATTTAGTCACCTAATTTTATGAGGAACTGAGTGTCCAGCAGCCTCTGATGTCAGTGGGAGCTGCGTGGTTCTCATTATCTTTGAAAGGCTAAGTCTTGATTCAGGAAGTGCTTAGGTATGTGCTTAAGTCCTGCGGAGGTTAAAAAAAAAAGATAGTGGGATTTAAGCATATGCTCAAGTACTTTCCTGAGAGTCCTAGTGCATCCACCTGACAATGCATGATTATTCTGTATTGTGCTATTACTATTATCTTCCACTTGGTTTACACGTTCCAAGGGCTGGGACTTCTGCTGCTTCCTTTGAGAGGCTATTGCACAGCTTAATGTCTGGGTAGTGCTTGGAAGTAAGCAAAGTTAGAGCTGCCCAGCTGGGGACCTGGAGCACTAACTGATGCATTGCTCGAGAATGCTGCCCAGCCAAGCCGTCTCAGAAAGAAGACCAGACTCAGTCAGTACTCAGGCAAAAGTGTGGGAGCTGAGATCTTTCTCCATGGACTGAAAGTCTGCTTCCCTCTTCCTTGCATGAGGAAGGTGGCTCAGCTTCTTGAGGGCCATGGAAGTATTTTTCTTTTGTTTGGACTGCTTCATATTCCCAAGAAAGGGCAACCCAGCTAATAATTACAACTGCACCCAATGGGCAAGAACTGGATCATAGTGTTTCTGCTGCTCAGAAAATGATAGATGAGGCAAGTAAGGTGCTGGCCAAGGGCAACCTTGAAACCAATGTTCAATGGCATGCTTAAATGTTTGCAGGTTTGGGGCTTCAGGAACCAACTCTACAATTATTCATGTGAGTGGTCTCATTGTTTTCAATGGAATTATGGTTTGTGAGTAAGGCCTATTCGTATCAGTAAGAACTATACGAATCGGTTCTTCATTGCCTAATTATAAATTCATTGGAATCTGATGTCTATGGTGGCTTTTATTATTATTATTTATTTATTTATTTATTTATTTATTTATTATTTAAAGTTGAAGGGCCAGCTCAGCATAGCTCTGTTTCATTTGAGGATCTGCTCCTGGATTTTTTAAGTGGTGACTATGTTTTCATATTCTTTTCAATCTGAATAAAAGCATTCATTCCATGAATCAGCATGTTTGTTACTCAACTGATGAAACAAATGGAATGCAACTGCTTTGGCCAAATAGTAGACAAAGCAGATCATTGATTTTTGGTTATTGGTAAAATCAAAGTCATTATTACATTAATGGTAACAATGTTGTATGATAACATTCTTTCCTAGGCACTTCATTGGCTGGCTGCCTACAACTGCAGGAGAACAGGGCTACTTGAAGCAAAGGGGGAATTGGGGGAGGAGGGGGGAAGAGAAGGGTTTTTTTTTGTGGTGGGTATTGATCATGCTGTGAAACTTCATACGTATTTTGGGTCAGATTTACAGACCTGCTCAGATCATATTGAGAACAATGGGACCTGCTGGGTGCTCTACCTTTGTGAAAATCTGGCCACTTTAATTTATGTGCCTAAGGAGCTGAGCTCTTTTTTTAAAAAAAGCCAAATCGTGAGTCCTAAGCAGTTTTAGCAGTCTGTCTCTATCTATAAAACATTTTCAGGTTATAATTAAATGGCAGCAGGTGATTATTGATTTGATTAGCTGAAAACTATAAATACATGGTCACGCTACTGATTCCAGTTTTTCCTTTCATCTAGCTTCTTATTTATTTATTTTATTATAGAGAAAGATAGAGCCCCGAGGGCTTTTTCATATGACAGTGGCCAGTACTTACGTCATAAAATGATTCTCCTACCTTTGATTGAAATGTGTTCCTTCTGCAAGGGGAAATATTCTAATGACAGTCTTGACACTAGGGATATTTTACTGTTCTAAAATAGTTTAGAACCTAATCCTTGAGACAACCAAATGAGCAATTATACTAGCAGGAATAATCCCATGGGAGTCAAAAGGGCTGGTATCATGAGTAAAGTTACTCACGCAGAAGTGTTTGCAGGATAGGCCTTGATTCAGAATAGCACTAAAGCATATTCTTAATTTTAAACATATGCTTAAATCCCACATACTTAAAGCAAAGCCTGTGCTTGTTATGTTCTTTGCTAAATAGGGATGGATTTAAGAACTTTCTTAGATGCTTTTCAGAATTGGGGCCTTACTCTCCAATTTCTGTAATGTGTCTCATTTGGAAAGACACTGTGGCTGCATGGATGTCCTCCTGAAGTCACAAGAACTTGATGCCGGAAGGTTTTTGTAAGACAGTCCTTAATGATAAAGAGAGGTTTATGATTATGACTAAGGGAAAAAAAATAAAACCTGCTCAAGGGAGCAAATGATAAATTAATTAGCCCATTTCTTAAGTGAGGCATGGTGTTAGTGATTTACTCTTATATGGTTACTCCTTATATGGTTGGTGTTATTGTGTCCCAGCTGTGTCTGAGTCCGGAGCAGACGGGCTTCATCGGCACTATGGCCTTCCACCCCCCTGAGTTACCCAGTACACAACCCCAGATGCAGCCAGGGGCATCAACATTAGGGACATCTTTGCCTCCTAACAATGACTTAGCAGGTATTCAAGTTGGTATATAATGTGCAAAAGAACTCCCACGAATAATGAAGTGAATTGTGTGCTATGCAGAAAACTCCCTAAGCTCCACATTGCAAACTGATATTTGGACCACATTTGATGTACACTTGATCTCTGGCAGCAGGTATTTAAAACAGGTGATCATTTTCTACTCAGGCACCATTCTTTCTGCTGAGATTCTTGTGAAAGAGAACAAATACCTTCTAAATAAAAAGTGCATTTTATTCTGAAGCCTTGCTTTGTGGTGGCTATTTATTGCCAAGATGGATTTGCTGAGAGATCATCAGAATACTCAACATTGCAGCAGATTGGTTGACTGGCAGGTCAAATATTCACACACATGTAATTTCCCTTGCCATATGTAACAGTAAGGAGCTATGATGGTAGCTTCATAATTAGGATCCTAGGTAGCTCTGCATTTAAAAGAATCCCATAATGGGGGAGGAAGGGAATCACTGGCGTTTAATCTATATAAAATGTTTTATTTCACTTAAATGTTTTGGCCTGTTTTTAAACTGACCAAATAATATCCCCTAAAATCAATTCCACTAGGAACATTGGAGAAGTCAATTGACTGACCTTCCATTCCCTATCACTCATTACCAAACAATACTTGTAGGAATCTGACCTGGATAATTGAGTTTCCCTTAAAATGTTGCTGAGGTACCAAATAGTGAGTATCCTGTTTAAATTACTTAACATCCGGGCTAAGTTTTAATGTATATGGGAATTTGGATGGCTTCCATTCCTAGTACTCATCAAATAGTACTAAAAAAAATAATGCAGCTGAAGAGCTTAGATTTTTATTTCCTGTTGGCAACCGTTTTGTGCTAAACAATGAATTAGTCTGCAGATCACTCACTAGGACCACTGAAGAATGAAACAACTCTTGAGGAGATGGGGAGCAGAGGGCAGGTTGCTGGCTTCTCTCAAGCAACTCTACCATTTATCATCTTCCAATTTTGGTTAGGATTGTTGCAAAAGGATGAAGCAAGAACTCTGAATCTATGGATCTCTTTGACCTATGTTAACTGAGGCTCAGATGTAGATACAACCCTGAGGCTCTGTTGCTTGCCTTGGTCAATGATTTCCTCCTTGGCTGTGGATAAAGATTAGCAGATGTATTGTGGAGTGAAAGAAATGTCTCTCAGGAGGCCCTGTTTGCTTCTTTTGGGTGTTTTCCAAGCGTGGTTCCCCAGGATTGTTCTCATGGGCGGATCCACAGAAATCTATCCCTCCTGTTGTTCAGTGGGTGCATGGGGCCAGGAAGAAGGTAAATGAAGAAGCTATAGCCCCTTCAGAATGGCTGTGGCATCTAGCCTTAGAGAGTATCTCATCAGACTCAGTCTGTGATGGTGTCTGACAGAGAAAGGAGCATGGATGATGGCTAGCTGGCTGAAGGCCAATCTAAATCAGACTGAAGTGATGTTGTCAGGCTGAGGAACTGCCCTGGAAGAAATGGCAGATGGGAAAGAAATCTGTGGGAGTGGAAGGCTTTGAAAATCTGAGCTGTAACATGTAGAGCTCATTGAAATATTTGACTGAAAGTTTAGGAATTAACACCCATTTTTTAAAAACAAATTTTAATGAGAAGTTGTAACTTTTCCTCATTTTTTTTTTAAATATTTTTAACAAACATTAGAATGGTTCTAGAAACTTTTCACTTACAGAAAACAATTTTTGGTAAATAAAAGTGTTCAATAGCCATTTCACTAATGTTTTCATAAAAGATTTGATTAAAAATTCTGGAAGAAGTGAAAAATGAGTCTATTTTGAACCCGGTGAAATGAAAAACTGAAAATTTGATCGGGGGAGGAGGGATGAGTTATGTGTGTACATTTTTGTGTGTTTTTTCCTGTCCCCTTTCTCAGTTAGTTCTAATTTAAAAAGTACTTCATTCTTGAATAAGCACTTTAAAAAATATAACAAATCAAAATAAATAAACATCAAGAAATAAAATGTCTTAATTTAATGCTGGTAGAACATGAAATGTTTACTGCTTAATTAGAAAGAACAGAATATAGTAGGAACAAGTATGACACACACTTTGCATTCTTCAGCTTGGGAGTTTTTTCCAGTGTTAATTAACATTTAACTTATCTCAAGATTTACAAACATTAAATGCCATTAAGCACTCCATGCCAAGACCATTTTACAAGCTGGTATAACTTTGGATGCATGTATTGCTGACATTCAGAACAATCTTGTCACTTAAATGGCACTCAATCCACTTAAAATTACAGCGATTATGGAAGAAATGGCAAGTATCATCAAAAGTGATTACACTGCAATTAGCACAGGCACAGCACATACCCCTATTGCTATTACACAACTGTGAGCTTGCAAAAATCTTTAGAGAACTGGTACATGGCTTATAAGAGAAACTGTGTTTGTACCTTGCCCCTGCACATTCAGTGCTTCGAATACGTTGTTTTGCCTGACCTGAGTGAGAGAAGTCTGTGGGCCATATGTTTCTCTTTCCTGAAAAATGTAGGGAAGGGTGGAACTTGAGCAGTCACCAGATATCTCCTTAGCACAGATGAAAGTAGAAAACATGTCCTTCTATTTCATAGGGATGGGGATCTACTGTGTGGTTTTGGGGGTTGTGACACATCTAAGCCAGTCTGATTCCAAACAGGAGAGGGGATGCACAGGCAGCATGTTATAAGATCTGTGACTTCTGAATGATCTGAGTACCAAGTAACTTCTTAGCGTTCCATTGGCAGTTGGGGGCACACAGCATGCTGGGAAGGGCGGCGTTGCCGGCATGGCAGTGAGTAGGTTTTAGCTTGTGTGGCATAAAATGCCCCACACAATCCCTGGACATTCTGCCATTAGTTCCCTGTATGCAAATTGCATCCTAAGTATGGCTCAAGAGTAGCAGTGCTAGATTACACTGGATTTTCCTCCTTGATTCCTGCTGTGACTCAGGGGAGAACGTGGAGCCTGGCTTTGTGAGGCAGACATCTCCTACCTTGAGTCTTGACCTGTTCCTTCCTCTGGATTCAGGGCCATCCCTAGGCATGGACAGGGCCCAGGGCCAATCGGCCTGTGGGGGGCCCTGCCTTCACCTCAGTGCTGGGGTGGGGGCAGGGAGAGGGCACTCTGGGTCAGAGGCTGGGCTCTGCACTCCCACCCCATCCCTGGACTGGCTGATCTTCCCCCTGGGACAGCCTGGAGGCTGGGCCACACGCTCCTGCCCTGGTCTTGGGCCGGCTTGCTGCTGAAGGCAGTGGTAGGGAAGGGGACAGCACTAGGCCTGGGGCTGTCACCTTGCTTGCCCCCCAGCGATGGCCCTGTCTGTATTCTCCCATTCCTGGGAATCAGGGTTTACCTTCCTCCAGGGAAGAAACCCTAAATTCCAATCCCCAATCCCTGCAGATCACCAGGATCCGTTTGCTCCTCCCCTGGCTCAGGCTTCAATTCTTCAATCTGCAGAGAGCATTTGGAGGCAGGTCACCACCCTTTCCAGGTGAGGAGAAGGAGATCTGTATGCGCAGGGGAGGGATTCCTAAAATGAGCAGGCTGTGACATGAGTCTGTCTCTGTAAGGCTACCAACCAGTGCTGTCCTTCGGCAGTCCCCACTGCAGAGCTAGTACTGGGGACTGGGAGATTGCAGAGATAATTATCAAACCCAGCTGGGCGAGGAGGGCAGAAGACTCAGTCATGTGACTTCCTGCTGAGGAATATAAAGGCATGCTCCCAGGTCAGTCAGGGAGTGACCGGGTCAGCAGAGAGGACATGGTTGCTAGGTTGGACTTGTGTTAAACAGTTCTGTTTTTGAAGCAATAAAACCAAAGCCCTGAAGAAAAGGGGCCAGAATCCGATGACTGGAGAGGGTTCTCTGGTTCACAGGCCATTGAAGTAGGCACTGGCTCGCCCAGGCCTTTGATTTATGCTTTGCCCCTTATGAGGGCAGATGATGGGATGAGCTTACCCTGCACTAGAGAGGCCCAGCAAACTCTATGGGCCTGCCCCTTAAGTCCTGCTGAGCATGCTCGGACTGTTGCCCCAGCATAAAAGGGAATACCTCAGCTCAGTCTGTGTTGGAAGCTGCAGACCAGGCGTGGTGTCAGCCCCAGGAAGGGGGAGAGACCAATGCCAGAGGAAGTGACTGGGAGCAAGCATGCAGTGACAGCTACCCTGAGGCTGAATCCCAGATGCCGACTACGGCTGACTGACTACAGGATTCTCCAGAGAAGCGGCTGGAATATTGGAGTTGAGGAGACCTAGATTGGGACCACGCCAGAGGACAACTCCCCACTTTGGGTAGGAAGTAGTCCAGGGGGCCCGGGTTGTGGAACTGGGGGTGGTTCAGCTGAGGATCAGCATGTTGTGGTCTGGATCCCTGCTTACTTGGTGCCATAATCCTGGCACCAAGAGAGCCCTGGGCTGGTCCTCAGGAGAGCGGGAGGGCCTGAGCCCCCCTACGCGGGTACCGTCCCACATGAGAACTCCGTGTTGCCCTGAATCCAAAGGGCTTATGTACTGACTCTGTGGCTGCTAAGCCATACTGCCCTGAATCCGAAGGGTGGTGCACTTATTTTGCAGGGTCATGGAGATGCCCTCCCAGCTTGAGCCCCCCAGACTTTCCGCATCTGGGGGCATGTGGGAGGGCTTAGCCCACGATAAGTGGTGGAGAGTGGGGGCATCGATTGGACCTGAAGGAGGCCCTGATGAAGGAGTGAGAGATATCCTTTCCCTTTTATTTCTGTGAAACTCCTAGTGTATTATGTATGGAGACTGACAAGATTTTGAAGTGGCTCCAATGGTACATCTATACTGGAACCTTAGGTTGCCTTAAGGAAGGTTAAGTCGACCTACAGACTCCTGCATCCACATTGGGCTTTTATTAAGTCGACTTAATAATGCCACCTCTTACAGTCGACTTAATGCTTAAGTTGGCCATATTAAGTCGAATTAAGTGAGTGTAGACGGGAGAAGCCCTTAAGTGGACCTAATTGGCTTCCAGGCCCCCTCCCAGTTACCCACAATGCACTACTCCTCCGTCAACCTAACATCTAACAGTGTGGACGCAGGCAGTGGACAGGAGTTTTCAATGTGGACTCTCTAAGTCAACTTAATAAGGTCGACTTTAGGTTAACTTAAAGTCAACCTTGTTAGGTTGACTTAAAAGCGCCTCCAGTGTAGACATACCCCTAGAGAGCCAACAACAGCAGGCTATGCAGCAGCAGCAGCAGCAGAAGTATACCTAGCTGCTCCAACAGCTGGCCATGCAGCACCAAGCCCAGGCGGCTTGGCAGCAAGAACAACAACAGCTGAGGAGGGAATTGGCAGCCCAGCACCAGAGTCACCAAGGCTATTTTTACACCGGCAAACTTAAGTTGACTTTTGTTAAGTTGACTTAACAAGGTCGACTTTGTCAACTTAAAGTTGACCTAAAGTCAACCTTCTTAAGTCTACCTAACAGAGTGACAATACTTTAAATCGACTTAAGTCGACCTTGTTAAGTTGACTTAACGGTTTTAAGATGACTTAATAAGGTCGATTTAACACTAATCCCTGTCCACACTGGCTTTAAATTGACTTAAGAAGTTGACTTAAGGCTTAAGTCGACCTCAGAGGAGGTGTTATTAAGTCGACTTAAGCGCTTATTAAGTCAATTTAAGGAAGTGCTTAAGTCGACTTAATAAAAGTCCAGTGTGGAAGTGGCTTTGTTTAGGTTAACTTAAGTCTCCGTAAGTCGACCTAACTTGCCAGTGTAGACGTACCCCAAGAGAGGCTGGTCCAGCAGATGGTTGCCGTGTTGAAGGCACCTGTGCCCACAAGCCCTAACTCAGGGGGACCAGAGATGGGAGGAATGCAGGCGAACGTACCCATCAGACTGAAAAAGATGGGACCAAGGGACGACATGGAAGCCTTCCTGGTGATGTCAGAACAGGTTGCGACTGCAGCAAGATGGCCGCCAGAGCACCGGGCCACCCTCTTAGCATCGTACCTGATGGGCCCAGCCCAGATTGCCTACCGCAACATGGACCCTCAGGATGCCGTAGTGTATTTGTGGGTCAAAGAGACAATTCTGGACCAGACAGGCTTGAACCTGGAAACCTACCGGCAACTGCTATACCAGTCGTGATACCCCCCAGGAGCCTGGCCTAAGGCAGTGGCCCAGCCTATCAAGGAGGACTGCTGGCATTGGCTCGAACCAGACCAATAGACCGGGGCACAGGTTGCTGAAGATGTTGCCCTGGAGCAGTTCATACAGGTGCTGCCAACTGGAGAGAAGGAGTGGGAGCAGAGACATCGCCCAAAGATGCTAACGGAAGCTGTATCCTTGACAGAGGATTATATGGCAGCTAAGAAGCCTGGGGGATACCCTCTGAAGACAGACAGCCCACGCAAAGAAGATACTGCGAGAGGAAGAGAGCGTTCCAAGACTACCTCAGGAACCATCCCTGCCTTTGTTGCCCTCCACTGATTCAATCCAGCTCGAATGACCGTGGTAATCTCGAAGGACCAAGGCAAGGGGTAACAAGATCCTACCTACAGGTGTGGACACACCAGCTGTAGACTTTCATGGAGGGAGTGACTGAGACCGGTGTTGGGAATGTGATCAGGAGGGATACTTCAGACAAGACTGCCCACATAGAGAGCGATTGCAGGCAGATATGCATGGTGGGTCAGCAGAGTAGGAAACGCACCCCACAAAAGCTGGTGATCCCCATGAAAGTGGAGCAGACCCGAGATCTTGCCTTGGTCAACTCCAGCTGTAGCCAAATCCTCGTTTGGGAAGGGCTGATCCCTGAACTCCACGTGACAAGACCGATGATGCACCCGTAGTGTAGACACTGGGATGTACGATCCTACCCAGCTGCTCAGGTGCAGCTCACAGTAGAACAGTGGATGGAGACCCTCAAGTGGGGATAATCCCCAAATTGACATACCCAGTGGTCTTGAGTCAAGATTGGCTAGAGTTTCAGGAAGTTCTACGAGGCTGTAGTTTACAAATGCCAAAGAAGCCAGGTGCGAAACCACCAAGGAGAGGGTACCTTGGATGCCATGAGAACACCAACGGTGGAAAGGAGATGGAGACCCCACTGGGGGCAGCAACGAATGAGAACACCACTCCTCAGACCATAGAGGAGGCCCAGAGAGAGGTAGAGCGGAGGGGAGATTTTGTGAGGGAGCAACGGGAAGATCTGACCCTAAGGAATGCCGGGGAGCAAGCAACAAATCCCAAGAATGAGAAAGACAAAGGGGTTTCAACTCCCCAGGGACTGTGGTTTGAGATATGGGGAGACTGCCTATACTGGGTGATGAAGGAACCTCAAACTCAGGAACACATCTAGCAACTGCTGGTGCCACAATGCCTGCGCCAAGGTCTCCTGTATTTTGCACACGAGGTACCCTGGGCAAGGTACCTTGGAAGGGAGAAGACTTTCCACCAGGTGGCCCAGCGATTCTTCTGGCCAGGCATCCACCAGGAGGTAGGAGATCATTACGTGTCATGCCCTGAATGCCAACGGGCAGGCCTTCCCAGAGTAGCAGGAGCTCCTCTGGTGCCTATGCCAATAATGGGGACCCCGTTTGAACACATCAGCTTGGATCTCGTGGGACCCCTTGAGCAGATCCAGATGGGGAACTCCTTCATTCTGGTTGTGGTAGATTATGCAACCTGGTACCCCGAAGCTGTTCCCCTCTGTGCAGCTACCACCCCAAATATCGCCACAGAGCTCATGAAGATCTTTGCATGGGTGGGGATCCCCAAAGACCTTTTGACTGACTAGGGGACAAATATCTCCTCGAAGCTAATAGTGGAGCTGTGCTGCCTCATGCATATGAGAACCCGAAGGACTTCTGTGTACCACCCGCAAACAGACAGACTGGTGGAGCACTTTAGCAGCACTTTGAAAACTATGCTTCGTAAGTTTGTGGAAGAGGACCCCTGCCACTGGGGTATGATGCTACCTGCCCTGCTTTTTGCCACCTGGGAAATACTCCAGGCCTCAACCGGGTTTTTGCCTTTTAAGCTCCTGTATGGATGACAACCGCAAGGTATACTGGATCTCTTAAAGGAAGAGAAGGATGCACAAGAGACTTGGGTCTGCAGGACTGTGCACTATGTGCTGAAGCTCCATGAGCGACGACGGACGCTAGCGGCATTAGCCCAAGAGAACCTAAAGTGGGCCCCGGGAATACAGCAACAACACTACAGTCAGGGATCAAAGACCTATGTCTTTAACCCAGGAGACCGCATCTTACTCCTGTTGCTATCCAGTGAGTCAAAATTCCTGGCCAAATGGCAAGGCCCCTTTGAGGTGACATGACGGGTAGGTCCTTGAGACTACGAGATCAAGTTACCAGGATGGTGGAAGGAGGCATGTATGTACCATGGGAACCTGCTGAAGGCATGGAAGACGAGGGAGGCACTCTGGGTAGTTCCACCAACCCAAGAACCAGAGTTAGGACCTTTGCTCGGGACACCCCAGGAGATGGGCCAGCGGTGTTAGGAGATTACCCCAACCCCATACAATGAGAACAGCTACAAGGCCTTTTGAATGGGTTCCAGGACATCCTGTCGAAACACCCAGGATGCACCATATCATGAGCCACCAAATCGCAACAGCCCCAGGACAGATGGACTCTTACCCCTCCCTCGAAAGATGTTCAACAGGAGCTAGAGGCCATGCTCGAGATGAGGGTGGTCGAGTGAATGGTGTAGCCCCATCATCTTGGTGCCAAAGTCGGATGGGACCCTCCGGTTTTATGTAGATTTCCGTAAAGTGAACGCCATATCCTGTTTCAACGCCTACCCAATGCCCCGTACAAATGAGCTGCTAGAATGACAAGGGGGGCACTTCACCTGACAAAAGGGTATTGGTAGATAGCCCTGAAACCAAATTCACGCACCAAGATGGCTTTCCCCACGCTGTTTGGACTTTTTCAATTCGTGACAATGCCATTCAGACTCCATGGAGCCCAGGCTGCCACCTTCCAGTGGCTGATGAACAAGACATTACAGCTGCATGACCAATATGCAGCAGCGTATACCAATGATATAGTAGTCTATAGCGGTAGCTGGGACCAACATCTCCTACACCTCACCCGGATGCTCGAAGCCCTCAGGGAGGCAAGCTTGACAGTTAACCCAGCCAAATGCCATCTGGGACAGAAGGAGGTGACTTATTTGGGGTATGTCGTGGGGGGTGGCACGCTACCTCCACTAATTGATGAAGTACAGGCCCTAGCTGACATACCAATCCCAAAGATCAAGAAATAGGTTTGCCAGTTTTTAGGCCTTGCTGGCTATTATCGGCGCTTCGTGCCAGATTTTGCAACGATCGCAGCACTTCTTTCTGATCTAACCAAAAATTCAGAGCCCAAACAAGTACGATGGACAGCACAATGCGAAGAAGCCTTCCAAACATTGAAAAAGCAGCTGATGCAGAAGCCGGTTCTTATACACCCGGACTTCAGAAAGGACTTTATTCTCCAGACTGACGCCTCGGCTCCGGGTTGCCCTGAACCCAAAGGGCTATGTATTGACTCTGTGGCCGCTAAGCCGTACTGCCCTGAATCCAAAGAGTGGTGCAGTGATTTTGAGGGATTGCAGAGACGCCATCCCAGCTTGAGCCCCCCAGACTTTCCCCATCTGGGGGCACGTGGGAGGGCTTAGCCTGTTACAGGGCAAAGCAAAGGACATCATAGTATCATAGACTCTGAATGAGGGTTCGGCCAATTGACAGGGATTGTTCAGTGTCAGGACCCAAACCTCCATCCAGAGATACTTTAAGGAGAGATGGTTGGTTAAAAGAAAACAGTTGCATACAGTTCTTTCCAGCCCTTCTGCTGCAGCCGACCTGTATGTCTCTTTCTTGGCAGACGTTGCTTAAGAAAATCCAGCTAGGCACTCAGAGTTTTAAATAATTAAGGGGCAATATGCAAGGAAAGGTTTTGGGTTCTTTTCACGTTTCTCTCACCAAGGCAGGGGTGGGAGTCTTTGCTTTCCTCATTGTGTATGGGACCATATGTCTTTTAACTTGTCCATTTAACTAATTAACTCTTGCATGAATACGGCTCAGTTTTTCCCATTGACGTTTACAGGAGAGCCACTTGACAGTCCTGGTATATGATGCAAAGCACATTGAAGGACTCCCAGGATGCCATGTAGTTTTTGATTGGGAAGACAAAGCATAGGGTTTGCAAAAGAGTTTAGCATTGCTTCTGTTCTGCTCCCATTAAAATTTGTTGTAAAACCCAAAGAGTGCAAATGGTGACAGTATTTCTTTTCTTTCTTAGAGATTATGGGCCACATTTTCAAAAGAGCTCTGCTCCCAGCAGTTCCTTTTGAGAACAATAGATGAACTCTTTTGGAAGGGTAGCCGTGGACAAACTACATTTACTTCAGCTATGTTTGCAGGTCTTTTGTGTTCACTTTCCAAAAACATTCTTGCAAACAATTTTAATAACAGGAGTGCTCATGGAAACTGGAAGTTTTAAGTGATGATTAGAGAATATTTTCAGAAAGCAATCTTTTCACTTGTAAATATGAATAATGAAAACAGACATTTGATTCTAAGAGCTACTCACCCAGAGAAGAGAAATTATACCATAAACCTATATGTTTAAGGAAAACTAACCAATCTGCTTCAGATGCTTAATTTTTGATGTTTAATGCCACAGCTGCTTACAAGCGATCTATAGCCCAAAATTATTCTGCATATTATTTTGAATAATATATTTTTAAAGTGATAAACTGCAGAAATAGAGGCTGCAGTATCTGAATAAATTATTGACTGGAGGATTCTCTCTTCTCAAATTGAAACTTGACTTTTTGGGAGGGGGGTATTAGCTAATAATGCACTTTATACAGTAGTTAACCCATTCTGCCTATAATAAAAATATGCACTTATTTTAAACATTGAGTTAAATGAAACATGTTTAAGTGAGGACCTAGATAATATCAATTGTGGCACAAACAGGTTGATACCCAGACTATATCCTTAACATTAATGCATTTCATTTCATTTCTCAGTGGAAAGAAGAAAAACTCCAGTTTAAGTACTATATTTTTCCAATCCCAGCTTTAATCACTGTAGCCGTATGCACTTTAACAGGCAGTAAATCCTTTTTAGTATTGATTCTGCTTTGAATTGTGGGTGACTTTGGATGGTTTCAATCTTGTAAAACAGAACATCCAGAAATGACATGTCACAAAGGCCTAAGCTATAGCACAGATAGAAACAGATTTATTCCTAAATCTGTTAGTCTTTAAAAGTGCCACAGGACTCCTTGTTAGATTTATTCCTGTCATCATCAGGCATATTTAGTGCTACACGCACAGCTGTGCTTCATATGACAATCTAATACATACGTAAATCTTTAAGACGTCCTTCTAGGTCACAGTGCTTGAGGCAGGCCAGTGCACATATGCTCTATTAGAAACTGGGCATCCACATATACTCTACTCACTGCATGGTTTATCCCTATAACAGTACAGTAGAACCTCAGAGTTACAAGCACTAGAGTTGCAAACTGATCAGCCACCCATACACCTCATTTTGAACCAGACGTACATAATCAGGCAGCCACAGAGAGAGGAAGAAAGCAAATACGTTGCCCGTTGACGTGGTATACCTTGACTTTAGCAAGGCTTTTGATACGGTTTCCCACAGCATTCTCGTCGGCAAGTTAAGGAACCATGGGTTGGAGGAGTGGACCGTAAGGTGGATCGAAAACTGGCTAGATCAATGGGCTCAGCGGGTAGGAATCAATGGCTCGATGTCTGGTTGGCAACCGGTAACGAGTGGAGTGCCCCAGGGGTCAGTCCTGGGGCCGGTTCTATTCAACATCTTCATTAATGATCTTGACGATGGAATAGACTGCGTGCTTAGTAAGTTTGCAGGTGACACCAAGTTGGGGGGAATGGTAGATACTCTGGAGGGCAGGGACAGGATCCAGGGAGACTTGGACAAATTGGAACACTGGGCTGAAAGAAACCTCATGAGGTTCAACAAAGACAAGTGCAAAGTCCTGCACTTAGGATGGAAAAATCCCATGCACTGCTACAGGCTGGGGACCGATCGGCTAAGTAGCAGCGCTGTAGAAAAGGACCTGGGGGTTATGGTGGACGGGAAGATGAATATGAGCCAACAGTGTGCCCTTGTTGCCAAAAAGGCCAATGGCATATTAGGCTGCATCAGTAGGAGTATTGCCAGCAGATCGGGGGGTGTGATAATTCCCCTCTATTCGACACTGGTCAGGCCGCATCTGGAATACTGCGTCCAGTTTTGGGCTCCCCACTACAGAAAGGATGTGGACAAATTAGAAAGAGTCCAGAGGAGGGCAACAAAAATGATTAGGGGGCTGGGGCACATGACTTATGAGGAGAGACTGAAGGAACTAGGCTTATTTAGTCTACAGAAGAGAAGACTGAGAGGAGATTTGATAGCAACCTTCAACTATTTGAAGGGGTGCTCCAAAGAAGAGGGAGGTAGGCTGTTCTCAATGGTAACAGAGGACAACAAGGAGCAATGGTTACAAATTACAGCTGGGGAGGTCAAGGTTGGATATTAGGAAAAACTTTCTCACTAGGAGGGTGGTGAAGCATTTGGAATGGGTTACCTAGGGAGGTGGTAGAATCTCCATTTTTGGAGATTTTTAAGGCCCGGTTAGACAAAACCCTGGCTGGGGTGATTTAGTGGGAGTGGTCCTGCTTTTTAGCAGGGGGTTGGACTAGATGACCTCGTGAGGTCCCTTCTATCCCTATGATTCTATGATTCTATGAAGTACTGTTAAACCTAAACAAGAAATAAGCAGTAATGTGTTAAACGTAAACTACTAAACAAAGAAAGGGAAAACGGCAGTTTTCTTCTGCATACTGTATTAAGGTTAATGTTTAGTTGTAAACTTTTGAAAGAACAAACATAATGTTTTGTTCAAGTTAAGAACTCCTCCGAATTATGAACAACCTCCATTCCCGATGGGTTTGTAATTCTGAGGTGCTACTGTATTTATATGCACACGCACACATGTATAGTGTGTGTATTGAGAAAGAGAGATTTTTAAAGAGCACTTGAAGTTAGGTGTTCAAATTCCATTAATTTTCTATCTGAGATGGGTGTCTAACTCCCATAGGTACTTTGAAGATCCCACTCTGCAGCTAGATTAGAGCAAATTGAAGGGTTTTTGTTGTTGTTGTTTTTGTTTTTTTAAAATTCCAGACACAATTTTGAGCACAAAATTTTCATGTGAACATTTTCATTTTAAATTGTTGAAATGTTTATTGGAAAACTTAGTGGGGGGGGGGGGGAGGGGGAGGGAACCAAAGTGAAATCATTTCAATTTAACAGTAATTGTTTTTTGCTTTCATTTTGGATTTTGAAAACCAAAAATAGAACAAAATAATTTAAATTCCAAACAGATTTTTTTCATTCCCTCTCCCCTTTTAATTTTTGCATTGCCACTGAATTCAATGCCATGAATTATATTGAGGGATCCTTTTACTTTTTGCATTTTTTAATATTTCCAAACTTCTCCAGCTCTGGAAAGGTACAGAGTAGCTAGAGAAAAATGGAAGTCTGTCATATTGCCAACTTTCCATTTTTGAGTTGTTAGTTACAAAGTGGAAAAAGAAAAAAGTAATTTTTCCTGAGTTGGAGAAAGTTTTCAAACTTCTTAAGTTGGGGAGGGTAGACAAAATAGTTGGGGACTTCTCCTCCCCCCCCTTTGTCTCCCACTAATTTTTTATGTTTTTCCATTTTGGGGGGCAAAAAAGTAACAAAGGAGAAAGAGGAAAACACATCACTAACCAAAATGAAGCCATTAAATTAAAAACAAATGAATATTTTTATTTGAAATTTCCCATAGAAAAATCAAATAATGCTGTCAAAAATTTCCCATGGAAAATGACTCTCTTTGGATAAAACCCATTTATAAACCTCTAACCTAGATTTGACTGCTAAAGAAAGCTTCATCACAATACTATTGGGTAAACCTCATATTTCACAAGCAGTTAAGCAAAAAGTTATACAGCTCATCACAACAAGTGCTAATAACTAGAGCCCTGCACGGATGTAAAAATGTGGATCCGGATTCAATCCACACCCACTCAATGTCAGTCTCTATCTGATCCGCATGCCATGTTTTATGTGTATCCATACCGCATCCACAACCGAGTTTGGGCTCACAGTCAGTATTTTGCCTTTGATTGGCTCATTCCCCACATGGGTTCCATCCATTTTTCCTTTTCTTGTTTGCGGTTTGTGCTCTGTGCTGTCAATCAGATTTTCTTGTCCACCAATGAAATCTCTGATTGATAGCATGGCATGCGAACCACAAACAAGAAAAGAAAGAAGTGGGCGGGGAAAGGCACGGGGAATGAGCCAATCAAAGGCCAGTATGCTGACTGAGTAACAGTGAGTGGAGTCTCTCGGTGACTGAGACACTGATTGGCTAGGAGATCACAATCAGTGTTCAGCTGGCATTGGCTAGAGTGCTTCCTTGTTCCTTCGTGTGTACTGTTGATTCAGTATATCATAACAGCAGCTGCATGGATCTATCATAAAAATAGAATCCGCATCCGCGGTCCAAACTGCAACAATGGGGCTGCGGATATCCACATCTGCATCCATGGATGTGGGTACCCGCGGATCTGAAGCAGCTACCTGCAGATCTGTAGGCCTCTAGTAATAACAATTTTATGCCACATCATATAGCCTGAGGGCAGGTCTACACTGCCTGCCCTTTTGGGCAGCAGTTGAATTGAGATACACAAGTTACTTAAAGTAACTTGCATACCTCAGTTTGAAGTTCTCACTCTCAGCTTGTCCACTGTGCTGAGTCAAAGGGAGAGGCCTACTTTCAGTTCAGAGCTACCCAGTTGCTCGGGTGATGTTTCAGGATTGAACTTCCTGATCCGCTGAGCAGGTCTTCACATACCCAAGCAGTCAGTCAGGAAATTCAAACTGATGGTGGTGAATTTGCCACTGTCAGAAAAGACCTGCTCAGTATGTTCCACTTACATTAATAGAAGGAGAATTGTTGGCCTTTATTTGGATGAATTACATAGCAGTCCAAACCTTTCCTAAATCCTGGCCTGAATCTGAGTTGTTTTTAGAGATTGAAAATATTAGCTTCAGTGGTGGTCTTG
This sequence comes from Pelusios castaneus, assembly GCA_007922175.1. Taxonomy (NCBI): domain Eukaryota; kingdom Metazoa; phylum Chordata; order Testudines; family Pelomedusidae; genus Pelusios; species Pelusios castaneus. The sequence goes on from ML686112.1 coordinate 794,961, forward strand.
TTAACCATTTATTTTGGGCTGCTAGTCCCTTATGTGGTTGCAGCGATTCTCTATTTTTTAGCTCAATCAGAGTTGGTGGAGTATGTTTCCTGTACCTGGGAATTACACCTTCCAGCTAGAAGTGCAGACATACTCTTGGAGCAGGTACTAGAATACAGTATGAGAAAACAAAACTTGCTTTGTTTCCAACTTGACTGATATCAGGAAACTCTGCAATTCTTATCATCAGAAAATTTGAACCTGATTTCTCCACCAAATAATTCAGGTACTTTTGGATAAACACTCACAGTTTGTCTCCTTGTTCAAACAGCACCTTCTGCCTTTCGCAGTTGGCCCATCTTCCTGGAGTCTTGGCTCAAGTGAATATGAATTCTTTCCACTGGGATTCGGTCTTTAGGATTTATTTCAGGAGCATTCTTCTGCATTTTTACACTTTTCAAGGCAAAAGTTACCCCCTGATGATTTCATGGGCCTTCGATTCTGATCCTGACACAATCAGTTTTCACCTTTGCTCTTTAAATGTCACCAGCATTTAAAATGCCCTTTTAGCTCTCTACTTGAATTTCATCAGTTTCTTAGCTGGAAATGCCATTGGCTGTATAATCAGCATTCCCCCTGGAAGGGCCTTATTTGTTTTGCCATTGTGTTCTTTCATCATACCTGATTTCATTTTCTTTTAAAAATGCTTCCCTTTTTTTCTGATTTCTGATTCAGATGCAGTGAAATAGAATCATTTGTTGTGTTGATTTCATGACAAATCAGATGGTGGTGGTATTTCTTCCCTTATCTTTTCTTCGTATCTCTCAATCTTAGTCCATCATGGGTGCTGGATAGAACATAAAACATATGGGAAGGTAAAATGATGGGAGGCAAACTGTTAGATTTCATTGCCATTTTGCATTTTTATATGTGCTGCCCATGTTCTGTCTAAAGAACTTGTATGTTCCCCATCTTGTCTTCTCAGTCTTTAATGTGATTATTGTCAACTCTTGTGCAGCAGGGCAATGCTATCTCCCCATTGCCCAGATGGGAAATTGAGGCATGGAGATGCTACGTGACTTGGCATGGTTGCACAGGAAGTCTCTGACAGAGAAAGGACTTGAACTGAACTCGTCCTAGTCCTAAGATCAAGCATTTATCCTCTCTCACATTCTAAATTATATATCTAATAATATTTTATTCTAGTGGTGATTTTTCTTCCCATTCTCATGATTGGAAAGAGCCAAGAGGCACACTGGATTCCCCCATGAAATTCTATATGGATACTGCTCTCCCAGTGTTCATATTTCACAAATGCTAAATATCTTGTGCCTGATTATATTTCCCAGAACAAAAACCAAATTGGTTACTAAACAACACCCTGCTCTCTGGAGTTGGAAATTAAGGTCATGCTAGTGTGGACAGCTGCCGAAGAGTCCATTATAATTGCTAAGTGTTGAGAAGATGCAAGCTTTTGAACTTCGACTGAGGTCAACAGTATGAAATTCTGCCACAGTATAGTTCCCTTGTCTTTTATGCCCTTTTCCCTTTCATGTCCCTCCCCCATTAAAGATGGTGATCAGCTTTTTACCTTTTGCTGTGCTCATTGGTATGGAGCCAGCAGAAAGCCAAGGGAACATAAGTAAACATGATAGGTGCTTCTGAAAATCCCACCCAAGTGACTTAGGCCTGGGCTACATTAGAAAATGTATACCAGCATGGCTACGTCAGTTAGGATGACTAATTTTTTTAAAGCAATAAAGTTATATTAGTATATACCTTAGCGTGGATGCAAAAATATGAGTATAACTGTGCCTTATACACTGTAGTTTGTGCCAGTTCTTTAGTCAGCATAAGCCATACAGCTACCAGCTCTTTTGTGCTGGTATATCTGCGTCTGTACTAGGGCTTTTTGGCTGGTTGACCTATATCTCTATAATTAAACTGACAAAAAATGTCCAAGTCCAGGACACACACACAACACCCTTTTTTACTAAAAAAGTGGGAAAAACATTGTTGACTGATTCTTTAGTAGTTACTGATCATAATTAGTTTTCACATCATTTTAATTGAAAAAGCTGCTGTATTCTAGGGTTGCAGTCCCAGAATCTGGCACAACACAATCGAGGTTAGCAAGTTCAGTATCTAGTTGGGAACCCCAGTGTGTCCAACAAAGATACTCAGTGAGGGCAAAGCAAAACCCCAAGCAATTTTATTAGCACAATTAGTAAAGACAACAAATGCTTCCATCCTCATAAAGATGACAAAACTACAGAATTAAAGCAATATTTATACCACTCCTCACATATATAATCAGAGCCTCCCTTTAGGATCTGGTGCTAGGAAGAAAAAGGTTATGACAGAGGCCAACCAAGTCCAGATGGAAGGCGACCAATCCTTCTGTTGTAGTCTGGCCTCTTATTCTGCTGAGGGGCTGTCATGAATAGTAATTCAAATGCCCAGCTTCCTTTGTCCATAACTAATTTCCTCACCCTAATAGTGTTGGGGCACCTTTATTGTATAGGTTAGTAGATTAATAATCTTAGTTTATTACCATACACATCAATTTGTTCCCAAGGCAAGTTCATAGTTAAGCATTTGTCAATATTTTATCCTAAAGTATCCAAGCCTGGTATCAGTTCAGTATTCTTATGATTACCTGGTATAAAATTACCCTTTAAATACCCCTTTCCTAGTTTCCCAAAACTCAGGGAGACCGTGAGCCTTTTATCTGTGCCAAGATTCACAGGCCTCAAAGCTTTATTCTAACTCCTTAAAATAATGGCTTGTAGGATAAAGATTCAGAGATTCCTTTGCATAGCCATTGAGTAAAATCAAATGCTAAAGCTAGCTACAACATCCATTTCCCACCCAGCTGTAACTGAGAAACCTGAAGCAGTTCTCATTCAGATTTTGCAATGTGCGTGAAGAGAAATTTCAGAGACTTACCTAACTTACCCAGAGCAAAACAGAACTATCTCAAAAAGGAAAGGAAATTCAAAGGGTTAATGTACAGAAAACCAAAGGCAATACACAGATGCTATTGACAAAGGGTCTGTATCACTCAGCAGCATTTTTCCATCATTCAGCTCTCTAATATTTGGACATAAGGGCGAGTTACACATTTTTGGTCAAGACTTTGCTTGTGGACACTCTGATAGTAGTAAAAGAAGGTGAAATTCGAATCATAAGTGATTTGCCTTGCACGTGTCACGTGGCTTTAGCAAACACAACCAAATAGGTTTTGTCAGTTAATGCTAAAAAAGCTAAGATGTCCAAAGCTAAGCCACAAGGTCAAAAGGTAAAAGCTTAGAGATGGGAAGAACCACAAAACTGTTCAGGCAATCAAACCACCAGGTACAAAAGTGCAAAAGAGAATGCAGGCTAGCTAACCACAGAGAAAAGGGGAAGGGGAAAAGGTCCCCAGCACTCAGGCTAGCTAACTGCAAAAAAGAGGAAGGTCAGAAGATCTCTGGCCACGCGGGCAGGAGCTAGACCCTATGATTTAACAAAAACCAAGTCACTGCAGTTTGGAGCAATAAAGGGAGGCCAAAAGGGGAGGGGGCTTTGGAGTTTGTTCCAGTGAGTAACTGGGACAGAGCTCTGGGAGCTTGATCACCCCCCACGAGCACTCCTCTCCGGCTCTCTGTGGGACGTGGACAACAGGACGGGGTAAAGCACCGAGGCCTGGACAGCCAAGGGAAGGTCAGACCAGCAACCCGACATCAATTTCAACAAAGGAAAGGTAATCAAAGTAAGGGAGCCAGAGTAGCACCTGGCTCTTAAAACGAAGTAACACAAAAAGTTTTAAGATTTTGCCCGGCTTTATGCTGAGACTCTTAGGTAATGAACAATAGCAGCACCAATCTTGGGTTTGGGGCTGGAGTAGGAATTGGGGTAGGTGTAGGATTCACGTTGGGTATAGTTTTCTTAGTACTTTTTCCTGTTTGTTGTGTGTGTATAATTAATAAGAACGATAAAAGCAAAGTTGTGTCAGAGAGTGTGTGAGAAAAATATAACCAGTGACCAGCTGCCCAGGGTCTGCAAGGGTCCTAAAGCAAGGCTGCACAGGTGAACCTCGTGACCCACTGGATCCCCTTCTTGTGTGAGTGCATAAACGGGCGCCCTCTGTGCTTGGTGTCCGTGCTGCTATAACTCTGCTGCTGGGGGGAGGAAAGTGTGAATGGGGGATAACCATTGACCAGGTCTGTGACTAATCCTGTGTGCAAGGGTTCCCAGGTGAACCTCGTGACCCAACGGGTGTGAATGAGATCCCTATACAATAGTACAAAGGATCCTGTGTGATTGTGTCTTACATATGGGCTTGTGTTCTTGATTGCTCTGATTTGTGTGTATTGGGCTCTGTTATACTTTCTGTGGCTATGTCTACACTGGGGAATTTAGGTCGACTTAAAAAAGTCGATTTTAATAAGTCGACCGTATTAAGTTGACTTAGAGAGTCCACACTGGACTCCTATGTCGACTTAAAGGGGGCCTTACTAACTCGACTTAGATAGTCTACACTGGACTCTCTAAGTTGATTTGTTCGGTCCAGGGAGAGCCAGCCCCACATGGGGCTGGCTCTCCCCGGGGAAGCAAGACCCTGAGCAGTCGGGGGAGAAGGGAGCGAGGAGCTCCCTTCTGCCCTGGACCACTTGGCTCCCTTCTGCTCAGGACTTCTTAAATCGACTTAATTTTCAAGTGTAGACGCGCCCTATGTTATATGTTTAAAGCCATAATTGATGAAAAACTATGAATCTGTATTCATCCAATAAACGGTATTGTAGTTTAGAGTGTTTGTGGATATATTGGGTGTTTATTGTACTACTATCATTGCCTTAACCTGTATTCAGTAATCATAAATAAATGTCATATGCATAGTAAGTAAACAAAAAATCATTGTTAGTGGGGGTCTTTGCCTAGGGGCTTCGGGAGCTTCCCCAGCATCCGCATTTAAATGACCGGGTATTTGTTTGGGCACCCTTACCCCCTAAGGGGATAAAGCTTAACAGATTTGACTTGTGATCTGGTTATGATTTAAACCTAGTTCACCAAAGGCAAATGGCATCAACTGATGATTGTGCCATCATCCAGTGATCTCCTTAAGAAACTGAACTGAGCAATTAGCTTTTCATTTTTGTGGGGTTTTCTGTCCCTTCTCTCCTCCCCTTCCCTTCCCAATAGTTCCTACTGGATCTGATTTGGGACCAATTTGTTTGGACTGTTTTCTTCTTTTGAGGGCTGAATTCAGGCAGTAATGAAATAAACTCACTGAGGATGGATAAAAACAGGAGAACATTAGCGAAGTTGACTTGCACCACTCTTCTCATTTAGATTTCCTATTCCAGCACTGATCATTGATGCCTCTGACATTGCTTTAATTTGATGTTTTCTAAGTTGGCTGGTATAAACCAGGAAGTGAGAGCTGCAGAGATGACACTTTAATGAGACAGGAAAACAAGTATTAAAATAGCCTAATGTTTCCCGTTTTCATCAACAGACTTAATAATGCGTTCCTGGAGCTGTTGAGGGAGGGAGTAATAATTAGACAGAAAGTATGCAGATTTTTAAATTGCAGACATTGCCTGACCTTGAAAAGCACATTGTGCTGGCAATTATCCTTTTAAGGACAAACATGGGTTCTTTTGCTTGGATGGTTGATGTTCTTGGGAGTCGGTGTGCAGCCCACTTTATTTTAATCATAATTTATTATTCTTTATATATTCTTTATATATATTCTTTATACATTCCAGTAGTGCTGACTGAGGTCAGGGACCTGTTGACCTAAGCTCTGTATAGACATGTAGTGAGAGACAGACCCTGCCCTGAAAACATTACACGCTAAGTTATCGAGAAGGGAGAAAAGAAAGCATGATGATGTCTGGATGGGAAACAGAGAGGTGAAATCTCTTGCCCAAAATCATATGCCAGCCCAGTTGGATCAGAACTGGAACAGAGCATGTCTGCTGACTCCCAGTTCTCTCCCCTATTCTCTAGACACCAGAGTCTCCTGTCCCTTTCCTGCCTTATAAAATACTTCTATCTGTCCGTAAATTAATGTATAAGTCAATGGGACTTAGGCACCTACCTCACTTTTTCAGAGGGTATATAGATATACACAGAACCCTCCCCTCTCAGCACAGGTATAAATAGCAGTGCAACTTAAATCATGAGTCATGGTCAAACACAGTAAGGGTGTGGGTATGTTTTCAAGTACAAACCCAATATGGCTTTCTATTTGCCCAACAGTGCCTCCCCCTCTACACTGCTATTTTTAGCACTATGATGCCTTATTGCTGCTGCCAAGCTCTTTAGCCACTGCAGGGAAAGACTCTGCCAGCTTTCTCTTGCTGGAGTCTTTCCCCATAGCAGGGAAAGACTCTGATAGTGGAGAAAGACTCTACCAAGGTGGAGGCAGTGGGCAGAGGCTGGGCCTTTCCTTGCTGCCTCCCCTCTGCCAAAGCTTTTCACTGACACAGGTAGTTCCACATGGCAGTGTGATCACAGGCCACTTTTCACTGCGGCATGTAGCTCGGCTTATCTCCAGTGCTGTGTCATGTAGATGCTGCCTTAGGTGCTTTTGTAAATCCTATTAGGCCTCTGCCCGCATCTCTAAGCAGCCAAAAACTTTAGTAAATCTGTCCCTGGGGAGTCTAAATCCAATGGAATTAAGTCATGTTTGAAAATGGGACTCAGGCACTTTTGAAAATTTCACCCAACTCTGCCAAAGTGCTAGGTGAGCACCGTGAAGGAGCAGGATTGAAAACAGCCTTGTTGGTGGGCTGCAAATTCCAGCCATGCCCATGAAGATGGGAAAGGCAGTGTAGAAATGTGAATTCAAGGTTAAGATTTTCAAAGGGGCCTCTGGGGATTAGGTGTTCAACTCCCACTGAGTTTCAAAGGGATCCGAGTGTCTAGATTCTAAAGTGTGTAAACTTTTTAGAAAATCCCAGCCTAAATCTAGCAATGGGTGGCTTGAGAGGTGAAGAAAGTGTTACTGTATAAAATTTAAAAAAAAACTGTGGTCAGGCTGGTTATCTCTGTAAGGAGTCTGCTGTGAACTGGAAACAGAACTCATTCGAGATGCATTTTGGCTCCAGCCTAAGAACATATGGAGTATGGATGAAAGAGGCTTACTTTTTCAGGCCTTACTCACAGACTCAGTTGTGGAAGCAGCCATCAATGTTAAGAATAGAAACTTGGCCAAGGAACCCAGAGCTGCTGTTCCTTTGTGGGGTAACATGACTGATGAGAAATGAAAAGCTGCTGCTGAATTTGGCACGCCACGTCATTTTTGTAACATTTCTGTGCTCAATCTACTAGTTGCATGGAGACGCAGCACAAATGTCTTGATGACATTTAACATCCAGGGGGGATTTTAAATGGTATTTAATAGAAAAATACCACTCTGAAAGCCTGATGTTTGGTGATGGAGAGCACCCCTAATTGAAAAAAGGTCTTTCCTGTACGAAGCTAGAATGATGGCCAGAAAACTTCACAGCCAAAATTTTCAGAAATGGGCAAGTAAAGTTGGGCTATTAAGTTCATATGCACATGTTATTTTCTCAACCATTGAAATCAACAGCCAAACTACTGTAGACCAGGGGAACTTCTGGGTGCTGATCATTTTTGAAAAATTGCCCCCTTCATTCTTTTTAAAGCTCCGAGATAAATAGTCTGTCTTCCAAAAAGTGCTGAGCGCTTCCCAGTGAAGTCAGCGCCTCAGGCCATTTACTTGGGTGCCTAAATATGGATTTAGGAGCTTCACTTGAATCTCTTATTTTTGCATCCTGTCAGCAGCTGGTGGATGGTAGGATGGCCACTGTCAGCACTTAATGATATCTTGGTTGCTAACATATGCTTCTGAATGTGCAACTTTTTTTACATAAGAAATCAACCTGCCTGCTGCCAATCAGCAGCCACTGCAAAATGGAGGTCAAGCTTAAATCGATTTAAGCTTGCTTAAATTGACTTAATTTAATCTGCATCTACACTACATTTTCCTTAAGTCAACTTAAACAGCAGCTTAAGTCAATTTAAAGAAAATTAAAGTCGACTTTATAAAACCTAGTATAAAGTCGACTTTACTGGCTAAGTCAACTTTATTAAGTTGATTTAGCCACTGTAGCTCAGATTAGCCCTAAATCGACTTTAAATTGATTTAAAGGGCTTCAGGGCTCCCCCACTGACCTCTCTGCCAGGATGGCTGGCACAGGCAGAGCCTGGCGTGCCCCCCACCACAGGGCAGGACAGATCCCTGCCCACCCTGCTCCTATGCCCTGCCAGTGTCCCTGTCCTGCTCAGCCCCCATTGTACCCAAGGTACAATGGGGCAAATGCTGATCCCCCTGGCACTTGGCAAGGGGTGCCCCCCCGCCACCGTGGACCAGCCCCAGGTCCACCTAACCCCTAGAAGTCGACTTAGGTGTCCAGTATGGACACTTTAAGTCGATTTGGCAGGGTCCCCTTTAAGTCAACTTTATTTTTGAGTGTAGACATGCTAAGTCGACTTATTTGGCCAAGTGTAGACATAGCCTGAGGGTGGTCACAGTTCTATGGGCTTTAATTTCACATTGCACAGAACTATGTCCTTTCTGAGAGAGCTCTTTGGAACCTGCACTGACTCACCTTCTGATGACAACCTTCAAAATATGATTGAAACTAGAACTGGGTGACTTTCCTCCCCCCACCCCAGTAAATAATAAATTTGCTGAAAAGTGCTTTTTTCAGAACACTGACACTAAAATTTGGGTCCAATACAGCAAATCGTTTCAGCTGAAAACAAAGTTGAAATGATTCATTTGACCATTTCAGAATTCACTGGTTTTTTGCCCTTTTTTTAAAAATTGGTTTTTATTTGTTTTTTGAAAACAAGAAAAAACACCACCAAGCTGTAGTGAACATCTCCCACCACAAAATGAAATGAAGATCTCCATACAATTTTTGGATCAAACAAAATGTTTCATTTGACCAAAAAATATATATATTTTTAAATTATGATAATTTGTTTTTGTGAAAAATCAAAAACTTGGGAGCAAAAATGAAAACACAACTCTTCACTCAGTTCTAATGGAAATCTATGAATCACAGAAACTGGAAGGGACCATGAGAGATCGAGGACTCGTGGCAGGACCAAGTACCCTTTTAAACCATTCTTGACAGATGCTAGTCCTACCTGCTCTTAAAAACTTCTAATGACGGAGATTCAACAACCTGCCTAGGCTACTTATTTCAGTGGCTAATCACCCTGAAAATTAGGAATTTTTTCCTAATTTCCAACCTGAACCTCCCTTACTGTAATTTAAGCCCATTGCTTCTTGTCCTATCATCAGCGATTAAGGAGAACAATTTTTCTCTGTCCTCCTCACGGCAGCCTTTTAGGTACTTAAAAACTGTTATCATATCCCCTTGCCATCTCCTCTTTTCCAGACTAAATAAACCCAGTTCTTTCAATCTTCACTCATAAGTCAAGTGTTCCAGACCTTTAATCATTCATGTTGCTCTTCTCTGGACTTTCTCCAGTTTGTCCACATCTTTCCTGAAATGAGGTGCCCAGAACTGGACCCAATGCTCCAGTTGAGGCCTAATCAGGGCAGAGTAGAGTGGAAAAATTACATCTCGTGTCTTTCTTACAGTACTCCTGTTAATACATCCCAGAATGGTGTTTGCTCTATTTATTTATTTATTTATTTATTTATTGCAACAGCATTAGACTGACTCATATTTAGCTTGTGGTCCACTATGACACCCAGATCCCTTTCCGCAGTACTCCATCCTATGCCGTCATTGCCCATTTTGTATGTGTGCAATGGATTGTTCTTTCCTAAGTGAAGTACTTTATACTTGTCTTTATTGAATTTCATCCTATTAAATTCAGACCATTTCACCAGTTTGTCCAAATCATTTTGAATTGTGATCCTATGCTCCAAAGCACTTGCAACTCCTCCCAGTTTAGTGTCATCGGTAAACTTTATAAGTGTACTCTCTATGCCATCATCTAAATCATTGATGAAAATATTGAACAGAACTGGAGCCAGAACTGATCCCTGCTGTACCCTGCTCATTATGCCCTTCCAGCATAACTGTGAACCATTGATAACTACTCTCTGGGAGTGATTATCCAAACAGTTTTGCACCCATCTTATAGTAGCTCCATCTAGGTTGTACTTCCTTAGTTTGTTAATGAGAAGGTGATGTGAGACTGTGTCAAAAGCCTTACTAAAGTCTAAATATACCACATCTACCACTTCCCCTCTATCCACAGGGCTTGTTACCCCATCACAGAAAGCTATGAGGTAGGTTTGACATGATTTGTTCTTGACAAATCCATGCTGACTATCACTTAACACTTTATTCTTTTCTAGATGTTTGCTAATTTATTTCTTAATTATTTGCTCCAATATTTTTCCTGGTAAAGAGGTTAAACTGACTGGTCTATAATTCCCTGGGTTGTCCTTATTTTCCTTTTTTTATAGATGGGCACTGTATTTGTTTTTTTCCAGTTCTCTGGGACCTCTCCAGCCCTCCATGATTTTTTAAATAGTCAATGCTATTGCGGCTTCTTTCATACCAAAAGGAGGCTAACCATTCCAGTTGTTTGATATATTTATTTGAGGGGGAAGAGTGAAAAGTGAAGAACGTTAGCATTTTTTGCTTTATCTGTAGTAAAAATTCAGCAGTCATTAGGGAAAAGCATGTTCCCACCAGGGCTGGTTGAGAGTCAGAAAATAATGTAATAAACTCTTTAAACATTTGAAATGTTATGACCAGCTCTTCTCCTGAATGAGTTTGCATATCATACACCTAACCAAATTCTTGTTCCCCCTATCATCAGACATTAGCTGATGGGAGATGCTGATGGTGGTGTTTAAATAGACTGATTAAAACTGCATTCAAAGTCCCTTTCCTGAGATTTGTCTCTTTCCTTTTTGACCCAGATATGGAATTCTTTCTCCTTGTTGAGAAGGTCCTGCTCAAAACTACTAACCTAGCCTTAAGAACCCCATCGAAAGCCCATTGACGATCCTAAGAGAGCAATTTCCACTGTCAACCTACTGTTCACTATGTAGCTGTCTGCTCCTGTCATCCACCTGTCTGAGACAAGGGATTTTCTGTCTAAAAGAAATTCCCCACAAAAAAACTCCTGAACATAATGATTAACTTTCTCACTGTGGCTTTGGTTAGTGCAGTATGAATTAGTGTACTTGTTTTCAATTCAACACCCAAGCCCACTGCTTTCCTAACTACACACTGCACACAAATAATCACGCTACATTTCCATTAGTCCAGATGGCAGGCAGGCTTTAAAAAATGAAGCTAAGCAGTAATAAACTGTGTAATTACTGAAGATCAATGGGGAAAGGTTACATTTAGCTGATCTAAAATAGGAGCTTTGTGCTCAGAGAAGGAGAAGAAAAGGTCTTATAGGACCATTTCGTTCACGTCACCCTTTTTTGTGTATCACAGACCCATCCATAATTAAAATGATAACAGGAATTAGCTTGACAAGTTTGAACAGAAAAAGAGAGTTACACCTTAATGGAAAGCAAACTTCTTGTTTGTGCGTGTGGAGCAACCTTACCAAAAGACCAAAGTGAAATTACAGATACAGAAAAAATTTCAGGAGTGTTTTTTTTCTCCCTAGAGGACACAGCGGTTTATTTGGGTTTTGTTTGTTTGTTTGTTTGTTTTTTAAAATCTGCTTAATGCACAAACAAGTATCAGATGCAAAAATATCCAGACATTTTTACTCTTAACTGATGTCTTAGCACCAAGTAATGAGAGAGTAGCTCTGAGTTTGGACTTCATGCCTCATTCGTTTCTGACATGCCTTCTCCTCTCCCAGGGTAACATGGCCACTTGGGACAATGTGCTCACTGGCCTATTCATCGTTTTGAATTGTAAATCTGAGGAGAGGAAGAGACAGCTTGACTGAACCCAAATTACATTACAATAGACGGTAATGAATGTCCTGCTTTAGCCGGATAATAGAACCCCTGCTTGTTGGCAGATATTCAGCCGCTGTCTCTCTCATCCATTTGCTTTGTTGGCCTTGACCCTAATCCAACAATTGTACATCCCCAGCTGCTCTTTAAGCTGCCTCATTAGTGGCGCACCATTGGGCAGCTCTCATGACAGCCATCCAATGGGATGGAAGTGACATGGGGCCAAAGGCTGTAACTGATTCGCAAGCATTATACTGAAATATGAGGCCAGGCTGAAAGGAGCAGCATAGGACAAGTGGAGGAGATGAACATTGCTAAGGTAGCTAGGTATACCCCCTACTCCGTAGCTCAGCTTTCTTTCTACCCTGACTGAAGGCACATGCATAACTCTCCTCATACACAAAATACGTTTTGACTCTTTTTTCTGTGCATCAGGGTAACATTTTTAAATCCACGTGCCTCATTGGACCAATCAGTGCCAATTACAAATCTCCATTTTCCTAGTTTGTATAGTTTTGTAACATAAAAATCTAAAAAGGCAGGGCACTGCAGGACAGAAGGTTCACTGACTTAGGCCCTGAATCACACTGCTGTAAGCTAATGTTTGAGCATTATCGCTTTAAGCAGATGAGTAGTCCAGTCCCACTGAAGAACAAACAATACTTGCCTTGCATCTGGTTGTTTAGAAGACCAACACAATTATGATAAATTTCACTTCCAGCTTGGTTAATTCAAAGAGAGAAAGACAGTGCCCAGAAATTGGAAAGGAAAGGAGAAATAGGTCTGCAGCCAGTCATGTTATGTGACTGAAATCGAAATCATATCTAGCTTGGAATTACACAGATTCTGCTGCAGTGAATTGTGGTCCATTGCTAGTTGTTCTGAAACAAACAAAAGTGCACTTGAGTTTCTTGGTAACATGTTGTGACTTTCAAGTACATTGTTTCTACGTAACTGGAAAAATAGGACATTACAACCAGGTAATGATGACCTCTGAATTCCCATAAATCTACAGCTAGTATCTTCCATGGTCTGTCTGGTAAAGGTATTGTTATTAAAGGTTCTTTATATTGTGGTTGTCTGCTCTGCAGTGTTCACAAGCAGACTCTTTATGTCCTTGTTGCTGCTTGGCCACTGCACTGACAAGTTGGCTTGTTCATGGCATTTAGTTAATCCTTGATGGCCTGCATGGATGAGGGTTAGAGTTTCCCCTTCCCTTGTAAATGAATCCAACCCACACAGATATCTGTAAAGTCCTCACATGCCCATATATTTGCTAGGCACTCCTTTTCAATCTGTGCATATTGTCTGAGAGAGCAAGAGTGCAAAATGTAACTCAGAACTTTGTTGCTGCAACAATACAACATGTGAGTCTACACTGGCAAGTTAAGTTGATTTAAGGATGCTTAAATCGACCTAAACAGAGCTTTTCTTAAGTCGACTTAATAACACCTCCTTTCAGGTTGACTTAAGCCTTAAGTCGACTTCTTAAGTTGACGTAAGGCCAGTGTAGATGGGGATTAACACTAAATTGACTTTATTAAGTTGACTTAAAGCCAATATAACGGCTATCTCTGCTTTTAAGTTGAATTAACAAAGTCAACTTAAAGTGTAGTCAATTTTTTAAGTCGATGTAATAAGGTCAATTTTAAGTCGACTTAAAATCAACCTTGTTAAGTTGACTTAACAAAGTTGACTTAACTTAATAAGTGTAGACATAGCCCTAGTGCTGGGGGATACATTTTTCTCTCACAATTTCTTCACTGTGTTTTAAGAGCTACACAGAAGTGCATTCTTCCACTTCTCTTTATAGCTGCTACCGTTCCAGCACACTGTGGCTGCACCTACACTTGTAAATTAAGTCGACTTAAACTTGCTTAAGTCGACTTAATTTACCCTGCGTCTACACTACAGTTTTCTTAAGTCGACTTCAGCAGCTTGCTTAAGTCGACTTAAGGAAAATAAAGTCGACTTAATGAAAATTAAGTCGACTTTATTAAACCTAGATTTAATTCGATTTAAGTCTTAATTCGAATTTTTAAAGTCAAATTAAGCCAGTGTAGATGTGGGGTAGCCCTAAGTCGACTTAGGGCTACCCCAGGACTACACCAATGCCCTCCCTGCCGGGAAGGGCACAGGGGGAGTCTGGCATGCCCCCCAAATGGCAGGGCAGAGCCCTGTGTGACAGTGTCTGGATTTAGGGAACCATTTATGATATTATTTTCTATTAATATCTCATAAATGTTATAATCCATAGGAACTATGTCATGTTTGTTATCAACAGAAAGGGAGTAATTGCTGGGAATGATTATATAGTTTATGTATAGGAATTGTATTTGTATTAGAAGTTAGGAATATGGTTGTTATATCTATACTTTAACTTGTGTGATTCTGGGAAATACCCCAGACAGGCTATCTACAACCACTGTGTCCTTAATGGTTCATCAGGTTTCTCCCTGGGCCCATTATACCTGGGAGCTTCCTTAACATTAAGGACACAATGATTGTAGACAGCCTGCTCCTATGCCCTGCCAGGGTCCCTGTCCCCCTTTGCCCCATTGTACACAAGGGGTGCCCCCCCCCTGCCATCCTGGACCTGCCCTAGGTCCCCCTAACCCCTAGAAGTCGACCTAGGTGTCCAGTGTTGACGCTCTAGGTCGACTTTGTAAGTTCCACTTTAAATCGACTTTAATTTTAAGTGTAGACTCACTAAGTCGACTTAGTTAAAGTCGACTTAAAATTACAAGTGTAGACATATCCCATGTTATTGGCTTAGTGATTTTCTCTATTGTGCCAATCCAATGCATTCTCTTTAATTTAGTTTCCACTTTATGAAGTAACGAGATAGGAATTCTGTGAGGTGTATGTACACTGTATGGTTTAGCATTTTCTCTTAAGGTTATTGGTACTGATCTACTTTTAGAAGTCCAATATCACCACGTTTCCATTGAGTTTTTTGATCTTTCTCACTAAGCTGCCATGCTGTGGTAGAGAAGGCTGGTGGTCTATGATCCTTTGATCACATGTACTTTAAATGCAAAGCTTTTGTCTTTTGTAAGTTATTTCTGTGGTGAACTAGCCCGTGCAGTTCAGAGTACCTCCAGGGCTGTGTCAGGTGACTTCAGCTTTGGAGGGATTGAAAATTTCTGTGAATCTGTCCTGTTATGTCTGCTCCTGAGTCATTTTTAAAGTCAATAAAATTGTCCTCAATATTCAGTTTCACTCTTCAGGCAGACTCTGAGTTGTCATATAAAATATATTTCAGAAAAAATGGCTCCTGATTATCTGTAATATTAGTCAACCCCATGACTGCTCCTATGTGGAAAACAGCTGTAAAATGTCCATATTTTGTGCATTTATTACAGCTTGTACCTTTAGCAAAATATACCTCTGGAGGACAATGAATTTTTCTACATCTTGTGTGTTTTGGCTGAAGGGCTTTGGTGTTAGTGGGACAAATTCCAGTCATAGTTTGGGAGCTATCTTTTCCTGTCTGAGAGATAAAGATTTTTATTACTCATATTTCATTTGATAACATTTTCAAAGCTAATTTCTTGTTTTTTTAAATTTAGCAAGTTGCTCTTTGTTTTGCTATCTTACCAGCTCATACTGCTTTGCTATTTGAATTGTTGTGGGTAGAGTCAAGTCAGTTTTTAATTGTAGCTGCTGTGAAAGCTTTTCATTTGATAATCCAGTAACTGACTTGTTTCAGATATTTTCATGTTTACAATTCCCAAATCACATTCTTGAACCAGTGCTTGCAGAGCTCTTATAACTCATTCACCATTTCCCGCTGGTCCTTGAATTCTCTGGTGAAATCATGCTCTTTCATGAACCACATTTCTCTGAGGTATAAAGTACTTATCAAACATTGCCAGAACTCTTTCATAGTTGTATTTGTGACTCTCTTCAGTAAAGTCAATTTAAAAATATGCTTTGCCTGTTTCCCCATAGCATAAATAAAAGGCATACTCGGGCATCTTCACTTTCCTTATGGAATTCTGTAGCAATTTGAAATCGTGCAAAATACTGCTTCCTGTCTGTCCATTGAGAAGGTTTGTCAAAGCTGAAGTTTTCCAGAACACTTGAAAAATGGCATCTTGATGAGATCCTATAACTTTTATTGCTTTGTTCCTTCCACCTAAGTAATCCCACCAGAAGGTGAAAAGTCTTTTTGAATTTTTCAGGTGAATTTCAGGAAGGAGGAACATAGGAAAGGAGAAGTGAGATAGGGAGAAAACTGTCAGAGACAGCTAGGGAAAGCAAAAGAGAGGAGATGAGAGAGAAGAAGTGTCATAAGCATGAGACTGCTGGGGTGTTGGGGAATTCTGAAGGGAAAGTACTAGCTGGAAGAGTTGGGATATGTGGGAAAGCATCAGAGGGAGAACCTATATCTCTCCTAAAGCTAGTTTTTTACTCAAGTTGTGTACAGTATTTTTGACATCATACGGCATGCTTGGGCCATACTTGATTCAGCAAAGCTCTGTAACGTGCTTAACTTTAACATAGGAAGTCAATGGGATGATTCACACATAAAGGTAGGCATGTGCTAAAGTGTCTTGCTAAACCACATGCGTGGTTTTGTGGTTTACATTTTTTAAGAATGGTTTTTATTTTTTAAGAACTCATGCCTTTGCACAGAAGAAAGGAAATGATCCTGAGGCTGCAAAAGAAAATCCAGGGAGTGGGGGTTGTGATCTCTGTTTAGTGAGTCTCCCAAGATGGCTGCTTTCTGGGGTGTTTGCTGTTGGCGAAGTGGTTTCTAATTAGTATTTCCCATATTCAGAAGTGCTTTCTGGGCTAACCTGTCATCGGAAGCAGATGGGAAATGGATGGCAGTCAGACAGTTTGGACTGGTTTGGTTTGTAAGACAGTTGTCAAAGATATAAATTAAACACTGATTTTTTTTTATGCTTAAAACATACATAAAATTTCCACTTATTTGGAGGATGAAAAAATCTTTGCCAGCTAGAAAGTGTCGCCATGTTGTCTATGCTCGCTAAGCAATGTGCAATAATTATTTCACTGACGGTTCAGTGTTTCTGTGTACATATGCAGCATTGCTGAGCTACTGGAAATTATTGTATTATTGCATTCTTTTCAATTACCTGAACATCCCCTGGGTCTTCAAAGATGAATAAGATTTCAAAGATTGCTGACTTGCTTATCCTATTGGAAAATATTGTTTCCCTCTTGATTCTAACTAGAGTATATGAAATTTAATCTTTATTGGTGTTTTTAGTTGCTGTTGTGATTTTGGACTTTTTATGTAAAGTCAACAGTTTTTCTTTTGAATTTGTGCCTGCAAATAGCAAAATACCTATTTTTTCCTCTTAATCTATATACATCAATGCAATAATAAAATAACAATGATAAAAATGTTATTCTCTTGGAATTTTCTAAATATACAATAGCCAAAGGGGCTAGATTTTTCCCAAAGCTCTCAGCCCCGAACAGTTCCCACTCTTCTAACAAGAGTTCTCAGTGAGGGCTGAGCCCTTTGGAAAACCTGACCCCTTCATGTATGTCCTTAGATGGGAAGAAAGTCATTTTAAAAACCCAGCCCCAATTTTGGGTGCTGAGCACTTCTGACAATCTATCTCAACAGCCTTACTGAAGATATGGGTTCCTTCAAAAAATTACAATGTCCAAATTATCGAGAAACAGATGTTCAAAGGTCTGGGATTTTTATCCATATTATATGTATTGGAAGCTTGCCCATATTTCTTTGAAGTTTTGAAGGTCTTCTCTCTCCAAAAGCCAATCTTCTTCTACCATCCTTCATTTGCTGTCAATCACAGCTATTTCTCTGACACCTGAATTCCCTCCTACTGACTCCTAACAGACTGCCTTATTCAATTGCCTTCTTCTTAATTCCTGAGTACTTATGGAGCTCAACCTGATCTTAAAATACACTCCCTAAACCCCACCTCTCTTCTCTCTGTTTGCTATAGTACCTACAGGCTGTAACCAGAATGGGCCCCCGTTATGCCAGGCACTGTACAGCCACAGAGTAAGAGACCTTTGCTCAGGGAGAGCATAATCTAAGTGGACAAGCCAGACTAAGGATGGAAGGGGAAATGGAGGTGACATGGCACACCTGATGTCACACAGCAGGTCAATGGCAGTTCCTGGTCCAATAGCTAGAGCACTTCAGAGGCTCTGAATACTTTTACCAATGGACTTGCACAGTCTCCCTGTCTAATTATAAAAAGTTTAACCTCCTTCCCCACAGCATGAGCTGTTAGTCAGTGTGTGTGTTCTGTGGGGTTGCCACCTTCCACCCTGGAAGCAGCTGCATTTCAGTGGTGTTACATAGATACAGGCAGGGGCATTGCTGCCAAAAAACAATCAGGGCACAGGCCCTACCCTCCCAACACTGGCCCCAGCCCTGATCAGGCTTGCTAGCCCCGAGCCAGCCTGGCACCACCTGCTGGACCTGGGTCCCAGCTGGCCCCAGGCCAGCTTGCCACCACCTGCTGGGCTAGCCCCAGGCCCCAGATCCCATTTGGCCCCAAGATGGCCTGCTGCCACCTGCCAGCACCAAATCCTGGCCGGACTGGGGCCAGCTGCTGTCACCTGCCAGCCCTGCCCTTTCTGAGCCTGCGCTGCTGGCCCTCTGGGGCTCAGCGGGACACAGGGCACTGGTATGGGACACTTGGGGCTTGTGTCCAGTGCCAGCGACACCCCTAGATACAGGTTTAAAATTGTTTAATATTTGTCCCTATCTCATATCAAAATGTTACTGGATGGCAAGTGAGTAAAACCCACCATTTCAATACAACCTCCTCTGAGGATTGATGCCCTTAAGCAATGATTTCTTCATGCACACAAGGTCCTGCTCTTCCCACCATGAATAACATAAAAAGAAAAGCAGATGAAAAAACCGCCAGTGCTTGAAGACTGAGTGCAGCTTCCCAGCAGCTGCGAGGTGTCATTCCCAACCCAAGCACCAGAGGGGTAGCTGTCTTAGTCTATTTCAGCAAAACAAATAAGGAGTCCTGTGGCATATTTAAAGACAAACAAATGTATTAAGGCATAAGATTTTGTGGGCTATAACCCACGTTGTCAGAAGCGTGAAGTGAAAACTGCAGTAAGTTAGGTGTGAATATATGTGTAAGGGAAACTGCGGAAGACCATTGTATGGTATAGAGAGTGGTACCCACCACTCTGACCAAAGAGTGCCCTGTCCCTGAACAGGGCCATCCCGTGGGGGGAGCGGGGCCCAGGGCCAAGTGACCAAATCGGGGCCCCCGCCCCCCATGCTAAAGGGGAGCGTGATGGGCTGACCAGCCCACTCTGCCCTCAGGGAGTCGGCCCCAGAGGCCGAGGCCACCTGTTGGGGGGGGCGGGGGAAGCCGGCTCCAGCTCTGCCCCCGGGCCAGGAGGCCGCCTGCCAGAGGGAAAGGAGGGGAGAGCCGGCTCCGGTCCCAGCCCGGGAGGCCGCCTGCGGGAGGGAGCCAGCTGCCCCGGCCCCAGGCTGGGAGGTCGAGGCCGCCTGCTGGAGGGAGCTAGCAGTATGGGGCAGGCCGGCCCAGAGCCCAGGCCCCACCTGCTCTGCCCCTGGGCCTGCCTGCTCCGCCCTGGGGGCGGGGAGGGCCGGTCAAGAGGTCGCGCATAGCCCTCCCGGCCGTGGTAGGAGGCGCTGCGGTGTGTGCGGGCCCTGCACTGCCCCGCTGGAAGCGGGACAGCGCGGGGCCCACGTACCCACGGGGCCTGGGGTGATCGCCCCGTTCACCGCCCCCCAGGGACAGCCCTATCCCTGAATCCAGTGCCTGCAAGCATGCGCATTTCACCTGTTTGCTGCCTTGCTTGTGCACTGATCACCTGAAGACATGCGCATTTATTGGTTATGGCCATGTCCATCTTGTGATCCTTCACACAGTATGCAATGTCAGCAGAGCCTATGTGCCTGCATATGTGTAGCCTATAGTTACTAGTAGCCCCCCAACCCCAATTAATCCTATATAATTGTGGGGAAGTCCAATGCATGGTGGACTTCACCGATGGATTGAGAAGCTGCAGCCAGTGCCTCGGAAGAAGACGCCCAGGAGCCCGTCTGCTATTGTATCGGGGTCCCCTGTAGCAGAAGGAACGTAAGCATTCTACCCTTATAATAAATAACCTTTTATTTTATCTATCACTTGTGGGCACGTTGTCACTGCCTAATCCAGATCCTGTAAACAGCGCCCCCTAGCGCTACAATATGTACATACAAAGAAGGGTGAGTTAACAAGGTCAGTTCAAGCAGTGTAGATGTGGCCCATTAAACTTTCTCACCTTCTCATATATTGTTGTTAAAGAGGAAAAATTATCTAGGGACTGGGAGTGGTTAGCTCATGCTTCTTACCAGATCCTGGCAAATGGGGTCTGGTGGGAGATAGGTAGGACAGCAGCTGTGGCTGGGAATAGGCAGTAACAGCTTTTGTTGGAGGGCTCTATGCTGATCAGATGGTGTCCGTATTCCTGGGTGCACATGTCAGCTACATGGAGTGACCTGCCTTAGGAACCAGGAAGGTATCCTTAGCTGATTTATTCATCTAAGGGGGCCTGATTGCATCAGAATCAAATATATTCACTATTTAGAAAGGACCAAAATAATCAGAACTCCTCTCCTGCTGTGCGCTCTGCAACCCGCTTTCTGCATGCAGGTGCTGTGGAGAAAAAGCAGCAAATGCAGAGGGGGCAGATGTTCCATAGGAATACTCTGCATGTTCCCTCTGTGGAACGTAGGGGCAGTGCCGAGGAGAAGCAGCAGCTCTCGTTCCCATGTGCCCCTCAGGACTCCATGGATAGCCATGTGGAAGTTTGGAAGTAGCATTGAATTCAGCTCTGCACTTCTCTCTCCAGTAGAGAAGGGTGGGACTCATGTATGTGGGGGGAAGGGGGGAGCTGCCATCCCATTGGAGCCATGTTGCTTGTGTTGAGGATGCCTTAGGTCTCTGGAACTATGTGATTGCCCTTAATATTCCCTACAGCTCCTGGGGATCTTGTGTTTGCAAACCTCATTTCCTTTGCACCCAACCAGGCATCTAGATAGGCAGCACTGTCCTCATTTGGATGTACCAGAACAAGAATCTTGCTTCAGCAACAAGATACACCTGGCCTCTCAAGTATTGCAGAACATTTTCTAGAGCTATACACCTTTGGTACGTCCACACTGGAGCCTTAGGTTGACTTAAGGATGGTTAAGTCAACCTAAAGACCGCCACGTCCACATTGGGTACTTATTAAGTCAACTTAAGCGCTCTCTTAAGTCGACTTAATAACACAACCTCTGAAGGTTGACTTAATGCTTAAGTCAATATTATTAAGTTGACTTAAGCCAGTGTGGACGGAGAGTGCCCTTAAGTCAACCTAATTGATCTCCAGGCCCCGGTGCAATGTGGGACAGCTACCCACAATGCACCACTCCTCCGTTGACCTAGCACCTGCCAGTGTGGACGCTGGCAGTCGACTGGAGTGTTCAGTGTGAACGCTCTAAATCAACTTAACAAGGTCAACTTTAAATTGACTTAAAGTCGACCTTGTTAAGTTGACTTAACAGAACCTCCAGTGTAGACATACCACTGAGACTTCCCAGTAGGCATAAATCCAAGTGCTTTGTCTGCAATGGGTAACATTGCCTGATTTCAGACAGATCCCCTGTTATGGCAAAATACAGGTCTGTCTGCAGCAGTCTTTGTTAACACAGGCAAACATGTACCAGGCTCGCCGCAGTCTGGCAGGGTGCTAGCAGGGCAAGAGATTTCTTCTGCCTCACTTGTGTCATGCTACAGGTGTTGTTTATGCATCTTGTTCCTTGTACAGGGATGGATGGGAAGGCATCTGACAGAATTTCTCATGACACCTTCATTAAACTGAGGTGTTTCATAAACACCGATATCACTGCTTTCACAGAAAGGAGTTTCTGCCAGCAGCTTCTCAGTTCCAGGTGATTGTCAGTCACCTCACACCAGAGGCTCAGGTTGTTCCATGCCTCCTGGGGGCTGGGGAAGCTCCCAGGGAAGGTGAAGGGGGCTATTCTAGGATAGCAGCCACAGGGTATCAAGGGCTAGTTGTGCCTGCTGAGGGGAATTGCAAGGACAAGAAACCCCTTTAGTATCTTACGTCCAAAGAACACTGGCACACATGGGGAGAATTATGGAATGGGGGAGTTACTGCAATAGACTGGCAATAAATGGCTGCCCCCTGGGAGCAAGAAGAGGAATGACCTCCAGGGGGTACTGCTGAATCCCTGAGGCTTCTTCTGGAAAGGTCCACCAGACACATCGCCCCTTGCTAAGGGCTGCACATAAAGGTACAAGCTACACTAATGGGACAGTGGCTGCCACCTCTACTCACATTGAGAAGCACCTTACTCCAGGAGTCACAGCTTAGCTCTAAAATACTGCAAATCCCAGGCAGGAAATTTCATAAAAATGAGTTTTCATTTTGGCTCTCTGATAGCTGGATTATCATTCATCAGATAACATTCTTTTAATATTTATACTGTTTGTATGATCAATATTTATACTGTTTGTGTGATTTTTAGATGCAGCTTACCAAATTACTTATTTACAGACTTCTTTTTAATCAAGGCCGATCTCTTCCCATAGAGAACTATTTACTTTTTTCTCATGCAATGTATTCGGTTTTCTTTCTTTTCTTCTTTGCTATGTAGGGAGAGTTGCTCTTTAAAATATGCCTGTTCCAAGCTATATGTTAAGTACCATATGTTAGGTTGCATCTGGAAGAAGAAAAGTAATCAAATCAGGACGGTTGATAGAAAATATCTCTAATATGCTCAAACCCAGTGCAGTAAGTTCATTGTTTCATTCTACTCTAACTAGAGAACCCGAATTACCTTCTCTTTAGTCATGATTTTATATATGTCTATCATTTCACTCTTGTATGTCTTTTCTCTAAGCTAAATGGTTTCTTTGGGTTTTATTGAAAGATTTCTTCTTTAGCCTATCCGATTTTCCTCATCCACTTGCTTAAGTGGGCCAGGTGTCACATCATAAATTATCTTTTATCATTCATCAATGACAAACATTTTCTCCAACTGCTAGGCCATGTGCTACTTAGACAAATGCCATAACACTGGATTCCTGCCACGTTTTTATCATGTTAATTGAAGTTGGATAGTGAGGAGTTGAGATCAACAAATGGATGTGTTTGTCATGTTGTTAAAACTCAATCTGTCCAACATTGGAAATGTTTTTCAGCTCCTTAAAATTAAAGAGAAACTGTCAACTTAAAAATTACACTTCTAACTGAACTGTTTTTAACAATAGCTCCAGGTAACAACTGAGATCCTGGAACTGAAAGACATTAGAGGGAAAACAATGTATTTCTGCCTTTTCTGGAGACTTACGATTTCGTACATTTGACAGCACATTGGCTGGGATTTTCAAAGACAGTTGATCTTGGCTTACATCTGCGTCGGTATGTGTTTTCAAACCTAGATTGAAATTCCCACTCTGCCTAATTTGGGTCAGGAACTTGTACTCTTTCCCCGGGGTAAGACTATCACTACCCACTCAGCTCTGGGCTATTCTGGGTGGGGTATTTCTCAGCCTCTTCTCTAACACTGCACCATTTTGGAGCCCAGGGGCTAGGATGCTCTCCTTTGGAGAGTTGGGTTCAAATCCTTGTATCTGTCTGATCCAGCTCAGGGAAGGGTATGTTAGATTGGAGCAGATTATTACCCCTCACTGAACTAAGTCAGGGAGACGTGGAAAGGGTTGTGATTCCCAGGGATGTCCTTGAGGTCTCCTGATGTAGACTACTCCAGGGCAGCTCACACATGGGACCATGCTAAGGGTTCTATTTAAAAGGACCATCTAGCCCTTAATTTTCTTTGTTTCTTGTTATTACCCAGTTAAGTTTAGCTTTCCTGATTGGAAGCTTTCACTTATCACTTTGCTGAACCATTCACTGAGAAGCAGATAGTGACAGGATGAGTAACTGAGGACCAGACAAAGACAACTCTAACCTTGATTCTTGGCCACATGGCAGCTTTCCTGTTGGTAAGCCCAACTCAGCCAGAGGGATGTGTGGATTGGGTCCATTCATTCAGCAAGTGCCATTCTAGACAAAAAACCTAGAAATGCTAGGGAAGTGTATTAGCATTGGCTATTCTCTGAGTTGATGTAGGGTGTGTTAGCCTGCCCTTGTGTGTTTGCTCAGTGGTGGTGATGGTGGTGAAGATGACAGTGAGGCCTACCACCCCAGTCAGGGTCAGGACATTATTGTGAGGTGTTCTACAAACACCTATAAAGATAAGCTTCCTTCCCTGGAGTAATATGCAGGTGTTATTGCTGAAATGTGCTTTTGTGATTCCTGTATCAGCCCATGGAAAGTCCCTCATCTGTTGCATGTTTGCTGCAGGAATAAAGGAATGCCAGGAGGTTTGGCCGACTTTTATTTGCTTGTTGAAACAAATAGCCGATGGCCCCCTTCTTTTCCATCTTTATGCCTCTTTGCTTGGACTATAGATATGAATGCTAAGGCAACATCCCTGGTTTGTTTCTCCTCTATCACTGCTACAGAAGCCTTGATAGGTTCCAATTTAGAAAGGTTTCTTTCAGGTCATTTAAAAATGAATGAGTTGGCAAATATCTATGATGAATAGCCCAAGGGCACATAACCTAACTGTTCACCAGTGGCTGCTAGTGAGCTATGAAAATTGAGCAATTACCTGAGGAAATACTTTGCAAAATCATGACCTTTGGCCTCCATAGTCTCCATGGATACCAGCTGTAAAGGATGGAGATGGAAAGGATGAATGTGCATATGCAGTAGCAAGACTGCTCTTTCTAAGCTTACCTGTCTATCTTGAGCAGGTTTTTGCTGCAACTCTTTACAAAGTTGATTTTCTACTCAGGAATATCTTGAATTGTGATATTTTTTAAAAATTGCATTAGTTTCTTTTGTTGCATTGCATTAACAATCTAAAAGGCTCTCAATTCATTGAAAACAACAAGAGTCCTGTGGCACCTTAAATACTAATTAATTTCTTTGGATATAACCTTTTGTGGGTTCCAACTCACTTCATCTGATGCATGGGTTGGAGCCCACGAAAGTTTATGCCCAAAGAAATTTGTTAGTCTTTAAGGTGCTGCAGGACTCTCATTGTTTTTGCTGTACACAGACTACCACAGCTACTCCTCTGGAACTTCTCAATTCATTGCAATTCTCCTGTTCTCCCGTTCATTGCAATTCTCTCTTCACGCATAAAGTCTGTTAGTTTGGCCAACAGTGAGGAGATAGATCCCTGTAGGGTCAGATCCTCAGCTTAGCCCATTGGTTTCAGTAGAGCTATGCCAATTTACATCAGTCAAAGAGCTGTCCCCCCATCCTGATTCCTGTCAGAGTTAATGGGTTTTGCGTATTTGATTCTCTTTCCTCCCCCAGGAGCCAGGATGAAAATTAGTCCCATAAAGGTTAATGCTAGTGTGATCATTGCATCTACTAGTTATTATACTGGAATGTTTTATCAACATACTCCAGACATATTCAATATCATTGCATTCTATAAAAAAAAATTACTGTAAGTTGTCATTTTGTTTTATTCCCTTATTGTGTTTTCACAGTGCATTATAGGAATGTTTAAACTGCCTGAGACTTAGCTTTAATGGTCCAGATGATCAATTTTATTTCCAATTTTGGAATGGAGGCACACACACTGTATACACATTGCCCTAGTACAAAATATTCTGCTCATCTTTGCAACATTGTAGGGAGATTAACAATAATGATCTACAATAGTGGATTTTAACAAAAATTCTGGCTATGTAAAAGGCATGTTATTCATCTGTTTAAGGGCTGATACACACCATCTAATACCAGCACACAGAAATGTGCATCTTTCACTATGTACGTGTTTCACGGGTGCCTTCAGGTGAAAGTATAGTAAAATTATCCCAATTACAGCAAAACTACACTGCAAATACCACAAAAAGCTTGAACTTAACAATGGCTCTGGCTCCACCTTCCTCTGCTATCCATGACATAACCAGTTACTGCAGATTTATCATCATTTGATCCTTTAGCTAGGAAAATTGTCTTTCCACTAAACATTTTGGTCCAAATCATCAAAGTTAGCTTCTCAGATCTACATACTACATTTATCACACTCCCTCCACTACACCCGTAAGGCTCACTTTCAGTGGTGTTGCTGGCTCTGGGCACACAGGATACGTGCCCTGAGTCCCAGCACCAGTGCGCCTGAGTCTAGTGGGGATCTGGGACCTGGCCACTGCTGGCCCGATGCGGCTGCTGCCGGGGCTGGGACCAGGGCCTTGGGGCCCAGCCATCACCGCCCGATGTGGTCCCCACTGGGGCCAGGGCTGGGCCGCAAGCTGGTGGCGGCAGGAGCCCAAACCGGCTGAGAAAGCAGGGGATGGATTGGGCCACCAGATGGATCAAGTCCCCAGGCCTGGGCCTCAAACCTCTTTTTAGGGCACTGATGCCCCTGCTCATATTTATGTGTATAAAACTGGTATTTACATGTGCAATTCACATGCCCATTTTGTACACAAACCGTGGGTGTGCAGAAATAAACTGGACCTGAGACAGTATCCATGGAATTCAATCAGAACTTTTTCTTTGACCTCTGGGCAATGGGTCACATTAACAGAGCCAGACAGGTACCCAGAGGTCAACTACTACAGGAGAAGAAAGAAAACAACAAAACACCACTGGTCATCACCTACAGCCCCCAAGACAAACCTCTACAGCACATCATCAAGGATATACACTCTATTGTACAGGATGATCCCTCTCACTCTGAGGCCTTGGGCAACAGACCTCTCCTTGCTTACAGATGCCGCTCAACCTTAGACACTCACTATCAACTATAGAGCTAACAACAGAAACATTCAAGCAGGCATCTATCCCTGCAATAAACCACGTTGCCAAGTTTGCTAACATATCTACATAAAAGGCACCATCACAGGACCGAATCAAGCCAGTTACTCCATCAAGGGCTCCTTTACCTGCTCATCCACCAAGGTGATTTATGTCATCATGTGCCAGAAATGCCCCCCACCCCACCTTATATATTGGACAAACAGGACAGTCTCTGCACAAAAGAATAAATGGACATATCTGACATCAGAAATCACAACATTCAAAAACCAATACTGATGATCTGTTAATAGCTGTACTCAGGCAAATGAATAACAAATCAAAACTTCAAAGAGAAACTGCAGAATTGGAATTCATATGCAGATTTGACTCTAGGTTTCTTTTCCTATTATAACAGGTAATTTTGTTTTCCTCCCTCCCGCCCCCCACCTTTCTCAACTGTTTGAATCTAAGCAATAGCTTTGATTTGTTATAGCAGTCTGACCTGATTGTATGACTTCCACTCCCCTGCATTTATTTTCCTCCCATTCTGTAAGTTCCCCATCTTCGAGCATCAGATGAAGTGGAATTTTCTCTCACAAAAGCTCATGCAATAAATAAATTTGCTAGTCTTTAAAAGTGCCATCAGACTCCTTGTTTGATTTATTGAGGGGAGCATTTAGGGGTTGAAACTCTGACCCTTTTAATAATTTGATTATTTTCAAAGTTCATTTATTCACCAAGGGTTTTCCCAGTCATTAGTGCAAATGTAAGAGGTCCTTTAGTTGGACAGAGGAGTCAGAGGGGCTAGCACTTCTGAAAATCACATTATTTACCTATGTGCCTACATATACATTTAGGCTTTAGGTTTCCCATTTTAAAATTCCAGCTCATAGTAAAAATACTCCTTGCCCAAAGGTTTAACAAACTCAGTTATAAATATTCTACAAATTAGAACAAATGTCTTTTATTGAGGAGGTTTGTAAGATAATGCCTTATGAAATGGACTCTTGTGAATTTAATGAGACCCAGGCAACACAAAAATCATATGATAAAATCCTGGCCCACTGAAGATGACAGAAGTTTTGCCTTTGACTTCAGTGGAGTCAGGATTTCACCCATTCAGTACAGTCTATTGTTATCCCTCTTTGAAAATTTCAATGAATCTTCCCCATTTATCCCATAACTTGCTTGTTTTTGGCATTCTGGACAATGATAAACTAGGTGATTTCACTTCCTGGTTCTCATACCCTTGTACAACCTTGCTATGCAGCTGAATGTTAAAAAATGCTCAGATCCTGGCCTTTGCCTTTTCAAAGTTGGGCCTTTGAGTCTTGGCAGCTGAGTTCTTTTGAAAATTGGATTCTTATTATCAACTTTGTGATAGATAAGGCTTCATCACTGGTGATGTTTAAGCCAAGACTGGAACTGGGGTTATTTTGGGGTGGGGGAAGTTCTCTGGCCTGTGTAATACAGGAGGTCAGACTAGATTGCTCACAGTGCAAATGTCCTTGGAAGAGAGCAGAACACAGAAACTTAAGGTAACATTAGGGCAACACTTGTATCTCAGAACTTTGTTGAAATAGCATCCAGGTATGGCTCGGGCATTATTTATTTATTTTATTGGTATTGTGATAGGAGCACCGGCCATGGACATGGGCCCATTGAACTGCTGCTATGCAAATTCAGAACGTAAAGATGGTTCCTACCCCTAAGTATTAAATAAGCACTTAGGTAAGAGAGAACAAGTGGATACTGACAGCCATGGCTGCAAATTTTATCATTCACATACCACATATAGCAGCAGTGTGGAGTAATCTTAAATCCCCTTTCTGAGCAGAAAAGGACAATATTAAATGAAAGTAGTTTCTTTCCACATTCAAGCGTAGCATTTAATCTCCCCTGAACAAACATTGCAGCCAAGAATGGAACCATTTAGGAAACAGCACCAAGTATAGGTGTCAGGCCACTGATGTCCCAGCTGACCACAGACATTACAGCACATTGGTGCCACCTTTGCTGATAGGTCACCACAAGTGCTTGGAAAGGATTAGTCAATGGTCCTCTTGTCTGCTGATTGGTGAAATAAATCAGGGATCACATGCTCTGGCTTTAAACCTTGGTGGGTTTGTTTTGGAATGTTCCATGCTCAGAATTGATTTGGAGGTCTCGTCTTTTCTTTTGATCGGAGGAATTCCGCAATGGAAAAACATTCCAAACCTTTAAATCATGCTTGATGAGCTACACCACAAACAAACACCACACTGCCAGCATCTCACTTTTGTGCACTGAAGGATATAGGTTTGGTTTGGTTTCACCTACTGACTGAGGCAGACGGAAGCAAGTTCATTCAGGCTTTCCAGGAACTCTTCAGCTCCATTTAAAAGGAAATCTACTACTTGCAATCTATTGTCTATTTAAAACTATTTAGATTACAATTAACAAGACACCTCTTGCTTCTGTGAGCTAATTAAAGAGCTAGTGACTCTTAAAAGGATGGAAATGCAATAAATAAGATATCCTAGTTGGTGTGTAATTGAGGAAATTTACATAAGTAATAAACATGGTATTGCTTTCTTCTTAAAAAAATCCCATTGAACTAGTGCTTACTTTTTAATCTTATATTAAAACAAGTGCTCAGGCTTTTAATTAGCATAAAACGAGATAGCTGTGGCAAATTAATTATATGTCATTTCCTTTAAGTAACTGTTGAAAGTGTGACATGCACACTGTTTTTGTGCGCAGTGTCAGGAAGCTAGAATTAACCCTGTATCTTTGGTAACTCTCAGTGCTTCATCCTGGAACTTTTCTCCAAGACAGCCCTATGGAACGTGCAATCTGCTGGACAGTTTGCTAGTCTGGGCAGCACTGTTCTAGACATCATAAACTGGATCCAGATACCTTTACTCATCAGACGCCCCCACCTTCCTGAGCTCTGTTGTGTGTGACCAGTTGTATCCAATCTGGGGCATCTCATCAATGACGCAGTGAGATAAATGTATTAATAAAGAGCAGCTGACATCTGCTGGACAGCTTTAGAGTGCATTGTTTAGGGCCTATTCCTGCCTGCATTCTGTGCATAAATTCACTCCTCTTTTGTTCCCTCCGAGGTTTTTCCTGCTGTAAATATTTGCATGAAAATGGGATTTGTGTTCTGTGGGAACTGATGTTCTCCCACTTCTTACTGGTCTCCTGACATCATAGTCCTCTAGCCTGTTACCTCATCATCATTTCAGCAGCAGCCACCTTTACTGTCATCGACAATTATGGCTTCAGGCCGGGAACTGAAAGCAGGAACAGATGAACCCTTTACAGCAGGAGTCTTGTTCTCATGCAAGCGTCTCCAGTAACAGATTAAAAATGCAGCATGAAAAATGCAGGAAATACAAAGCACTGCTGCAGAAATTTCTCAAAAGGGGCTAATCTGCAATTTTTTTCCATGAAGCATCAGCAGGTATTTCATCTTGTTCCTTTAATAGGCAAGCATGAGGCAAAGGGCTCGGCTCATCTAGATGACCAGTTATGCCTTGTCTACCCTTGCAGTGGCAGGCAGGGTACATGTAGCCACCCAGTACAGTGAAAAAGCAAGCTTCATCCACATGGGAGTGTGTAGCTACATTCGGCAGTGAAAGGCTTTTGCAGCGGGATGCTACGCTGCTAAAAATAGCAGTGTAGAGGGGGGAGGCAGTGCTTGTATGTGGAGAGAGACAGGCAAGATACATACCCTAAAGATTTTGGTGTGACTTCACTCACATGAACTGTGCCGCACATCTAAATGTGATGTATCCGTGTGCTAGCTGGGCCTGCAGTGTATGTATTCTACCCTCTGTCATAAGGATGTGAACACATTGCCTTAGTATGTGGCATGCTGGAGCGTAAATGTGCAGCACACTACTGTGCCGCACATTAACTACTCACATGGATCCTGCTCCCTGCATATTAAACAGCCCTTAGGGTATTCTGATCTGCCCTGCTTTGACATTGGAGTAGGTCAGCCTGCACGGTGGAGCTTTCTGTGCATCTGTTGGAGTTCACATGGTGTGCTAGTCTCCTGCAGGTTTGTTATTCAGGTGGCTGCGCACAGGCTAGTTTAGACAAACCCTGAGACCTGGCTGCTATTCCAGGCTTTGCTTTCGGCCTGCTGGGTGACTTGGGGAAAGTCGCTTCCGTACTCAAAGCTTGTATTTCCCCCCTCTGCAAAGAAGGAACAATGCTATTTCCTTCCTTGATAATGCACCATGGGGTTAAGTATTTCTACTACAGAAGACGTTGTCTGACATTCATTGATAAGGCTTCATCAAATGCACAGTCCCTGTTGGTAAATTTCATGGTTGTAGCACTTTGAAATCTTGAATTCATGGTTTCAGAGATTTAAATCTTAAATTTCATAGGGTTGTAACTGCGGGGCCCAGACCCAAAAGGTGGTCATGCGGGCTGGGGATCATAAGGGCACTGCAGGGGGATTGTGGCTTTGCCACCCTGACTTCTGCGCTCCTCCACAGCTGGAGACCCTGCTCGCAAATTTTCTCGCATTACAACAAGTGATTTGACCTCCCCCTCCTCTATGTGCTGTTCCCCAGTGTTTTGAATCCTAACACCTATTTTGATTTGCTGTTACAGCCTGACCTGATGCTATGTCATACACTCCCCTGCATTTAATTTCCTCCCACTCTGTAACTTTCCTATCTTCAAAGCTTCTGACGAAGTGGGATTTTCTCCCACGAAAGCTCATGCGATAAATAAATCTGTTAGTCTTTCAAAGTGTCATAGGACTCTGTTGTCATTCGTGGTGCAAGTGTACCTCTGCCAAAGGGAAATTTGCACATTTATGTGTTATGCACAAGCTTGCTCATGGAATGTTGGGGCTGACTGTAAAGGCCGCAACCAGCCTTTCCTCTCCTTGTCACAGAACGGTTTGAAAATGCTATGGAAAATTAATTCTTTCCCATGAAACTGTTCCCACAGATTGGTTAATAGACATTTCAGGGAGCAGAAAGGCCCACAGGGTAGAAAGTAGTGATTTCCTTTTGGAATATATGTAATGATAAACCATGCTCAGCACCTAACTTAATTCCTCTGTTACTGTAAGCTGTAACCAAAATTACCAAACAAGTGCTTTAATGGTCATTTTCATACTAATATCTTGACTGATTTTACAATGTAATCAAGGGCCAAAGAGTCCTTAAAATTACACAGACACTTAAAAGAGTGAATTCACTTAAAATTGCTAAGTTTATATAATGCACCCACATTCAATTTCTTATAAACATGGCTCTTTTCTTAGATTTGGAAGATATTTAGCTGCTTCACAGAGATATAATAAAAGATGACAGATTAATTAAATATTGGAGATGGTCCAGTCATGGACACTCTGCCCCAGCAGGTGCCCTGGTCCCCAAGTGCTATAATTTGTTTGTTCAGATGGTTGCAAACTAATTAGGCTTCTCTGGAGTTATTTGATATTATGAATTACTTGGATAATTTGCTCTGAATTATTTAGGCAAACTCAAGCACAGAAAATGCTTGGGTGGGGCTGAAAGGAAGGAAACCAACCTTCTGTTACATAGGAACGGAGGAATTGCCATACTGGTTCATCTAATATGGCGTACCTTTTCTGAGAGTGATCAGTACCAGGTAACTCAGAGGAAGGTGTTAAAACCCCACAGATTGCCCCCATATTAGATTGGTGTATGCATGGGGTTTTATATCCCTTTCAGAATTGCTGTTGTCATTGATTACATTAACTCTGGATATTGTAATTTTCCACAAAAAGATCCAGTGCAGCTGAATCCTGCTAACTTCTTGTCCTCAGTGATCTGCTGACGCAATAAGCTCCAGGGTCTAATTATATGATGAGGGAAGAAGTATTTCGTTTTAGCACTTGTGCAATGATCAACTCTTTATTTAATTAAACACCCTCTTCTGCTTGTGTTATGAGACAGGGAGACTCAATGCTAACCAAACAATCCAACATGAGCAGCAGCTCTTGTTTCTTGTTCTCTCACAGTATCGTCTACAGCCAGCTTTATTCCCCTGCATAGGCTACCTATATTGCCGATCACAGCACAAGGAGGATGGGGAGCAGTCTTCTTGGGGCTGCTACTCCCCATCATGCCTAGGGGCTATGGAGCAGAGGGGTAGAGGTGTGAATCCATGCCAGTGCAATAGAGTGAAATCATCTGAGCCATGTATGAGGCCAGTGCGGATCAGTTTCCAGCTAGAGTACAGAGAGAAGCAGGCACCAGACTGAGAGTCTTTCCAAGAAGAATCTTTCACTCACTGGCAAGACCTCCTGTGCAGGGCGGATTACCACATGGGCCAACAGGGCTTGGGCCCAGGGGCCCACCACAATGCGGGGGCCCTCTGTTCTACCAGCACTGGGGTGGGAGGGAGCGGGCAGGCTCTGTGCTCCCATCCTGCCCCCGGGCCAGCCAGCCTGCTCCTGTTGGTGGGGTGGGCCAGCACAGAGGCTGGGCTCTGTGCTCACACCCCACCCCTGGGCCAGCCACTCTGACCCTGGGGGCAGGATGGGCTGGCTGCGACCTGACTTCTTGGCCCCTGGAGTGGCAGGGCTCACTGGACCATGCAGTACGGCCTCTGGTGTGCAGTCTTGAGGCTACACCGGAAGTCGCATGGTGCATGCTAGTCGGCTCTGCTACCCCCGAGGGCCGACCAGGCAGGCTGTGGCCAGCCTCTGGCCCCAGATCTCCCCACCTCCAAGCAGTAGCCTATCTGCGCCAGGGCCCTAGAAGTGCTTGTACACTTATAAATTAAGTTGACTTAAGCAGGCTTAAATCGACTTAATTTAATTCATGTCTACACTAGGCTTTCCTTAATTCAACTTAAGCTGCTCCTTAAGTCGAATTAAGGAAAAACTAGTTTGAATTAATGAAACCTCGTTATAATTTGAACTAGGGTCTAAGTCAACTTTATTAAGTCGACTTAGCCAGGGTAGATGCCCTAAGTCGACTTGGTCAACTTAGGGTGGGGGGACAAGGGAGCCCTGCATGGCTCCCTGGCAGGAGGGAGTCACTGTGGCTCCCTTGTCCCCTGGGGAGCCCCTGCTCCCTTCTCCCCAGACCCGCAGCTTCCCTGCCAGAGGAGCCATGGTCCCAGGGGGAAGGGGTCCCCAGCCAAGGCTCTAGCGGGAGGGGATCCCGCACTGGAACCCTGGCTGGAGAGTCTGGGAGGTGGGTGGCTAGTCCCGGGAGAGCCAGCCCTGCAAGGCTGGCTCTCCCAGGACCTAGAAGCCACTTGTGGCTTGTCCCAGTGAAAGTTAGCTGGCTCTGCCAGGACCAAGAAGCCAATCGTGGCTCATCCCCGCAGAGCCAGCCGGCGCACGACTAGCTCTGCCGGGAATGAGAAGCTATGGGCGGCTCTCCCTGCTCCCTTCTGCCCAGGACCACTCAGGTCCCAGGGAGAAAGGAGCGCGGGCTCCCTTCTGCCCGGGACAATTGGGTCCTGGGGAGAAGGGAGCCCTGCTGACAGAGGAAACCCCAAGGCTTCCTCTGTCAGCTAGAGCACACACCCTTCTTGCTCAGATCCCGCGGGTCCCGGAGAGGAGGAAGCACGGGGATCCCTTCTGGCTGGGACCGATTGGGTCCTGGGGAGAAGGGAGCCACAGCCTGAACTCCCTTCTGGCTGGGACCCGATCAGTCCTGGCCAGAAGGGAGCCCCGTGCTCCCTTCTGTCTGGCATCTGCGGGGTCCGTGCAAGAAGGGAGCGTGCTCCAGCTGACAGAGGAAACCCCGGTGTTTCCTCTGTCAGCAGGGCTCTTCTCCCCAGGACAAGAAGCTTCTTTCTTTCTTTCTTTCTTTCTTTCTTTCTTTCTTTCTTTCTTTCTTTCTTTCTTTC
>ML686112.1:829582-846017 GCA_007922175.1 Pelusios castaneus
TTCTTTCTTTCTTTCTTTCTTTCTTTCTTTCTTTCTTTCTTTCTTTCCAGAGCTAAATTCTTCTTGTTTCAGAGCAAGTTTTAGAAGGAGAATCTGGAGCAGCCTAATTGACTCCCCCAACTCCACCTTATCCCCTTCCAGCTCTGTCAAGATAAAACCCTGCAGTGTCCCATGGAGCAGAAGCAACGGAGTTGGGAAGCAAGGGGGTGTATGCCATGGGTCCCCAGGCTCAGCTCCACCTCTATGCAGTGATGGTGATATTGGACTCAGCTCCTCTGTACCTTAGTTTCCCCATATGTAAAATGGTGGTAAGCAGAAGGGAGCCAGCGCTGCTTTCTTCCTGGGACCTGAGCAGTCCCGGGGAGAAGGGAGCCAGGAGAGCTGCCCGCGGTTTCTCAGTCCCGGCAGAGCCGTGCACCGACTGGCTCTGCAAGGACAAGCCGCGAGCAGCTTCTCGGTCCCATGGAGAGCCAGCTTTGCAGGGTTGGCTCTCCCGGGACAAGCCGCCCACGGCTTCTTGTCCCGGGGAGGGCCAGCTGCTGTAAGCCAACAGTGGCTTCCTGGTCTGGGGTGAGCCAGCCCTGCAAGGCTGGCTCTCCCTCCACCTATCAAGTCGACTTAGAGAGTCTAGTGTAGACTCTCTGGCTATGTCTACACTTGTCAAAATTAGTCGACTTTGCTAAGTCAACTTAGCATGTCTACACTATAAAATTAAATTCCAAAGGGGTAGCCGTGTTAGTCCATTGTAGAAAGACAACAGAGTCCTGTGGCACTTTTAAAGACTAACAGATTTATTTATCGTATGATAAATAAATCTGTTAGTCTTTAAAAGTGCCACAGGACTCTGTTGTCTATAAAATTAAGTCGACTTAAAGGGGACCCTGCCAAATCGACTTAGAGCGTCCACACTGGATGCCTAAGTTGACTTGTAGGGGCTAGGTGGACCTGGTTCTGGTCCCTGGTGGCAGGGGGGCACCCCTTCCAAGGTGCCAGGGGGCTCAGCATTTGCCCCATTGTACCCTGGTACAATGGGGGCTGAGCAGGACAGGGACAGGGACAGGGGCAGGGTATAGGAGCGGGGTGAGCAGGGCTGTGTCCTGCCCTTTGGAGTGGCACGCCAGGCTCTGGCTGTGCCAGGCACCCTAGCAGGGAGGTTAATGGGGGAGCCCTGGGACCCTTTAAGTGGACTTAAAGTCGATTTAGAGCTCATCTGCATCTACACTGGCTAAGTCGACTTAGCCAGTAAAGTCGACTTTAAAGTAGGGTTAATCAAGTCAATTTAAAATTTCCTTAAATCGATTTACAGTGCAGCAGATTAAATTAAGCAGGCTTAAGTCGAGTTAATTCGCAAGGGTAGACGCATCCTCTAAGTTGACTTAAAGTCAACGTTAGAAAGTCGACTTAAGAAAGTCGACCTAACTTTCTTAGTGTAGACATAGCCTAGGATGGCAGGGGGCTCACTAGTGGGGGAGGTCCAGGGGCCCTGCAGCCCCTGATCCACCTCTGCTCCTGTGTCAGAATATCTCTGGAGTTACACAATGCAACACAATTACGTTTGTCTTAGTGGGGAAGTCCAGTGGATTCCTGGCTGGGTTACTGGGTTCCTTGGCCAAGTCTCCATGCCTCCCTCTTTGTCATCGTTGTTGTCCATTTAGACTTCAGGTTCTTTGGGGCAGGGTGGGACTCATTCTCGATATGTGTCTGTACAGAGTCTAGGGCAGTTTATTTCAGTTGGGGTTTCTAGATGCTGCTGTGGTATAAATAATAAAAAGAAATCTGGGCTTTTCCCACAGAGATGTCATTTCAGCACACTACAGATTGCCACACCCATGTCAGCAGCCTCTCTCATCTTAGCTTTTCCTCTGTTTTCTGTTATATAGAACTCTCAACTCCATAGTCTGCCTAGGCTACTAGTCTGAGGAAAGCTGAGTTTTGAAAGTGTTATACAGACCAAGAGGGAAATATACTTAGATCCCTTAGGGTGTACTTCCGAAAAGCTCTGTTAATTCTGTGTGAAATACCTGATAGAGAAGTGCACTGCTTTTGTACCTTCTCATATGTTACTGGAAAGCTAGCCAGCACCCAGTGGCAACAGCAAACAGCAACCCAACAAAATTAGATACTTTATTTTTAACAGGCAAGGCCCATTTCCCACTAAACACTCGCTATGGTTTAGTTCAAAAGTTGTTGTGGAGGTAACCAGAAGGAAATGCTTTACAACAGGTGTTGCACAGTATCAGCTTTGGAATAAATGGATGCAACTTCTACTGAAGTCAATGGGAATCCTGGCTGTTCATGCCAATGCTGACTCCAGCCTTGTGTGCATAGGCTGAGCAGTGTAGCAACACCTGCCTTTGTCTAATTCCAGCCAAAACTGCCTCTTACACAACTGAGCAGAATTAGCGGGAAAGGATGGGCTGGGTTTCAGGATTTCTGGCTTCCCTGGCTGTGCCACAGCTTTCCTGGGAGAGCTTGGAGAAGTCTCTTGTGTTGGGTTTTGAAGGATCCTAAAAGGAGTTAGGAACTCAAATGGGTTCACTGGAAATTCCAGCCTTAACTTCTCCAGGCCTCAGTTATTACTTCCATCTTTGAAATGGAGATAATAATGTTTTCTTTGTCTATTTAGATTGAAAGCTCTTTAGGGAAGGCACTGCCTCAGACTCCATCTGTGTATAGTGTCCAGCACAGTGGGGCTTGATCATGATTTTGCTTCCAAATGTGACTGGAATGAATACAAATATCAATGGTAAGATTCTGACTGAGATGAGGGGAAAATGGAAGTAAGATAATGAAGTATTCAGTCTCTCCTTTCCCTGATACAGCTGCTGCAAAAGAGGGCAAGCCAACTCAAGCACAAATGGTATGAATTATACAGATGTGCGCCATTTCAATATCAACCAGATGCTGATGACTTAAATTCTGTTGTGTTCTCAACAGCACAGTTAAAAATATTTGTTACTTCACTGCTCCACTTTTATCAAGATTCAATTCCACACCCCCATCTCAGCAGTGAGGGTAGTGGTGATCCAAGTCACAGCCTGACTGGTAGCTTTAGGGTATCATTTTGGTTACCAAGACACAATGGCTATGTCTACACTTGGTAATTTAGGTTGACTTTAGCTAAGTCAACTTAACAAAGTCGACTTTAAGTCAACTTTGTTAAGTCAACTTAGAATGTCCACACTATAAAATTAAGTCGACTTAGGGGGGAATTTACAAAGTCGACCTAGAGCGTCCACACTGGGAGAGGTCCATGGTGGCGGGGGGGGCACCCCTTGCCAATTGCCAGGGGGCTCAGCCTTTGCCCCATTGTACCTGGGTACAATGGGGCAAAGG
This sequence comes from Pelusios castaneus, assembly GCA_007922175.1. Lineage (NCBI taxonomy): Eukaryota > Metazoa > Chordata > Testudines > Pelomedusidae > Pelusios > Pelusios castaneus. Next base: position 832,919 of record ML686112.1, read on the forward strand.
GGGACAGGGACCCTGGCAGGGCATAGGGGCAGTGTGGGCAGTGCTCTGCCCTGCCCTGTGGGGGGACATGCCAGGCTCCCCCTATGCACCCCCCCAGCAGGGAGGGCAGTGGGGGAGTCCTGGAGAGCCCTAAGTTGACTTTAAGTCGACTTAGGGCTACTCCAGGTCTATACTGGCTTAAGTCGACTTTAGAAAGTCAACTTAAGCCTAAAGTCGACTTTAAAGGAGGTTTAATAAAGTCAACTTAATTTTCCTTAAATCGACTTAAGCAAGCTGCTTAAGTCGACTTAAGGAAAATGTAGTGTAGATGCAGGGTAAATTAAGTCGACTTAAGCAAGTTTAAGTCGACTTAATTTACAAATGTAGACGCACCCAATAATACCACCACTTAGGGCCAGATTTTCAAACAAGCTCAGTCCCATTCAGATATTTATTGAAGGTGTTTGCAGACCTTCAGACTGATATTTGCTTAATGCCAATAACATATGTTGATGTGCTGTTTATTTACTCTTTCCTTCTCCAGCACGCTCTTTCCCGTGTGACTATTTTGGTAGCAGAGTCGAGTCTCACATGCTCTGCTTTATGAAATCGATTTTGCTTCAAAGATCTACTCTGCCCCTTCCAAATTCATTGCACAAAACATATGCACTCTGAGTTAATTACACAAACCAAAATGGATGGCGTGAACTTGGGGAAGATGTTTACTGGGGGAAGAAAGACACATTATAGAAGAGAAGAAAAGAGAACAATGTTTCTTGAGGCTGTTCAGTTTATTTAGTGGCTGCATATCAATTATGTGTTTGAACAGGTTTCATTACAGAAAGTGCAAAGCCCCTGAGCGTGTTTTAAAATATGCTAATCCTTACTTAGGCAGGAAATGGAAAAGGCTCATTTACAGTTTAATTTCTAATCCATGTGGATTGAGGAGCTCTGAGCAGGGACATAAATAGAAAATCTGAAGTGACAAGGAGTGCTCATTGACAATAAACAGTGCTGTTTTATTTTTCCTCACTGTCTAGGCTCATATGCTACCAGGATTCAGTTTGTCACCTTAAAATATAGGGTAAGAACTACAGTTAAACTGTTCACATGCTGCTCTTCTTTTTATGGATGTCATAAGGACAATATGACAAATTTGATAACAACCTTTAACTGCCTGAAAGGGGGTTCCAGGGATGATGACTCAAGGCTGTTCTCAGTAGAGGTAGATGACAGAACAAGGAGCAATGGTCTCAAGTTGCACTGGGGCAGGTCTAGGTTGCATATTAGGAGAAACTTTTTCGCTAGGAGGGTGTCGAAGCACTGCAATGTTATTTGGAGAGGTCATGGAATCTTGATCCTTAGAGGTTTTTAAGGTCCAACAGGGGTGATTTAATTGGGGTTGGTCCTGCTTTGAGCTGGGGGCGAGGGCTGGACTGTGTGACCTCCTGATATCCCTTCCAACCCTCCTTTTCTATGTTACCGGGAAGGGAATATGCAAAGCAATAAGCAGGTGTCAGCCTCATTTCCTGATGTGTTACTGATAGATGGATCTATCTAATCTATTTCATCTCTGTCGATATCAATTTATTTAAATATGGGTCCCATTATAAAAGCATATAATTTGGAATTGGACTCTGGTGTCTCTTGGGTCCTGCTTTGGCTTCAGGAAAGAAGTTCAAGATTTTCAAAAACATCAGTTTAAAGTTTGGCTCCTAAATCCTTTTTTAGGAATTTAGAGCGAAGATTTTCAGAAATGCCTATGGGATTTAGGAGCACATGTCCCTTCTGAAAATCAATGGGACTTGTGCTTCCTTTTAGACTTAGGTTTTTTTGAAAATTTACTCCATAAGTAAAAACTAGGATGATGGTAGCTGACAAGACAGCTGGGGGAATTCCTGATTTCTACCCCAGACTTAGGCCTTGAGCCCATTCTGCTATGGAGGTTCTTTCCATCAACTGGAATGGGAGTGAGCTCAAATCTTGGAATGCATCAAAGGAGAAACAACTTGATCTCGAATCTGTAACTTGATTTGCTTCTTTTATCTGCTGTGTTCACTTCCACTCATTAAAGTCCAAATTTCCATCAGTGTTTGTTTACATTTTTAAAAAGCTTCCACAAGAGCTAATCAGAAAGGGAAAGGTTGAGAATTTGTGGCTGCAGGTGCTATTCAATACAAGAGATATTTCTCAACCACAATATATTGCCTCAGTTTCCCAGCACTTTATAAGAATTCAACCAATGACTCCCTTGGTGATCCAAGTCACGGTCTCAGTCACACTCTCCTGTGAGAGATGTCAGTGCTTACCACCATTTTACATATGGGGAAACTAAGGTACAGAGGAGCTGAGTCCAAAATCACCATCACTGCATGGAGGTGGAGCTAAGCCTGGGGACTCATGGCATACACCCCTTTGCTTCCCAACTCCGTTGCTTCTGCTCTATGGGACACTGTAGGGTTTTATCTTGACAGAGCTGGAAGGGGATAAGGTGGAGTTGGGGGAGTCAATTAGGCTGCTCCAGATTCTCCTTCTAAAACTTGCTCTGGAACAAGAAGAATTTAGTACAGCCCAAGGATGTAGTGTCTTACACTGGCTTGCAGGGGATCTGCCCTAATATAGGGGGACTGAGGAAGCATTATGCTGATTGAACCTAGAAGCAGAGCAGAGTCAACATACTGTCCAATGCAGATGCCCCTTTGCCTTCCGCAGACCCCCTGAGATCCTCATGGATCCTGTGGGATCAACACTGAGGAAGGCAGAACTCCCATGTTCCTCCACCACTGAGCAAACTCTACCTCTTGATGGAAGAATACCTAAGGAAATCCACAGGTCTAATGGGTGAAGCCCAACTGATCTCAGTGGAGTCACAGAGGTATAAAACTGAGGTAACATAATGGAAAATCAGGCCCCAGGAGCTACAACTCACACTTCTTCCTCTTCTCTAATCAGGCTAATACCATAAAGGGTCCTGAAGTGCCTTTCCCAACCTCACAGAATGAGTCACACTTGTCAGAGATAACAAAACCTATTTCGATTCACACTTAACTGGATGTATTGCTCCTGTTCCGTATTAGCATGCTGCTAACCAGTTTGCCAGAGAGATGGCACTCGGACTAACCTTCCTTCATTGGGATTTATTTAAAAAAAAACAAAAAACAAAAAAAATCCTCTAAATATCTGCATATGCAAGATTAAATAGGAGACCTGAGAATGGGAAGATTAAATAGGAGACATGAGAATCAAACTGGAAATGTTCATCAGTTGCTTGGCCTTGTGGCTTTCTTGATGTAACAAGGAATCAGCAGTATAATTTATTTCTACCTGAGCCTCTACAGACCCTAGCCTGGGGACTTGCTTATTAACTAACTGGGGCTATGTCTACACTTAGAAAGTTAGGTCGACTTTCTTAAGTCGCCCATATTAAATCGACTTTAAGTCGACCTTATTAAGTCGACTTAGAGAGTCTACACAAGACTCTTAAATCGACTTAAATGTGACCCTACTAAGTTGACTTAGAGAGTCTACTCTAGACTCTCTAAGTCGACTGAATAGGTCAAGGGAGAGCTGAGGCTCCAAAGGAGCCTCAGCTCCCCAGACTAGGGGAGCCGCCGCTTCCCCCGGGGATATCCAGCCCCACAGGGCTGGCCGCCCCAAGACACGCAAGCCGCGAGCGGCTCGTCCCGGGAGAAGGGAGCTGCCAGCGGTCCCCAGACAGGGCTCCAGTGGGGAGGGAATCCCTCGCTGGGGCCCCAACCCCCGCAGGGTATTCCCTCCTGCTGGAGCACTGGCTGGGGAGCCCTTCGCCCCAGGACCTCGGCTTTCCTGCCAAAAAGGAGTCATGGCTCCTCTTGCTGGGAAGCCATGGGTCCAGGGAAAAGGGATCAGGAGCTTCCCTGCGGACAAGGGAACCATGCATGGCTCCCTTGTCCCCCTGCCCTAGGTCGACTTATGCAATAAGTTGATTTAGGGCGTCCTTACTGACTTAAGTCAACATAAATTGCCAGTGTAGACATAGCCCTAGTGTAGATGTTCTAAGTCAACTTAACAGAGTCAACTTAACAAGTGTAGACATAGCCTTTGTGCTTCAGTTAGGGGTGTGTGTCTAATGGGCTAATGCAGGGGTTAAAGTAAGGGGGAACGCACTGGAATGCAGTTCTGGGACCCCCAAATTTGAGGGGGCCAGCGTTCCGGAACCCCTAAAAATAGAAAAATCCAGTAGAATGCATGTTCTACCCTGCCCTGGCTGCTGGCATGTCCTACGCCCCACCGTGGTTAATCACAATACTTATTGTATTATGCAGTGTTTGCTAGTTTGTAACAATAATTGCTATAGACATAAACGCCATATAAAATTATAAATATTTTTATGGAGCAATAGCTGATGCATGTGGTACTGAGAAGTGGTTGCAAATGCCTACCTGGGCTGGGGCCCACACATGCATGAAGAGGGCCTAGACTATACGGGAAGGGGGCCTGGAGATTAGGTTCCGGGATCCGTCAAATTATACTTTTACCACTGGGCTAACGATACTTCCTTTGTCTATTTCTGTTGTAAGTTCTTTGTGTATACAGTGCCTAAAACACTAGGGCCCTGATCTCGAAGTGTTATTGTACTAATAAGAGTGGACGAGGGAAGTGCCTCTTCTGTGAATAGTCAAAGAAAATGCAGCATAACACACACTGTCTGCGATTGTGGCCATGGGTTATGCAGTTCTGGGAGATCTGTGGAGTTCAGTTCATTTGGTAGTGCAGAATGGATTCCTGATAGATCCCACAGAAAATACCTGGCGACCCCAAAATGTGCAATGTAAAGGTTCTCATCAACATCCCTGCTACTGTATGAAAGAGAAAAGGGAAGGTAGGTGGGAGGAAGCAATGTAAGGAGGGAAGATTAAAGGAGGATAGCAAACAGAAAAGCAGGTTCAAGTCTGGGTTGCTGGCCTTTCCACCATCTGTCTCTGTCTCCATCTCTCTAATGTATTTCCTTCTTCCCCAAAGACAAGCAACTGGCATGCGGCACAAGCTGCTAATGGATCAGTAGCGACATCATTCAGCTGTCTCCCTCTGGCACATACAGGTGTTTCCAGGAGGCAGACATCACATGACTGTGGAGATCACCCAGAGCTATCATTAAGAGAGAAACAGACAGACACAAGTTCCCAACTGGCTCTGACTTCCCTCCCCCATTAACTAGATCCATATTTTAGCCAGAGCTAGGATTTTCACCCCCCCTCCCCATCTTGTTTATGATTCACTGTCGTATTTCCTTCAGCTTCTCCATGTGTGTGGCAGATTGTCTGAGCAAAGATTAGATGAACCCAGGTGGCACAAATTCCCCACTTCTAGCTCACTATGCAACAGCTTTCAGTCAGCTGATTTGACAGAGGGAGAAGGGGAAGTAAAACAAGGTCTGAATTTGGTCTCTGTACCTCTATTCGACACTGGTCAGGCCGCATCTGGAGTACTGTGTCCAGTTTTGGGCTCCCCACTACAGAAAGGATGTGGACAAATTAGAAAGAGTCCAGCGAAGGGCAACAAAAATGATTAGGGGGCTGGGGCACATGACTTATGAGGAGAGACTGAAGGAACTAGGCTTATTTAGTCTACAGAAGAGAAGACTGAGGGGAGATTTGTTAGCAACCTTCAACTACTTGAAGGGTTGCTCCAAAGAGGAGGGAGCTAGGCTGTTCTCGAGGGTAACAGAGGACAGAACAAGGAGCAATGGTTTCAAATTACAGCTGGGGAGGTCAAGGTTGGATATTAGGAAAAACTTTCTCACTAGGAGGGTGGTGAAGCATTGGAATGGGCTATCTAGGGAGGTGGTAGAATCTTCATCTTTGGAGATTTTTAAGGCTCGGTTAGACAAAACTCTGGCTGGGATAATTTAGGGGGAGTGGTCCTGCTTTTTAGCAGGGGGTTGGACTAGATGACCTCGTGAGGTCCCTTCCAACCCTATTATTCTATGATTCTATGATTCTATAATTCGATTTCCAAGCTGGAAGACAGAACTGACTCTGTGCTGTTTGTCAGAGGGTGTCCTTTTCACAACACCTAATTTCCATATAATGCTTTTCATCATAGTATTTTACATAGGAGGGCTGTATCATAATCTCCCTTTTACACACAGGGAACTGAGACACTGGGAGTGGAGGTGACTTGCTCTCATCACCCAATAAACCAGTGCCAGAGTTGGGAATTGAACCAAGGGTCTCCTGAGTCCAAGCCTAGTGCCTCACACACTAGGCATCACTGCTTCCCTTATTGAGTGCTATGGCACCAAAAACTGAAACAGCATGATGGAAGCTGCTACTCTCACTGATTTCTGTTTCAAAGCATGGCCAATGCAGCACAAAATCTAGTGCAGTGGTCTCCAACCTTTTACCAGTGTTCATAGGGTATGTCTACACTACAAAAAGTCAAGTCGACTTAATAAGGTCGACTTTAACTTGACTTAAAATCAACCTTATTAAGTTGACTTAACAAAGTGGCAACACTTTAAGTCGACTTAGTCCACTTTGTTAAGTTGACTTAACTGGCCTTAAGTTGACTTAATAAAGTCAACATAAGGGTTACACCCCATCCACACCGTCCTTAAATTGATTTAAGGAGTTGACTTAAGGCTTAAGTCGACCTAATGGGTGGTAGTTATTAGAGCAACTTAAGCTTTCATTAAGTCGACTTAATGAAAGTCCAGTGTGGACATGGAGTAATTTAGGTGGACTTAAATTGCTAGTGTAGACATACCCATAGGTTTTAACTGCAACTGCATTTCAGAAGTAGATTGAGATCTACTGGTTGGAGACCAGATCTAGTAATATTTCAATCTTTTGTCAAAGCCCCAGCCCCTGCAGTCATGTGATTGTGTTAGTATCTCAGCTTTTTTTTTTTTTTAAATCTAACCCTCATGGTTGCAGAGAAAGACTTGGAAATGTGACTACTAAAGGTTCAAACACCAGAAGGCAAATTAAAAGAACCCAACATTTATAACAATTTGAATGTTATGATTTTAAAGCCAGTCTCATGATTTGGAAGGGTTGTGAATCATGATCTTTGAATACTTGGGGTTGACCATTACTGGGTTAATAAACAGGGCAAACAGGGCAGATGGGGCACCTGGGTGACTTGGAGGCCTTCCTCGTAGGTGAGCTTCCACATTTGCCAGTTGCTTTCCTGGCTGCAGGAGTTGGTAGTGTATTTTGATATGGATCATCACTTGTCGCCACCATATGCTAATCTCAAAATACAAAGGTTAGTGCCAAGCAGCTTTTGTTTTAGGAGATGAGACTTCACAAAAAGACAGACTATCCAAGAATTCACATCAGGCTGATTTATTTATTTAAAGAGGGGGGCTGGACTGTCAATTTCATCATGAACCCCACAGAGGTGAGCTGAGGACTGCGGGGCAGATCTGGCCACAGAAGGCCCCCTGCCCCTACCCCCCTCCCCCAACACCACCACCTGAGCAATTCAAAAGTTGAGTGGACAGAGCAGGTCCTTAGTGTCATGGGTCTGGTTTTTCATGTATTTTCCATTTTATTGCATTCTTTGATTTCTAATTAAAATTTATTCTCTCTCTCGCTGTATCTCCTTTCTCAGTCTCTTCTTTCTCCGGCTCTTCTTAGGTTTGAATCTCCATATTATATCTGATCCGAGCTGTCTTTCTGCTTGTGTTGCCCTCAGGTCAGTGAATCAAAAGCTCCCCTCTGTGCCCGATCCACAGGGGAGGTGACTGTGTTACAGTCCCTGCCACCAAACCGAGCTGGGTTCTGTAGCTCAAGATGTGATGCATTCCCTGCAGTGGTGGCTAATGTGAGGGTTCCTGCAATTACATTTACCTACTAGTTTCTGACTTTTTCCTATGCTCCTTTTATTTTTTTTTTTACCCTCTCACTATTCTTTTTTCCACTTCTTGAGCTTCAGCTCTTATCCATGTCCCAAAGACCCATTTTTCTAACTCAGTCCAAAATATTGAGGTTGGCCTTGTGTGATAATGGTGGGCAGGAATCACTTTAAATCTTCTTTACGTGAAATGATCACATTCATTCAGCAACAGCAAGGCCCAGGGCTGGGTAGCATTGGATTTGTTTTGTTACTTACTAATAAGCAGAGCTAGCCTCAGCATTTCGGACAGAGCTGAACATAAAATCTGTTGTGCACCTCTGTCCGAAATACTGAGGCTAGCTATGCTCATTAGTAAGTAACAAAACAAATCCAATGCTACCCAGCCCTGGGCCTCGCTGTTGATGAATGAATGTGATTATTTCATGTAAAGAAGATTTTTAGGCTATGTCTACACTACAAAAAGTTAGGTCGACTTTGTTAAGTTGACCTAAAGTCAACCTTATTAAGTCAACTTAACAAAGTGGTTCCCTTGAACGGGGCCTTAGTAAGTCGACCTAACTGCCCTTAGGTCGACCTAATAAAGTGGACTTAAGCGTTCACACTGTGCTTAGGTCGACCTAAGGAGCCGACCTAAGGGTTAGGTTGACCTAGCCGGCAATTCTTATTAAGTCGACCTAAGCTTTCATTAAGTCAACTTAAGGAATTTCTTAAGTCGACTTAATGAAAGCCTGGTGTGGACAGGGACTAAGTTAGGTCGACTTAAGCCTCCTTAAGTTGACCTAACTTGCAAGTGTAGACATAGCCTTAGAGTCTTGTATGTTGAGTGTCGAAGCCTATAGCCAACCCACCAAATAGTCAGTGGGTGTAAATTAAAGCAGTTCCCTTCAAGTGGATAGGTGCTTGATGAGGATCTGGTCCCAGGCCATGTAAGGTTCACGCCATTAAAGAAGGGTACTTGTGTGACAGGATTCTAAGAGGTGGGACAACAGGTCGGATTTTCAAAGGCACAGTACTGGCTATGTCTACACTTGTTAAGTTAAGTCAACTCTGTTAAGTCGACTTAACAAGGTCAACTTAACAGAGCCTTTAGTGTATACATGTCCATCTACACTGGCTCTAAGTCGACCTAAGTCGACTTAATAAGATCGACTTAAGCCTTAAATTGACCTTCAGAGGTGGTGACTTAAATGGCCAGTTTCCACTGACTGTCAAGTCAGTTTTTCATCAAACTGCCATTTGCCCGTTGTAGTTGGATGAAATTTCATGGCTTTTGTTGTGCAGTAGATTAAAGTAGCTGATATAAATGGTCCCCTTTGGCCTGAAACTCTATGAATCTATGACAGTCTCCCTCTGAGAGAGTTGCAAAGCAATCTTCCCCTAAATGCTTATACTGCCAATTCTTGAGGCCAGATTTTTAAGATGTAAGCATGTCTTCTTAACAAGGGGAGGAAGAGAGGAGAAGGCATGGGATATTTGGAAATCACTGTGGTCTAATGAGCAACATAATGTTACAAGGCAAAAAAAGTCTGCCTGCCATACCATTCCAGAGACCAAGCAACATTACATGTGCTATTCTGTGTCCAGTGGGCGGGCATCCACTCTCTTACTGAGCTGGCAAATAGACATGTTTCTAGAAGTGACTAGAGGTGGGTCCAAACAATCCAGAATCTGAACAGTTCTCACCCCTGAGTTGATATGGATCCAGTGTTTCCCTGATATGGATCCAGGGTTTCCCTGATTGCCAACAGTTGTGCTGCCATAACATTCAGGCTCAGAATAAGCATCATCTCGCGCATAAACAAGGTCATAATGTTAAAAAGTCAGTATCTGAAGTTAAACTCTGATCTTTCCTTACAGACTTGCATAAGCGGCCTGATTTTTCAAACCTTCCCAACACCCCAGCAGCTCCTATGGAAGTAAATAGGAGACACTAGCTGGCAATACATATGAAAGTCAGACAACTTATGTAGCAGCCTGCATATAGACTTCAGAGTAAAGTTGGTCAAAATCTTCCCATCAAACTTTTTTTTTCAACAAAAAAATGTGTCTGATTAATCAGAACTTTTTGCAGAGAAAAATATATGAAAAAACTTCAGTTTTCACCAAAAACCTGTTTATTTCCCCCCTTTTTCAGAGGTAAGAATATCCATTTTCAGTTGTCCAAAATATGAAGAATTCCAAATAAAAACTTTGATGAAAATAACTTTTTTTGAATTTATGTTTAAAGTTTCATTGGGGATGGGGAGGGGTGAGATTCTTGAGTAGTTCTATTTATAAGCTGAACTTTAGTTCCTTGTTTTTTATTATCTGAGCCAAAATTCCTGTCACTTATCAATAATTAAACAAAAAGGAGGGACCCAGGAAAAATATTTGATAGAGAAATTGAATTTTTTGAGGTAAATAGAAGGATTCCTCACAATTTTACAGGAGACATCAGCACTTCTTTAATCCTTTGGTTTTAGCATAAGAGCTTTCCATACAATTTAAAATTTAATAAAATAAAATTTAAAAAAGCATAAAAGGCTAACAACAGACTGGAAGAACTCTCTCACTCTCTCTCTCTCAACAGAATTTTAGTTGTGGCTCTTACTTATCAGCAAATGATAACTTATTTGTCCAATGATGTGTGTGTTTAGATGAATAAACAGCTGCACAAACATTTCACCTAGCCCTTTTGGTCCCCTTTTTGGTAGTGATCTGAGAATGCTGTAAGCTCAGCTCTTTGTTATCCTCAGACCCATGAGGGCAGTGCCCTACATAATATATCAGTGAGCCAGCCAGTCCCATTGCCCAAAGGCAATTGCTGTAGCGAATAATTACAGCCAATTTGGCAGATGAAGGAAAAATCTGCATTGTCTATCCCCAGCTCTGACCCATAATTGGCACACACACACATACACACACACAGAGCGCATCACAACCCAGAACTCAATTTAAAGCTGGAATTCCATCCCTGCTTCTCAGAAATCTGCAATAAAACTGAAAAGACTCCCTTTCCCACTCACACACATTGGAAATACCCTTTTCTAACTCACCCCTCCACTGAGTCTTTTGCTGCATGACTGAATATTAATGGTAATGCTATTAAAAAACCTAACAAACCAGGTTTGTGGCCAAGAAGTACAGAAATAATAATAATAGTTAGATATTTATTCTTTCTATAGCTGCTCCTCAGGACTGCAAATAAATATCTGGGCCTCACTGTGCTAAGAACTGAACAAACACACACAGAGTCCCTGCCCCAGAGATCTTGCAATTTAGGAGACAACTCAATGACCTACACTAAATTTTGCTGAGGAATTTAGCCAATGGAAGAACAAGAAAAAGGAATTGATGCCTGCAATCAATGATTTTTAAAGATTTCCTTTACTGAATAGTTGGAGACTGTGCCTCTAAGAGGCACAGGGGGCAATGAGTCTAAGGTGGCTTTAAGCTACCTTTGCCCCCTCCCCTTCTCCCCATTTCTTGCCCAGAATGAGACCATTCAGGTGCACAAGCAAGCCTGGCCAAGAACTCACAGAGCAGCCTGTGCTACATGGACTCATTGCTCCTTCCTGCCTTGTTCCCTGCTGTGATGAAAGCACCATAGGGCAATCTAAGGCTGTCCTAGGTGGTGCCTGTGAGAAGGGAAGTCTCCCGGCTGTTTACAGGCCATTGACAGCCTCTCTGAATTACCAAAGGGCCCTTAAGATCTGCAGCAGTGGAGAGAATTTCACCCATTTTTATCTAGACTTATGCATTTCTGCTAATGAATTTTTGTTAGTTTAATCAATCAGTTCTCCCCACTCGCCTCTGGATTTATGCCCACCCCTTTGACTGGGGAGAGGAGAGACTAGGGGGGAACCTGTCCCCACTGCACTGATATATTATAAGCTCTGAGGAAGGTTTCCTTTGCCTTTCTTTCTCTCTCCCTTCCCCTGTCTTTCTGGAGCATTCCCTTGCCTCTACTGGAGCAGCAGCCACTTACATCCGGTTGACTGCAGCACCTTTAGCTAGCAGGCTCCAAGTGCATCTGCTTGCTGCAAACTCTTGATCTGTGCTTAATGTGGCCCCCTGAAACCTGGCCTCATGCTCACGGGGACTGAATTTCAAGGCAGATCCTATTAGCTTATTGTGATGTTTTTATCTGTGCGTGATTGGGAACCATTCTCGACAGCCAAAACAGACACTTCTCTGATGGCACTGAGTGAATTTTTAGCTGTCCTCTGAGGAGGATGCTTCAATAAAACATTAGGCCGCTACCGAAGCCAACTGGCTTGAGTGATGTAACATATCATGCGGTTCATGCATTTCACTGTACGTTTACACTCATGTGAACATTAGCTCTGCTGTCCTGTATTGCTTTAAGTGAAGGCTTGCACGCAAACATGGCCTCCCCGAAAGTTACCTCAGGCTAAAGTACTTCCATCATCGACAAAATGAAGCATTACACGAGGTCTCTGGTGGGAAACGCCACCTGTGATTTGGTTGGGGCTCATGTTTTATTAATAGTGTGAGATGGTCCTTTTATTTCCAGCCTCCCGCAGCAGGTGAGTTTGTCATATTCACTAAGAGAGAACCAGAGTAGATTTCCAGGCGCTTGCATGGATTGTTTCCATGGATCTTCATTTCAGTTGAGAGGCACGCAATATAAACAAAGTTTTGCTTAACTGTTGGAACACTTGTCAAAGATTTGATACACACCAGCCTCCATTTTGGCGTGATGCAAACATTGCAGTTTCTCCCTGCTTAACCCTGTGAGTGCTGAACTTAATTTCCTGCAGTGATAAAATAAAACCACAGGCTAGCTGTGCAATTTAACTGGCTGAGAGCAGATTCGCAGAGAGCACTCCTTTCATCTGGGTGCAAAAAAAGAGGGCTGTAGAATGGGTTGGAGGTCTAGCCCTTACTCCAATTTCCAAACCCCTTCCTAAGCTAAAAGCTCAGTAGTAAATATTGGAATGGAGAAAAATTAATCAAATTAAGTCAGTTTGTGTTTATGTTCATCTTGAAGTCCCCTGTGATTCTTCTAGTCCCTGGGCTATTCTTCTAGCTCAGTGCACTTTAAAATGGAAATCCCTTGCTGAGAATTAAAAAAAAAAAGGCAGGAGTGAATGCTGAAAACATCTTCAGGTAATAATGCAATGGTTCTAAGCACAGTAGCACCTGAAGATTGTAAATTTTCTGGAATAAGGGTTGTCCTTTACCATACATTTGTACAGCCTCTAGCATAATAGGGCACTGATTTTCTCTCTCTCTCTCTCTCTCTCTCTCTCTCTCTCTCTCTCTCTCTCTC
>ML686112.1:846027-876485 GCA_007922175.1 Pelusios castaneus
CTCTCTCTCTCTCTCTCTCTCTCTCTCTCTCTCTCTCTCTCTCTCTCACACACACACACACACACATGAAAGTGTCTGTGTGCATGCGCTAGTGCAATATAAATGTCAAATTCTCAGCATTGTTATCTCCCAGGAATTTATGCATTTGACTTTAAAAATGTTTTTTGCAGGTTGCAAAGAAGCCAAAGCAACAATTGTGGTTAAGTGAAGGTGGAGTGGTCATAGACCTGCTTCTGAGCTGTGGCTGAGATCAGCTCGGTGCAGCTTGGCTGAGGGAGCAGTGCAGACAAGGTGGAAGTATGCCATGTTTTTCCTCACCCCACCCTAACCTACCCTGACTGGCCAATAACTGGTTTGAATCTGATTTAAACTAGACGGCTGCTGTAGGTTACATTTGGGTACAGAATCCCTCCAGGAACTACTGTGGCAGCAAGAGTGCTCTGTATCGGTATCTATGGAAGAAGTTAACAGAGAAGGTATTCAAAAATAGGTGGCACTACCTGGGTTTTGTAGGGCCAATACAAGGTATTGCTGTTGTTGTGCAACTGCAAATGACTTTTTATGAGTGGCTCGTTACATATACCTCTTAATGGTGGGGAGAGTGGAGATGTGCCAGAGATGTGACCTCTCTACCTTGTCCACATTGCTGACATGTCCCATACTGAGGATTGCAAGAAAAGGTGGCATAGAAACATTCTGATGGTTTTGTGCCACCTGGCAGATCCTCCTGTGCAAAGGGAATTCCTGGGAGCCTGGCTTGCTGTTTTTCCTACCCTTTTGCTTCAACAAGGGGCCTCAGTGGTACTCCAAATTGAAGCGAGTGGGTGTTGAAGGATTATAAGGCCGTGAAGAACTGGGTGGATGTCTGGACTGTTCCTTTGCAGACTTCTTAACAATTGGGTCATTTGGGGTTGTTACTTTTTTTAACAAGTAGAATTTTTATCTAGAGTGTGTAGTATTTTGGGGTAGGTGCTGCATGCCATTGAAACACTTTACACCCTCACGCTTGTTTCTATGATTTGGGACTTTCCCTATTTTTTTTTAAATGTAGCTGAGCTGTCATATGCAGTCAACAGGAGGAGGAAGGGAACTCCCTACTCCACCAGGCCTCATATGGCTCCCCTCTAGCAGACATTGGCAGGACCATAAATATATATTTGTGTCTGAGAGGGCAGGCCCAAGACACCATGTAAAAGTAGCTGTCAGTGCAGGGATGGAGATAGGACAACTTTGAACACTTTGAAAATTTTAAGGCTGTGGTCCTTCTCCCACTCAAGACAAAGACAAAATTACAAAAAAAAAGGTTATACAGCAGGTCAGTAGTGGACCTTAGGTCATCTGAGTCCTATTGCTGCATCCCATCTACTGGACCATGCCAAGTATTTGTTATCTCGCCTTCATTTTTGTTGGGCTTTTTATTTGCCAAATCTTCGTTTTTTATGTAACTGTAGAACATAGACATCTGTGTCTGCACAGAGAGATGTAAAATATTATGGCTGGTGTGAGTGATTGGAGAATTCTGATTTGACAGTGGGGAAAGTTTTCAAAAGCAACTGCACTGCAGTAGTCCCTCCCGCACCCCACCCCCCCAGGCCCAAACGATCCTGTGGCAGTGAGTTTCAGAGCCCAGGTTCACAGCCCCTGGTTCGCAGGACTAAAAATAGCTGTGTAGGTATTCCTGCTCAGATTGGAGTCCATCCTCAGTCACCCTCCCTCTCTCACTAGGTTTCACAGCCAGGGCTCCAGCCCAAGTGGCAACATCTGCATTGTATTTTCATCCCTGTATAGCAAGTCCAAGTCACCTGACTCAGATGCTGAGACTCATGGCTGTAATGGCTTTTACAAGAGTACCCTGAGTTTCTTAGGAGTTGATTTTCAACTTAGCCTCCTAAATCATTCAGGTGCTCAAAAAATTGTACCCAGTATCATCTACCCATTTGGCACAGAATAAATGACCAGATGAGATGCAGGACAGGAGAATGAGGCACCACACAGGTGTAGGGGTGTGCACTGCTGGGTATGATTACAGGAATGGGGCCTGAGGGAAAACTATGATTTTTGGCCATTGCCAGAATCACCCTGTGCATCCCAATGGTTGTGGTCGCAGGTAGCAGGCTTCCTCTCAAACCCAACTCAACAGCTGAAGAAATGGCTCTAGTTATGTGCTAGCCTGAGTTACCAAGACTTCCCTAGTGTGAGCCAAACTTTCCCAATCATTAGGTCAAGTCTGGGAAAAGCTACATAGGTTTATTTATATCACTGGGCTTTATTCTGGGGCTTCCACTGCGTTAGGACATGTGTTTGCTTTGCCTTGTCAGAGGACTGGTAGCAGTCCTTTTAAATGAAGGACAAGAAGTTGTATATTGTGTAGCATTATATGTTTATATTTAAGCATATACCTTTCCAACATAGATTGGTGCCATGTCACATAATTTTGTAAATTAAATAAGTAAGTGCTTTGAAGATGAAAATGCCATAAAAGTGCTAAATGCTGCATTATTACTTATAGTTTGCTTTCCAGTTTCAAAGATCTCCTCCATAAAGTTAACACTTGGCATTAAATGTCCTCTTAAGTTATCAGACTGCAAAGTATAGTGTGTCCTAGAATGATAAAGCTCTGCAACACATTTTCATGAACCTAGAACAGTGGTCTCCAACCTTTCGCCAGCAGATGGCACAATGCTCATAAGTTTCAATGGCAACTGCCCTTCAGAGTAGATCACAATCTACTGGTTGGAGACCACTGACCTAGAACTAAAGAAAGTGTACTCTAAAAATAGTAAAACATTTGCTCAAATATTTTTTCATCTTTCTGTAAATATTTTTTGCATCAGTTTAATCAGGCAAAAGATTATTTTATTATTTGGCTCTTTTGATTTTTCCATTGTCAAGTTGTCTTGCAGTGGCCCATGAGTCAACACCAGGGCAGACAGATAAGGAGCAGGACACATTCCCCAAACTGGATGCGAGTCCTGCACTTAGATTGCACCAGTCAAGAATCTATTGTACACTCCTAAGGGATGGTAACATCCAGAACAAGGAGGAACAGACAGTCCTGTTGGATACTCACATCTATCTGTACCCAGGTGGACCTACCTTTGTGACAGATGGTCTCTTACATCAAGAATCACAGCAATATTCAAGTTATTCCCAGTCCTAAAGGACCAGTCACTTACCTTGGTCAATTGCCTCTTAATTCTGATACCAAAGACAACATTTGTAGCCAATGCTATACTAAACTATATATAGATGTATTAATGGGGAAAGCAAACAGAATCATTCACAAGGTTAAATCAGGCAAACACACATAAATGAGTTATAATTTTAAGTTTCAGAAGATAATATAAGCTTCTATAATAATAAGAGCGAGTCTATACTGACGTCGGGAAATTCGTCGCCATCAGCATGATCTTCAGTTTTCGATTGAGGCGTCTGTGTAGATGTGCTCAATCGAAAACTGAACCGGAGCTGTAACACCATCTCTGTAACTGCACTAACACTACGCTGACTGGATGACATTTATGGTCGGCTTACTGTAGTGAGGGTTTAAGATGTCAGTGGGTGATACACAAGGCTTTTTACTTACTGTGCATATCTCCCATCGACTGCTGCCGAAAACAGCTGCTAGTGTAGACTAGGGCTAAGTAAGTGTTACATGTCCTTTAAGGCTAATCCAGGCTAAACAGCTGGGGATCTTTTGTTTATGCCTAGAAAACCCTGACAACCAAAGTCCAAGTACCCATTCCTTCTGGTTAGGTGAATTATTCTCTTTTCCCCTTGCACTTTTAATTGCAAATGTAGCTCATTGGAGGAATTCACTTTCATGGCTCATCTTCATGGGACTAAGGGGAGACCAGACAACAAAGTTTTTGTCCCCTTTAATATTTCACAATAGTTTGTCTGGTATTGATGGGCCTTCCTTGTTGCCCAGAACATAACACTTTCTGTTGGAGATCAGCACTTTATGCTAGTTAATGTCTCTCTCCTCTCTGATGGTTTACACAGTCACAGAAGCTTATAAAACAAATGCTTAAATATTATCTTACAATATGGGATGCACCTGTTCCAAGTGAGATTAATACAAGCATGCCATAAAGGTTAAACGTAGAGTGCAGTTTTATAATTCTAATGCCTATTTGAACGATGTTAACACACAGGTGGGCCAGACGGATTCCAGCTGAGGCATGGGCACCTTGGCATGAATGGGCAACTGGTCAGCCAGCATCACAGCAGTTCCAGATATTTTAGGAAATAGCTCATTTAAAGTGTGATTTTAAAAAAAGTACTGTCAGTTATGTATTAAGTTCTATGTCACAGTTTGGGAAACTTGACCTTGATTTGCTTATGCTATTAGGGACTTCATCAAAGGAAAGCAAGAGCAGTTTGTCAGCACTTTCTTTAGTGCCGTTAAGTAAAAATAGCAAAGCCTTGCAGCACTATCAAGTGACTTTTCTGTTTAGGCACCGAAAAATATTAATTGGATTTCTAATTATATTGATACATCAAGAGCGATTTCAAATGCGACCAACCTGTTAGTTAATACTTGCTTATTATTACCAACCTTTGAAAAGAGCTACAATTCCCAAAAATCACTCCTCAGCCAGAGGGAATGGAAGACAATAAAAGGCTAGTGTGGTGAAAAAAGATGCTGCAGTGAGAGAACTGAAAAGCATAAATATTTTGTTTTCAAGCCTTCTTTTAAATAAGAAACCTTAATAGCAAAGTGTGCAGAATATACTGAAGAATCAATGTTTGACAGCTGATGTCATTAACTGTGTTGTTGCATATTGCTGTGTGCTGGTACTTCCGGTGGGACTTAAAATTATGCTTACGTACTCCCAGAATCAGGGTCAGCGATGGGGAGAAATAGCTATACTGATGGGAGGTGCAGAAGAAACTGAAGAACTTGAAATCAACAACCAATGGTTATTTGTGTTTCCAGCAATGTGCAAATCAATAATAGAATTTTTTCCTACACCTCAAAGCCTTTGGTAGAATTAATCTCCCCGCTCCCTCATGATTTCAATTATAGTATTGTTGTGTGGAGCAATTTTTAAATTAACAAAACTTTTGATTCTAATCAGATTCACAGATATCAGCGAGGACTGAATAAGAACTGCATGATTCAAGAGACACTGACAAAGGCCTGCTGAAACAGTTATGAAAAATGAGTGTCCGAACAAATATAGGGCCTGATCCATTGAAATGTATCAGAATCTCTCAGCTGCTTTGGATCAGGCCCATCATACCATATAGGCAAATATTTATTTAGCCTGCTTCTTTTCTCTTTGCAGTTCTCTCTTTCTCGGGGGGGGGAGGGGGGGGGAGGAGGAGGGCGGGGGGAGGGAGGGGAAGGATCACTTGACTACTCATTTAACACACACAAATCTTTGTGAGAATAATTTTAATAATTATAACTGGTATTGCACATAAAACATCTGGATGTTACACTGTTAGAACAGTACAAGTTGTTTTCATACATACATTCATAGCCACAACTTTCTTTCAAATGCAATCCCCTTGTACATGTCTTTGATTAAGAAATACTATAAATGCTGCATTTTGTGTGTGTGTGTGTGTGTGTGAATAGGGTAACACATATGTCCCTAAAATTTACATGTGAACTTTTTGGTATGTAGCTTTCTGCTGAAGTCCTAGAAATACATTTTATAGCAATTGGAACAATAACAATGCATAATTCCATGATACTTATAAACTTCATTTACCACAAATATTTTATTTTCAGAATGAAAGATTAACAGTAGATATGCAGATGAGGTATTAATTTGTTTTGTGTGAAACAAAAATAACATTGAGTGTTCTAGTCTGGGTAAGAAAAGGTTAAAACATACCAGACTGTGGTATAATTACCAAATTACAGCATCTAATTTGTAGGTTTCACTTGCTAATTATGTGTGATACATGGGTGGCTAAGGGTGAATATCAAGCCAGAGAATCCATCCTTTTGTCTTTGTAAATTTGTTTTGATTTGTAGGAGGAACACAGAAGGAGCTGGTTTCGCCACATCAAATTGCATCTTCCTCTTTCAATTCCCAGAGTAAATAAAAAGGAAATCTACATTGCTGATTTTTTTTACAGTCAGTAAAACCAAGAAAGAAAGGAAAAGATGCAATTGTATGGTGTTCTGTACATTCCTGTAGTTTGCATGAGTCCGAAATATCCTCACTGCCCTAAGTCTTCTCAATGATTGTTTTAAAAAATGTATTTAAAAGACTATTCTTAAAATTGTTTTTTTAAAAAAAACCCTCGTTGTTTACAGTTTTCAAGCAGTGTTATCAATATCTGTGTTCCCCAGTAGCTGCAAGATCAGATTATACAGAAATAACTGTGTCTTTGAAGACCATCACTTTACGTTTTCCCCAGCTTAAATTACTTCGTGTTATTTACTCAATATTAAGCATGATTATATGCCCTGTCAAAAATGGATGCTTTTTAATTAATTTTGGAGCCGTGAATATAGACTCTACTTTCCACTTGATAGGTGGTGTTAACATTCTGTCAACAACTGACGTTCTGGGGACTGTGGCAAAATGTAAATGCACAAACAGCAGAAGGTGGGAGAAAAATAGAGCTTCAGAACTGGATTGTAAGAGAAGAAAGAAGAATCAGAATGACCTACCATCCAAGCAGAAACCCTGATCATCAAATGAAAGACAAGTAAATAGTTTATATCTGCTCAGTTGGACAGCCAATATGTCCATGTTAATAGTGAAACTATACTACACCTTCATGAACTTTCTGGAAAACCTTCTGAGTTACAACGTTATAAGTGTAGATATCTTTTTATAACAGATTGGTTCATCTGTAGAACAGATACATTCAAAGCTATATTTCCAAACAATAATTAGTTTGATGATGGATTGAATTTATCACCAGTATTTGCCAATTTTCAGGAAGCATTAGTTTTACCAATTTTGCAAAGGTAAATGTTTTGTTTGTTAGCGCAATAGGTTTCTCCTTGTTAAATTAACCATTTTTATTTTTAAAAACCTGAGAGTTATATTGCAATCAAATTTAAATCCTGAAAAATCGATCTCAGCGCTTCTATGGGAGTTAAAATATACAGTGAAGTCCCAAATCCAAGTAGTGGTATCATGGCCTGGCACTCTAGTGAGTTCTACTGAAATCAATAAGGTTGCGTCTACACTTACAAATTAAGTCGATTTAAGCTTGCTTAAGTCGACTTAATTTAATCTGTGTCCACACTACATTTTCCTTAAGTCATTTCCTTAAGGAAAATTAAAGTTGACTATACTAAATGTAGTTTTAAGTCGACTTTGCTGGCTAAGTCGACTTTAGAAAGTCAGCTTAGCCAGTGTGGACACAGAGTAGCCCTAACTCGACTTTAAGTCAATTTAGGGGGCTTCTGGGCTTCCCCACTGCCCTCCCTGCCAGGGTGGCTGACACAGCCACAGCCTGGTGTGCCCCCCCCCCCCCACAGGGCAGGACAGAGCCCTGCCCACCCTGCTCCTATGCCCTGCCAAAGTCCCTGTCCCCCTTAGCTCCCATTGTACCAATGTACAATGGGGCAAATACTGAGCCCCCTGGCACTTGGCTCGGGGTGCCCCCCAGCCACCGTGGACCAGTCCCAGGTCCACCTAGCCCCTAGAAGTTGACCTAGGCGTCCAGTGTGGCAAGGTCCCCTCTAAGTCGACTTAATTTTTGAGTTGCTTGCTAAGTTGACTTAAATTAACAAGTATAGACATAGCCAATGACACCACATGGGGGCAAGGAGTCAAATCAATCTTGATCTAAGATCCTGTTCCAAAATGGTTACATATTTCACTTGTGAATTAAATTTCATATTGAAGCTGGATCAACTTTTAAAATAAAAAATAGTTTATTTAATAATGTTTACTTAGGTAATAAAAAAAAAACAGTCCCACAAGAATATAAATGTAAGGAGATGTGCCCCAATTCAAATGAGATGGATTAGTTCACATGGAAGAACTGGATATATTTTGAGACTCAGATTCCAAGGTCCTGGAGTAAAATAGAGGTTTGTAGCAGGGGCCTGATTCTTTTATTCTTAATCACATAACTAATCCTTACTCATGTGAGTAAGAGGTTTTTCACTTTTCCCTATAGTGTGTGGCATGGGTCACTTGCTGGTGGTTTCTCTGTACCGTGACGTCTTTTTAAACCATGATTTAGGGGCTTCAATGACTCAATCATAGGTTAGGTGTTGATTGCAGGAGTAGGTTCTGTGGCAATGTGCAGGAGAACAGACTAGCTGATCATATTGGTCCCTTCTGACTTTAAAATCTATGAATCTATAAGTAGGCCAACTAACATTAGTGGAACTAATCATGTGTTAGCATAATCATTACTCATTCAACTAATGATTATTATAGGTATGTATACCTTGTAAATTGGTCTTTGTATCACATATTGAAATGCAGGTGGAAAGATTGCAATTATAATTAAAGGAAAATTTAGCTTTAAGTCATTTGAAACCACCCTTACTTGAGGAAGTTGTATCTCTCCTGCAAAATGTAATAAAGAGGTATAATTTTAACGAGAATGTTCAATGAGAGTAGCTTGGCTTAATAACAGTGTAGGCAAATTTAGGGTTACAAGCATTTGTCATAAAAGTTACATGTATAACATACCTTGCTTTGGCTTTATTTCCTCTATTAAAACTAGGGGTATTTTATATCAGTTATGTGTAACACTGAACTTCTTATACAAATACGTCATGAAAGGCTACCGTTTACAGGGATGTCATGCAACGAAATATGTTATTGAGGAGCGAAAAAAAGCACGATAAACAGCCGATGCAGCCACTTAATATCTGCATTCTAGAAAAACACATGGCATTGCAGTATGACTTCTTGATTGTCATTTTAATTTGAGGAAAGCAGATTTCAGGTTTGTGCATTTCCCTCATTAAAAGCTCTCACCTTTTCCCCCTCACTCCATGACAACTGGTCGCAACAGCGTGAGTGGGTGGCATATGTCCCTATCTTTAAATCCTCAAAGATCTAAGATATATTTTTTCCTTCTGGAAAAACTGGCGGAGCCTGATTCTGAAGAATAGTCCTTACCTACCGTCTAGTAGGGTGTGGAGCTCTATTTAAATCAATGTGGCTGTGCACAATAGGCAGCTATAAAGGGACCATTACGTTTGTTGGGTTCTTGCTCTTTCTCAAGTGGGAACAGGACCTGGCTTCCCATCCCTCAGCAAGTGTTTGCAAGAACAGGCCCTGATATATCACTAAGAACTGCTCAACACCAAGGGTCAGATGACAAGGAAACGCTCCCAAGTAAAATTCATGGCATTTCCTCCCCTCTGCTTACAGGGTTTATTTGGGGGGGGGGGGAGGGCTTTTTTGTTTTGTGTCTCTTTCTCACCTATCGGATAATCCGAGCCTTACTACTGAGAGGATAATTGTGGTCACCTCCCCCAGGGCTGCAGTCCAATTGAGGTCAACGGGGTTGTATGCTCACTGGGGTGGAGCTCCTGGAGCTCTATGGGTATGTCTACACTAGCAATTTAGGTCGACTTATGGACCCTTAAGTCGACCTAAATTACTCCATGTCCACACTGGGCTTTCATTAGGTCGACTTGAGAAATTCCTTAAGTTGACTTAATAACTACCGCTCCTTAGGTCGACTTAAGCCAACTTTATTAAGTCAATTTAATGCCAGTGTGTATGCCTATGTCCAATATTAAGTTGACTTAATAAAGTCAACTTAAAAGGAGCCACTTTGTTAAGTCAACTTAATAAGGTTGATTTAAAGTAGACCTTATTAAGTCAACTTAACAAAGTCAACTTAACTTTTTCTAGTGTAGACATATCCTAAGATTGTTAAAAAGGCATGAAGGCCCCAACCATCCACCCCGCAGGTGAATCATTCCTCACACTGTTGGTCTGGCTGCCATGAAAAGAGTTAGCAAGGTGACATGAGTGAGTAGGGGGGATTGCCAGGCTCCAAGGAGACATATCTCCTCACCCTTGGCTTCCTTCCTTTTCTTAGTGGAAATGGGCTGTGTCTGTTTCCCACTCATCCAATGGGTTGTTTTGCCTGCCTAATGATGTATACTAAGAAATACGGACAGAAAATGAAAACAGCTCCCAGGCACTGGGGTTTTTTTTTGTTAAAGGTAAAATTTCAGGCATATGCCATGATTGAAACTTGAAACCTTGGATGCAGCAGTGTCTGTGGAACATCTTGGATGAGATTCTCTTTAAAAAAAAAAAAATTTCAAAAATAGAGGCTATTTATGTAATTAAACTGCTGTCTCCTTTTAAACTGTGCTGTATCAATTTTAGCAGCATTCATAGAGGACAAGATGGATGATTTAAATTACACACCATATGGGACAATGCTAAGGACATTTGCTACTGTGTTAATTGCTTAAAGCTGCATTCTTTCACCCTTTCAACTGAAAGTCATGCACGGTCGTGGCTACTGGGAAAAGAATTGTAAAGTGTGTGCAAATCTGGCTGCTTTCAGCTACAAAAGGCAGCTCTTGGAGTGCATGCCTGTTACATGAGGATGACTGCCACTGACCCATATTTGAAGGGTCAGCTTTCCAAAGCTGCTCAGCACCCAGAGTCATGTGAAAATGTGCTTTGCCTCAAAAGACGTTTGAGCGTCGGCAACCTTCTGTGAACATCCCTGGGGAGCGTGTGCAAACAGCTGAGCGCTGGGGGATTGACGTAGCTAGGAGGCCTTTCCCTTAACCTTCTTTTTTGCCCTCTCTTTTAGGAGCTGTTTGGTTTCATCTGCCCAAGTATACCGAAGCAGGCTCTGAGGAAGGCATGTTTTACCACACGCAGGGGATGTCTGCAGTGTACACAGGAGGTGCTGGCAGCACACGCAGGCATGCCTGAAATCACAGGTAGCCCTGGTAACAATAGCAGTGCAGGTGCGGGAGCAGGGTTGCCCTCCTGAGTACAGCCATGTGCAGGACCCAGGGTGCATTTTGGAGTGGCTGGCTGTTGCCGCTGCAGCTATGCTACTGTCTTTACTCAAGTTGGATTAAATATAGCTCAGACGTGCCTGCTCAGCCAAGCCACGTGTTACATTGCCAGAAGTGAAGGTGGGGAGCAGGTATGTTTTGAAATGACACCAGCATTGGGGCCAGATTCTTCAACTCTGAGGCTTAGCAGTGTCTCTTTCTGTCATGTCTTAGGGTGCATCTACACTTGTAAATTAAGTCGACTTAAGCAAACTTGTAAATTAAGTCGACTTAAGCTTGCTTAAGTCGACTTAATTTACCCTGCGTCTACACTACACTTTCCTTAAATCGACTTAAGCTGCTGCTTAAGTCGACTTAAGGAAATTCAAACACCTCATATAACGAGGTTATAACACCTCGTATAAAGTTGACTTTGAAGCCTAAATTGACTTTTAAGTTGATTTAAGCAGTGTAAGCATGGGTCCCTTCTCCCCAGGAGCCGCGCTCCAGCTGCTCCAGCAGCTGAGTGGTCCCAGCGAGAAGGGAGCCCCACGGTCCCTTCTCCCTGCGAGCCCCGCTCCAGCTGCCAGCTGCTGAGCAGCTGGAGCCCAGGTCTCCCGCTCTCCCTCCTGGTCGGGACCACTTGGGTCCCGGGGAAGTTGTCCCCGGGACCCGAGCTGTCCCGGCTAGAAGGGTTCTCTTCTGCCTGGGACCTGAGCAGTCCCGAGCAGAAGGGAGCCAAGTGGTCCGAGGCAGAAAGGAGCTCCACGATCCCTTCTCCCTTGGACTGCTCAGGGGCTTGCTGCCCAGGGAGAGCCAGCCCTATATGGGGCTGGCTCTCCCTGGACCGAACTAGTCGACTTAGAGAGTCTAGTGTAGTCTCTCTAAGTCAAGTTAGTAAGGCCCCCTTTAAGTCGACTTAGGAGTCCTGTGTGGACTCTCTAAGTCAACTTAACAAGGTCGACTTAAAGTCGACTTATTAAGTCAACCTAAATTCCCCAGTGTAGACATAGCCTCAGTGCAGTGTTCACACAGTGGTGGGACTTGATCTGGGCCTGACTGGGCCCCTAGCTCCGGCCAGAATGTGAATGAATAAGAGGAGTGAGGGACTATTGACGTTAGCACCTAAGGCCTGAGTGGAAACCAGCAAAGTTACCGCTGAGTGTGGGCATGCATAAAGGAGACAGAGGGGTGAGTACCTCGTGGTCTCTGCTAGCTTGAGTCATCCAGAAAGCGCAACATTGCACTGTTTAGTGGAGGAGAAAATAAGGTCAACCATTGAAAACAGCTGTAGGGAAGATTTTCTGAAAGATTAGTAACAGAGTCCTGTGGCACTTCTAAAGACTAACAGATTTATTAATCGCATGAACTTTCGTGGGAGAAAATCCCACTTCATCAGACGCTTTGAAGCTTCAAAGCGTCTGACAAAGTGGGATTTTCTCCCACGAAAGCTCATGCGATAAATAAATCTGTTAGTCTTTAAAAGTGCCACAGGACTCTGTTGTTTTTCTGTAAATAGACTAACACGGCTACCCCTTTGGAACTTGAAAGATTAGTGAGGCATAGTGCCTTCATAGGGTGGTGATGCCATAAAGGGGGAGGTAGTGTTGCTGAATGGGTAGTGCACCAGAGCAAGATATGGGAGACTTGTATTCTTTTCCCCAGCCTACTGGATAGCCTTGCTCAAGTCACTTTACTACTTTGTGCCTCAGTTTCCTCATATGGGAGAATCAGACTGGCCTCCTTTGTAAACACTTTAAGATACAATGGATAATAATACCTAGGTGTTACTAAAAAGGGGCCTGACTTTCAGAGAGTGGGTGTTCAGCACTCCCTGAAAATCAGGCATGGAATGTGAGCAGCCAAAGTCAGAAATGGTGGCCAGTCTCGGACTGGATCCCTACCTGACACAAATGATATTTCCCCATTTCAAACAAACAGTGTCAGAACGAATCAGTTAGTTAGTTTCCTATGCCTGGTGGGAAAGCACTTGCAGATTTCTCTGCAACAGACATCAGTGAAGAGGCCAAATAAAAGCAGAAAATAAATATTTGGGCGATGTTACGTTTAAGTCTGTCTGTAGGACTGCAGTCCACGTCCATTTCTGGCTGCTTCTTCCTCTATGGCAGTATTGTAATAGGATTCTCCTGTATTAATATTTGAAATGAATAAATAAATATCTGATGAGAGATACTGTGCATCTTGACAACATTTTCATAAAATCTGAGTGAGAAAAAAAGAGAAAATTAAAGAAAAGATTGAAACTGTCCAGATGATTTATTTTTCTGATATGCATTAAACTCTTCCTTTCTCTCTTTCCAGGTGTTTATATTGTGTTTGTCTGTTTTAGCCTACATTTATTTTAAAAGGCATATATATTCCATCAGATCATTCATTTCATAAAGACCACACATTCTGTCCATTACAATGGGCTCCTGCTCCCAGCTGGGACTGTTAGCTGCTACTGTTGTATAAATAATTATCGACTACAGCAGCATATTATTATTGTAAGGATGTCTGTGTTTAATAAGCTCCCCAGCAGTACGTGATCACTTTGTTTGGCCCTAGATCTTTTTCAGGAAATACACCAGCTGTTTTCTGAGGGTTTTACTTCCTTTTTCCCAAGCTGCGTGTTACAAAGCAAAGCTCTGACAGTCAGGAGCCAAGAAGACGATATACCCTTATTATCAGTGAAAAAGTCATGCTGAAATCCCAAGGTGCTGGAAAGAAAAGTACTATTCACATAGATCAATATAAACGGCAGCTATAAGACATCGAAAAGGCATTAGAAAGGTGCAGCACTCAAAGACAAACAGTTAATAACGAACTGTTCGTCTGTTTCAAAGATGAAAGCACCCAAAAATGAATAATATTATTCACACCATTATGTCTGTGCAAGTCTGTTATTACAATGAGCTAATTTGTGCCATAAGGATGGCCCAGTGTTTAGGAGTCTCATCATGCCCTTATGAGACCTGAGTTGAATTTCCTGTTCTTCCACTGACCTTCTGTGACCTTGGCAAGCCTGTTAGCCGCTCTCTGCCTCAGTTTTCCATGTGTAAAATGGAGCTAACAACACTGTCCTATTTCACAGGATTGTTGTGAGACTAAATACATTAGAGATTGTGAAGTGTTTTTGAGAACTGCTAGCTGAAAGTGCTACATAAGAGCTGGGTATAATTATAAATTGATCACCATTTGGCAGATAGAATGAGATTTCAAGAGCGCTCAATGGTGACCTTAGTCTGTTACCCACCGAGTTAACTCGTATTGATTTCCTACTGGACAGAGAGTTGGCCAAAGCTAAATGTGTTTCATGATCCCACCCAGGCTGTTTGTGTACACTGCAGGTTGTGAATGGTGGGTTTGTTTCTCCTTTCATGTCAGTGTAGCTCTTGCGCCATGCACAGAATTATTCCAAATTTACACTACTACAAGCAAGAGGAGAATTAAGCCCAGCTCTTGAAGAACTGCAGCTCATTTACAAAACAAATTATTTAATTAAATTTAGCTTTAGGCTGGGGTTTTCAATGCAGTCTAAGGAAGTTAGCAGGGCCTACGTCCACTGGCCTTCCCTGGAAATGGGGAAGAAATGGTCACTGAAGGAAAACATTTTTCATGAAAAAATGTATCCCCTTTTTGTTTCCAGCAAAAAAAATGTCTAGGTTTGAAATATTTTGACTAGTGGTAGAGCTGGGTACCTAATTCTTTTGGACACTCAACTATTGTATCAGGCCTAGCTCTTGCAACTCCTTTGATTAAGGCAGCATTTTAATGTGGGTATTTTTCTGTTTTGTATTTTTGGTGTTCTTTTCGAATCTTATGACTACAAATAGATCAGGTTTTAGCATTTAGGTGATTGAATGCCTGAGAAAAGACTTGTTTTAGATCACTCTTCACTGCCCTGCCCCTTCCTCCCATCTCCCACATGCATAACATTTTATGGCCACCTAGAAAAGTTGTGGCCATATAGTGCGCCATAAATTGAAATATGTAAAAAGTAAAGAAGCAAGTTTATTTGAGAATTTAAGGGCATCTGGTTTTCATGATCAAAGATGTAGGTGAAGTTATAGTGATCTTCTTATGTTTATGTTTACTCCCTTATAGTTAACACTCAACGTAGAGGGTACTATTTCTGGAACCATTTTAAGAGTCTTAAGATTGTGTATTTATGAGTGATTCTACTATAATAACTGCACATATAACACTACTACATTATTCTCTTAACTGTTCTACAAGCATATTTGGTTTTGCTCTTCATATTTAGAATTAATTTTCCCAAATATTTATAGATTACAAATGTTTTTATCCACCCAGCTAACTTTGAGATCAACAGATAAGCTGCCGTGTGGCAGGTCTGAATTATTTTCCTTGGCAAAAATATGTGTATATAAATTGTGACATTTTCTAACTCTTTTGAGTGTTGCCTTTGCAGCCATAACTTCCCTTTAATATATTTTCTGTCTGTAATTTGTAGGTACTTTTAACAAGAAAAATACAGTTCTCTCCTATGAAGCTGAAACAGTGAGTTATGTGTGGAGGACTAGCACCATTTAAGAGGCAGGTAGGGGAATCCAGCCACATTTTTGTAACATTCATGTGTTTATACAATTTTGGCAGAGTTCTGCCTTAAAGTTTCCGGTTCTTATAAGCCAGAAACTCAAAACAAAATGTGTGAGTTTTGAAGCTAACTTCCCAGAAACTAGCAAGTTTCACACCATCACATCAAGAGGCAATGGGGAAAAATAATTGTCTCGCATTTTCCAAGGTATTATTCTGCTCTCTACCTTTGTGGATTAAGTAGTTGAGCTGCCTTTTATTCATCACTATCATCGGAATGTGCAATTGACTGTAAACTAATAATCCTTTGTCTTTTAATTTTTTTTTGCTATTTAATTAATTTATTTATGAAATTGCATGTCTCATTTTGTACTTTCACTTTAATAGGTGCTTTTGTAATAGCCCTGCATATGGAACTGACTGTGCTATTACCATTTATCATTAATGGCAGCAACAACACGCTGTTCTGCTTTTCTAACAAACAACATATTTCAATTAAGTCCCTGTTTTTTCCATGGACTGAATTAGGTTTTAGGTTTCAGTTTTAAATATTTTAACTTAGCACGTTTGCTGTACACTGAAATTTTTGGTATTGATTTAGGCCTGTAGTTCTAGTCACCAAGCAGTGCCATAAATCTGAGGACACTGCAGTTTATAGTAGTGGGAGGAATTTTCCAGGGTGCCAAGTTAGTTAACAGAGCATAGGAGCACAAGTCCCATTGGGAAACCAATAGGAGTTGTGTGCCTCAAGTCTGGTCTAAGCTAGGAAATTAGGTCAGGATAACTACGTGCCTGTTGGATGTGAAAACTCACACCTCTGAGCTCTGGTCTACACTGACAGTGAAGTTCAACATAATGCTGCTTACCTTGACCTTCTGCTGCCTCTGTCTCCACTGTTAGAGCATTAAGTTTGAATTAAATGAAGCTGTAATTCATCCTGATAACACCACCCCTGCAAATGGTGTAGCACTGAGGTTGAAATCTATTATTCAAATTTAGATCTGCATAGCCAGAGAGCAGTGCTAATCTTGTTTTTCCTGTTTCTCCAGTCTCCTGCAACATAGCTCCTCCCCTTCCTGCAACCCTGGAAAGTTTTTAATTAATTCCTCTGTCTTCATGCAGCACTGTGCCTCTCTGTGCTTGCAGCAGAGAAACAGCAAGGAAAGCTTTTCCTTCCTTTTTTTAAAAGAGAAGATGGGAGAGGGAGTGAGCAGAGGACAACTGACGCCCCATAAGCCTCTGTGCCTACTCCTCACAGTGCAGTGTTTTTCAGGAAGTAACTTGAGCAGTGGGGATGGGAGACCCCAAGCAAGCAATTTGCTATGATCACTCACCTTCACCTTCTGTAATTCAACAGCCTGTGTTCATCTTCTTGATGTGAGTGTTGGTGACATCATTTTGCCTGCCCTTTTTCCTACCATGCTAGTTTTCAAGATATTATGAATCCTGAGTTTCCTGCGGGTCAGAACCCCAGGCTCAGGGCTTAGAAAATTCCCAGACAACATTACATAGGTGCATGATGCAGCTGTTTAACCATGACAATATGTTTGTGTCTCACAAACCAATTCCCAAAGCCAGTCATCCAAATGACACTGTTAGTCCATTTCAGCCCTCCGTCTAGTTTCCCAGGATGGCACTTTGATGGCATTTAACTTGCAAAAGGCAGGTGAGAAACTGTCCACATTCCCTGGTAAGTGTCTCCCATTCCTAATCCAATATGCAATAACTGGAGACCACAGTTTAACATAATTTAAAGCACTCTTCCCCCAAAATTCCTACTTATTTTTGCCCTGTGTTAAATTGAAACGTATTTAGTAATCACAACATGTACTGCTCAATTTGCATGCTGCAGCATTGGCCTATATCTTGTAAAAGAAGGCCCGAAACCATTGGCTATGTCTACACTGGCAAATTAGTTTGAATTAAGGAAGCTTAATTCAAACTAACTAAAGCCATGGCTATACTAGACTTTAATTATTTCGAATTAAGGGCTTCCTTAATTTGAACTAATAAATTTGAATATGCTATTCGAACTAAGCGTTAATTCGAACTAGTTAGTTCGAATTAACCAATGTGGCCATGTTAGTTCGAACTAATTGCTTAGTTCGAATTAACCAGCCATTGAAATGAATGGGGATCGCTAATTCGAACTAAGCAAGTGCATCTCTGCCTTTTATGGTCAGATTGCTTAATTAATGCTCAGATTGATCTACACTGGAGAACTTTGGAACTATGCAATAAATAACTAAATAAAATCACACTGCATTAACTAAGAAAACACAGCAACTTGCAGAAAATCTCTTTCTAGGTGATGTGGGGAGCACCCTGAGAAGACGGAGCATTTGATTGCTTACAAGTATCTCATTATAGGTACACACCGTAACATTTCTGAAAACATGAACAGCCTAGAATGATTTTTTTTCAGCCACTTGGCTACTTAGTTAGGTCCAGATTCTCGCAAGTGTTTTATTTTGAAACAGATGCACCTCTGTACTGTATTTGTGCCAAGTTTTGCATAATGTCTCATATTCTTTATCAATACAATAATATGAAATATTTAATAGGCAATTATCACTGTGGCCAATATAAACGATTAAATAGGCCTGTCAGTCTGTGTTCCCAAGAAGGAAACAGAGTATACAGCTGGAATCAGAAGAGAAAGCATCAAATGCACAGCTATGGTGGCTGATCAGACCGTTAGCATCACTATCTTTTTGGTCAGCGTTTTTTTTTCCTTCATTACACTGAGTGGAGGTTGAGGGCACATGGCTGGGTAAAAAGCAATCTGCTTCTTTTTAAAAAAACATAACCAAAGTAATGCAACAAGGAAGCTTAACTATGGTACTACGGTACCCCTTTTACCATAGTAGCCGAGCACCTCATTTGTTAGCGTAGTTAACACCCTGGAGAGGGAGGATAGGAAGAGCTGTCAACCCTATCATACAAATGGAGAAATTAGCCCAAAGTCACATAGGAAGTTTGTGTCAGAACTGTGCATTGACTCAGTTACCCAACTGAGAGGACAGTAACCTAACCACTGGACTGTCATCCTCTCTGACACAAGCATGTTCTGAGGAAAAGGCTTAGAATAAGAAGGCAGACTTGTTTTGTGGCTTAATCCTTAGATTGGGACCTGGGACAGCTGCGGAGTCCATACTTAGGTCTGCCACCGGCTTCCTGTGTGAATTGGGGCAACTAATTTAATAGCCTTAGTGCCTCAGTTTTCCATCTGTGAAACTGGGTTAATAACCTTTCCTGTGTCCAAACATTGCCTATTTAGTGTCTATGCTGTGACAGAGTGAGAATATCCCGAACAAACCTTATGGAATTAAGAGAATTATTGAATTAATTTCAATTATTGAAAATATTATTATTGAATTATAGATTTAATTTCAACCTTACTGAATTAGGGTTAACACCACTGACATTCATTGTATTACAAAGGCACATGTACTAGTATGAACTTCTTTAGCAGACAGACATGATGAAGGCCATCTCTGGGAGGTATGAGGATGTTCAGAGGCCTTTTTAGAACAAATGCGTGTGAAGTGGATTTCCATAGGAAACACCTTACGATGAGGGGAATACAACTTCTCCCCCTCCAAAGTCGACCTTTTGAAGCTATGCTCTGGGGTGAGAGAGATCCACCCTTTCTATACTAACTACCTGCTTCTGGAAGTACC
Organism: Pelusios castaneus; assembly: GCA_007922175.1. NCBI lineage: Eukaryota > Metazoa > Chordata > Testudines > Pelomedusidae > Pelusios > Pelusios castaneus. Next base: position 865,201 of record ML686112.1, read on the forward strand.
AGAACAAAGACCCCCTGAACTGTATAAAAAGGACCTGAATGTGCAATGAATGTGCTTGTTCTGAACTGACTCTCTGATGAATTTATAACTACAAGGATGACACTGAGGTGGGGTGTTAAAAGATTGCACTTGCTGGAGCCCAGGGGAGAGCAGGGATGAACGCTGGTCAGCTTATTAACATAGAGGTAGGATTTAAATTTTTTTTTTATGATGTTCATTATGTAATGCCTAAGAATGACGTAGGCTTACTTAGACAGAGCTGTGTGGTAACTTACAGCTGTAGCACTTCCACTGTTAGCCATCTCTAAAGAGAAAGCTAGCAAGTACCCTGGGGCACCAATCGGCTGGGACTGACATAGTGAAGGCAAGGAACAGTTCAGCCTGGGAAAACTACTATCAAATGGGGGAGAGACGTGTCTCCACCCAAGAGATGCAGCAGCTGGGAGACCGAGGATGGGTGCCCTTGTTGAATGTGTGAAGACAAATACAGATGCAGCTACCCTGAACTGTGACATACACAGTCTGGGGCAGTTACCATCTTATACAATGTGTTTGTCCAGCATCTAGCAAGGTGGGCCTCCTGATCTTGGCGGGAGTCTCTTAGTGTTTCTGTAACATTAATAAATAGGGTGCACATGAGTTTTGTGAAAGACTCTAGGTGCTCGAAATATAGCGTTTGTCCCTACAGAATTTGGCAAATAAAAATTGCTTTTTGGAACAACATCTATGCCAGCGAAAGTGCCAGTACTCATATCTTGATAGTAAATTTGAAAAATGCCTCTCTCACCCCTCTTTTTCCTTCAACACCCCTCTTGTTCCAGTGGCGTGATCCTTTCCCCTGCTGACCCCCTCCAGCTGGGCCAGCAAGGGACAGAAGCAGCACAATGGGTGCGTCTACACTTACAAGTTAAGTCGACTTAATAATGCCTCGGTTTAGGTCAACTTAACTCTTAAGTCAACCTTGTTTGGTCGATTTAAGCCAGTGTGGATGGGGATTAGTGCCTAAAACTACCTTATTAAGTTGACGTAACAAAGTCGACTTAACCTTTCTAGTGTAGACATAGTCTGTTTCCCTGCTGACCCCAGCTCCCAGCTGGGCAGCAGGGCTGGCAGGCGACAAGAGTGGCACATGCCTTTCTCCTGCTGACCCCACTCCCCAGATGGACAGCAGGGCCAGCAAAAAAGGTGCCAGTACTCTGAACCCCTGCATACCGTCACCAAAAATGCACTGATCTATGCTAATCCAAGTGAAATTCACTACTGGGTAAAGCTAGTCAGTCGATGAAATTTAAGGAGACTGCTAATTAATTATATTTTTTTATCATAAAGGACAACTTCAATAGTTTTACCTAATATATTAATGATAATGCAACAATGCTAGTGCCTAGAGGGTTAGGTGCCCAACTCAATGGGTATTCAGCAAATAACTGCCTCAGGCACTTTTGAAAATCCAACCCAATACACATATCAGAGGGGTTAACAAAGAAAATACCGCATTGATGGACAGCTTCACTCAATTACCAAGATGCATTATGGGATTAAAAATAATAATACAAAATTCTGTACAGCACTTTGCCTCGGTAGAACACAAAAGACTACAAAGAAGGGCAGTGCCATTATCCTCATTTTATAGCTGAGGAAACTGAGGCGCAGCCTGATGAAATGACTTGCCGCTGAACTGACTTTATGGCTAGTTATTTATGTCACAGTTAATCCCCTCTCCATGGTCAAACAAGAGAACTCACTGTAGGCTGCTGGTTCCTCAGCCGTCACCTCACTTGGGAGTAGACCTGTGTCTCTCTCCCTCCTGACCAGGGATTTTCCAGGTTGCACACTTCTTTGCCTTACTGTGTGTATGTCCCAGCAAAGCAGACTGCTTAAAGAGGTGAGCACCTGTACTTCACTCTCTTGCTGAAGGCTAGGAATGATGAAATTGCCAGCAGTCACAGGTTACTGCTCTGCTCTTTATAGACAAGTGTGTTCATTCTTAAGGTGAAAGAATTACAGCAAAAACATATAAAAGTTCATCTACGGGTGCTAAACGCTTAGCAGAAGTCACCTATCAGCCTCATGGGGGCCCTGGGAGGCCTTCTAATACCTCCCTGGAGACTTGGAGCTCACCATGGACAGATCCTGGCCCTTTCCTGGATCAGAAGGTAGAGCAGAGACAGCGTAAACTTGGGCTATTTCTTTCTTTGTCTGTCGGTTTCTGAAGAATCCAGTTTGAGCTAGTTATAGGTAGAGATACCTCTGTGGAGGTTTTACAACTAACTGAATTGTCTAACTGCCTCTGCACAGTTCTTAAATCCTGGAGCATCTGTGTCACCCTACAGTCCTTGATCCACAACTATACATAACCTCAATACAGTTAGAACACCCAAAGATATTCCTGGATATTGCCATATGTCAGAACTTCTTATGAAACAGATTATGTTAACTCATAGAGGCAATAGATGGAAATCCCTAAGGGTCTGATCCAATATGACTATTTATGATCTGATTTGTGACAAAGGAGCCAAAATACGCTCCACTATAGCCAAAAATCTCTTCTCTAATGGTAGGATTTTCAAAGTTGCTCAGCCTTGCCCTAACTCTGCTTGCATTGATATCAAAATTCCCAGCAACGTCTCGGAGAGCAAAATCAGTCTTTTGAGAAAGTCCATGATTGCTCTGTGTAGTGGCAATCATCTTGTTGATGACCTTCCTAGCATAATTGCCTACATGTAAAATAATGTACTGGGGCAATTTTCAAAATAAATTAGGTGCCTGCAGAGGCAGCAAGATGGGTATTAGATTATTTGAATATGAAACAGAGCCATGCGCTATTACTCCAAGAAGGCTATACCTACTGGTGGATGTATTTTAGGGAGTGACTCTACTCATTGCTATGCCAGGCCTTATCTGAGGTCCAGCTAACCAGCATTCTGTCTCCGACAGTGGCCATAACCACCTGCTTTAGCAGTAAGTGCAAGAAAGGCCATAATGAAAAAGAATGGAAAATGGTGCTAAAGGGAGTTTTCTTCTTAATTCCCATTACTTTGTGGTTAATAATAAATAGCAGTGTATGGACCAAGAGGATTTAAATCCTTTTGGATAAAGATATGCATCACTTGGATGCTCTCATTATCTTGTCTAATCTTTTTCTCAATCTTGATTAGTATGGGGCTCCAATGATATCTTGTGGTGGTGAGTCCCACAGTTTAAATGTGTTTTCTTTACATAATAAAAAGTATATTTCATATGAATTCTTTCTTCAGATCACTTTTCAGAGTGTTGCCTTTACAATCCACTAGAGTTCTGCTTCAACTTGTACGAGAAAAGATAATTTGGCATTCTTGATACGCTATCTGTATACCATTTGTTTATTTTATAACAATGCAATTGTATCATAAAGTTCTGTGCCCAGACTATCTCTGGCTTCCACTTGGGATGCAATATGGGAGGGTGGTTTGAACAGGCTCCTACTTGCTCATACAACTGTGTAAGGTCTAGAGACAATCCACCCCCTCTCCTCCCAAATAAAATGATCACAGTACAGAGTGTAATAACTTTTTACTGTTGTCATTTCTATTTCAGATGTGCAGCCATAGCTGTTGAATGACTAATTGGGTAGATTTGCCTATCTTGAAATCCAGTGTATCATGTTCTTCTCAAACAGAATCATAGACGATTAAGGTTGGAAGGATCCTCAGTAGGTCATCTAGTCCAACCCCCTGATCAAAACAGGATTAATCCCAACTAAATCACCCCAGCCAGAACTTTATCAAGCTGGGCCTTAAAAATCTCTAGGGATGGAGATCCCATAACCTCCCTAAGATAGTGATTCCCAACCTTTTCAGTAACACAGCACACTTCAATGAGAAAACAATTCCATGGCAAACCCACTTTTTTCAGCTGAATTGATTACTCATAAACATCACATTTTCTATGGTTACGGTCTGTCTAGAGAAGTTTGCAACGTAGTGCATACAACAAGCTAAAGAAGGATCAAATGCATTAATGTTTCAAATCCACTGGAAAAAAATATGTCATCTCAGTTTTGCTCTTTGGCCACTTGCGTTTAGAATGTTCACGTTTTAGAATAAAAAAAATGATTCCTCACTTTTAATTTGATAATTAACTTTCACGAGTTTTATGAGTTGTAATTTTGGTTGGATAATATTGTTTAAGATGAAACAATGTGTGTTTTACATGGATTTTCATTACCTTTATATAGAATTTCATGGCACACTGGTTGAAAACTACTGCCCATGGAAACACCTTACAGTGCTTCACTATCTGCTTAGAGAAAAAGTTTTCCTAATATCCAACCTAGACCACCCCCAAGGCAACTTAAAACCATTGATTCTGTCATCTGCCACCACTGAGAACAACCTAGTTTCATCCTTCCCAGAACTCCCCTGCGGGTAGTTAAAAGCTGCTATCAAATCACCCCCCCCCCCCTTCCCATCCACACATGTTTATTAAAGAAAAGATCAACAACTGCAAACATAAATAAATACGGTTCCTCATAGCTTGAGTTCTACCTTTGTCTCTTTTGATAATGAGGTACCACACTCTAGAAATCAACTTAATAAAACCACCCCCTCAAGTGGCATAGCACTGCGTCGACGGGGAAACATTTCCCATCAACGCAGCCCAGTGAAGATGCCGCACTGAAGACAAATTGAGAATTATGCAAGCTATTCTGCGTATCTTGTGTAACTTCCATTGACTGCCACTGAATTTCACCACCAGTGTAGACCTGACCTAAATCCTGTCCTTGCAAGTCATACACTCGATATTTGACTCCCAAGAACAGACCAATAGAAAAGGAGGAAGAAGAATACCAGTCCAAATCAGAGCACTCCAGAATAGAAAAGGTGCAGCAATTAGGCCAAATGGGTGACTCAGTTATGATGAAAAGAAAGGTATCTGCAAATAGAAGGTCTCGGGGCCCTGGTATTGTTACCAAAAGGCACTAAGTTGTGGTGAACCCTCACTGTTTGCCTGCTCCCTTGCTTAACAACAGACAAAAACACAGGTGCTTCACATTTCACCATTGTGAGACACCAGGGCCAGAGGGAAGCAGGAGAGTCGTCGAAGGCAGATATATAAGCCCCAGAATGATCCTGGCTTTGTTCCCTGCAAACTGAGCAGGGTGTGGTTCTGGCCAATTAGAGGAACCTGAGACCAATCAGGGGCCAGCTGATAAAAAGCCTGGCCCCAGCAAGAGTGTTGTGGGAGAAGCAGAGGAGTGTTGGAGGAGCAGAGGAGTGTTGGAGGAAGGCGGAGGAAGTAGATTAGCTACGGAGAGAGGTAAAAGAGCACGAAGAGGGGGAAATAGCCTAGGGGAAGGAACTGTTGCCGGTGGCAGTACCAGCAGCATGCAGCTGCCTTTCCTAGGGCCCTTAGGCTGGGGCTCGGAGTAGAGGGAGGGCCCGAGCCCCTTCCCCCTCCTACTCTGTGCTGGCAGCCAAGTATCGACTGCCCAGAACCAGGGGCAGACAGGACGAAGCACAGGACCCACAGGGGCAGAGTGGGCTGTTTTGCCACACCATGTACTAGTTAAAATCCATTCTTTGCACTCTGGCAAAAGCAGATATTGAAATAGCACTGGCGGGAGGAGTATCACTTAGGAAACCAGAATGCTATCAATACTCTGTGACTGCCAGACTGTGTGTTAATTCTCGTGATAAAATGAGTATACTTGACAAGCAAAGGGATTCCCAGAGGAATTCAATAATCCCTGCAATGTGATTAAACCCCTGCGTCCTTCCCATTCTGCCATGCATATCAGAGGCGGAGAGAGAATACAAAGCAAGGACATGGCATTTAGCATTTTCTGTGTGTGCCCCTACATCCAGATAGATCATTCACCGTTTGAAGACACATTGATTATCTATTGAATGCTGTTCAGTTAATTTCTGACAACTTTAATGTTTTTCCCTGTGTATTCAAAAGTGAAAGCTGAAGTTACTGAGTGGCTGCCTATGTTAGAACCCTTGCAAACTAATTTGATTTAAAATTGATGTAGTGCAAACCCCTACTATGACTGCACTTAATGGCTATGTCTACACAAGAAAAAGTTAGGTCGACTCCGTTAAGTTGACTTAATAAGGTCAACTTTAAGTCGACCTTATTAAGTTGACTTAACAAAGTGGTTTGCAGGGACTGCCCTTAGGTCAACTTAATAAAGTGGACTTAAGCGTCCACACTGTGCTTAGGTTGACCTAAAGGAGTGTTAGATTGACCTAAGGAGGCCTTAGGTTGACCTAAAGGAGGTTAGATCGACATGGGGAGACGGGGATTAGCGCCTTGGGAAAGCTTATTAAGTCAACTTAAAACGTTAAGTTGACTAAATAAGGTTGAAAAGGGGCCACATCTACACTTGAAAAGTTAAGTTGACTTTTGTTAAGTCGACTTAATAAGGTCTGCTTTAAGTCGACTTAAAGTCGACCTTATTAAGTCAACTTCAAGTCAACCTTATTAAGTCAACTTCATGAAGTCGACCTAACTTTTCAAATGTTGACATAGCCAGAGAGAGTTGATTCTCTTTCTTCAGTTACAACTCACTCTTTTCCTGAGGCAGGGAAGGAAGGAGGATCTTAATCATTCTACAGAGCTAATTTTGGAGATGTCTGTAGATCCTTGACTACTCGTAATCCACACTGAACATATACAGAAAGGTATTAGAATTACCTTGCTATCAAATTGGACCTGGCTGTTGGGAATAATAATACACAAGGGCTATGTCTACACTGGCAAGTTAGTTCGAATTAAGGAGGCTTAATTCGAACTAACTAAAGCCATGGCTACACTAATACTAATAAGTTCGAATAGGGCATTCGAACTAAAGGGTTAATTCGAACTAACTAGTTCGAATTAGCCAATGTGGCCATGTTAATTCGAACTAATTTCTTAGTTCGAACTAACCGGCCATTGAAATGAATGGGGATTGCTAATTCGAACTAAGCAAATGCCATGAATGGCACTTGCTTAGTTCGAACTAACTTTTTCTAGTTCGAATTAAGCTAATTCGAACTAACTAAAATTAGTTCAAATTAGTTAGTTCGAACTAAATAATTTGAACTAATTTTAGCAAGTGTAGACGTAGCCAAGATGTGGTGGGAAAGTCCTTGGTTTGGATGGGGTTTTTAAAAACAAAAGTCACAGGCCTGTGCTTATAGGCTCCCACTCAAGAAAGTGCTTCAGCCCATGTTTAAATTTAAGCATATCACTAGTCGCAGTGACCTTAGTGGAAGCCAGTTTCAGCATAACCGGTACGGTGCAGCACATAAGTTCTCGGGTGTTTGGGGGTTTTTTTGGTTAAATCCTTCAGAGTTTTCCTACAGAGTTCATTTTTTTATTGAACTGGAAGTGAATACTGCCATTGAGGTAAGAATGTCATATGTTTGCTGTGGAAAGTGCATTGCTTGTCTGCAGTCCTAGTTTTGCGTGTTCTATAATGAGTGCCATTGGTAGAAAGTGTGTGGCTCTGAGGACCCATAGACAGCAGTGAGAACAAGATATATTCATATAAATGATGGTGAAGCCACCACGATGAAAATAGAAGACAATCTTCAAGTAAAGGGAATACCAGGCTCTGTGCTGTACAACAAAAAGCTATGTTGCTTATAAACAGAATAATCATGTCTCTGTCTCACCTAACCAAACAAGCTAGACAGGATAGAATGAACTGTTTTAACAGGTTGCACTAATTTAAAAAAAAAACAAAACTTTTACCTACTTGCCGATTGGCAGAGGTAGGGAACCAAATCCCACAAGAAGCCAGGTGAATTTTAAAAATTAATTTGCTTAAGCTTGCCACAAGTTGCTGTTATTATATAATAACTAATATTGCCATCATTCCTGGAGACCCCAACTAAGATCAGAGCTCAACTGTGCTGGGCTCTATACATACATCTATAGAAAGCCAGGTCCCTGCCCTACAGTGCTTCCAATCTAGCCCCTGATCCTGCCGAAATTAACACAAGTACTTATATTTACCCAGCATCCCTGTGCAAGCTCTCTATGCAGGGTGGAAGCTTAACCAAAGGTGGGAGTAAAGAAGTAGTGCTATTCCTACTTTAGAGATGGAGAAACCAAGGCAGAAAGCAATGGCAAGTCTTGGATAAGGTCACACAGGAAAAGTTTCTCACAAATCTCTGCGAGACTCCGGCTGAGATGCTGAAGGCTATGGGGGGGTAGGAGCCTAGGACTTTTGGGGATCTTGGCCTCAGTGGCTGCATTACTGTCTTCTCATTATAGAAATTACAGTTATTCAATCAGAAGACAAAGACCTTACTTATGTGGCTAATCAAGACTAACTAGCTCATCTTGAGAACCTACCTTAAAATTCATCCAGTGATTTCTCCTGCAGGGAAGCCCACAAGCAAATAAGATGCTAAATCTATTGAGTAAATAACGGATAGTGAATTATTAGGACTGGTCAGAAACTGCTATTCCCATTCTGGGGGAAATCCAGAAAGCTAAAACCCCATGTGGTCTGCATGGGAAGAGAGCTCAAGACACCGCAGAATGGAGATTCTGAAATGTTATTGAACATACATCAAATTCACATTTAATTTTGGCTTTTTGAAACGTAATAGATGAGGTTCACTTGTTCTCCCCAGAGACCCAGCAGCCCTACTGCATCACTGGGTGACTGGCTGACCTGCAAATCCTGACTTCAGGTAGGACTCCTAAGGTATGTCTACACTAAAGGCTCTGTTAAGTTGACTTAACAAGGTCAACTTTGAGTCTGAAAACTCCAGTCAACTGCCTGCGTCCACATTGGCAGGTGATAGGTTGATAGAGGAGTGGCCAGGAACTCTGGGAGGGGGCCAATGTTCCCTCTAAGCCGATGATGCAACTGAGCAAGATATCATACTTGTTGAGTGGCAATTTGTGAGACATGGTTTCTCATGGGCAATATTTTTTTGGTGCTGGAAGCATCAGCAAACCTAAGTAACTTAAGTCAAAAGAAATGCATAAATGCTGCCTTTTTGTTTGAACTTTAATAAAAATGTTAATATTAAATAGTGTAGTTTTATTAATTTACTATGAGTCAGGCTGGAGAGAAGAAAAAGAGCTGCAGCCATTGGGCTGGGGAGAGCCACGGCTGGGGCGATCAGGATAGGGAGAAGGAGAGAGCCGTGGCTCGGGAGACCAGGCTGGGGAGAAGGAGAGAGCCGCGGCTGGGGAGATCTCCCTAGCCTTGGCTTTTCCCAGCCCGATCTCCCCAGCCGCAGCTTTCCCCTTCTCCCCAGCCGCGGCTCTCCCCAGCCCATTGGTCACAGTTCTTTTTCTTCTCTCCAGCACAACCCATAGTAAACTAATATCAAATTAACATATTAATTAATTAATTAATTAATAATGTTAATTTAATTAGTAAATCGATTTTTAATTAGTAATTTAATATTGGAGGTCAATTGGATTGATTTAAGGGCTATTCCCCATCTACCCTGGGGAGGTGGGCCAGCTGATACAGAAGTAGACAGGTTTTTCTGGCAGGAACGTTCCCATGGAATACATCAATTTAATCAAATCATTACTTTCCTCGCAGAAAAAAAAGTTCCATCAGAAAATTTCCAACCAGTTCTATAAATTATTTGCTCAGTGGTACTGATTAGTTCTTACCTGAGTGCCTACTTCCTTTCTTCATGCTTGAGGGAAAGATAAGCTATTGAATTATACAGTTCACTTCCCAGGACTATGAATTCTTAATCTTCCACAGTTACTGGGCCAGATGCTCAGCTGGTGAAAGCCAGCATAGATCCATTGATTTTTGTCTGTGTCCGACTCTGAGCTGCTGTTCTGATTTCACTAGAACGGTGCTGATTTTCACTAGTTGACTGGCCTGTTATTCTGATCACTGAGATTTGGTTTGTTTCAGTTCTCATAATCAATTTGCTCTTGATTCAACTTGCCTAGACTTTATTTCAGTAGAGACCTCAGAAATAGAAATAGAAATAGATTCCAGCTGCAACGCTGAACTGTTTTACAAAGTTTTGTATTGCTCAGGGAAAATAAGATTATGCTAGTGAAGATATTCTTTTATGATCTGATTTAATAATGCAAATTTCAAATAGCAACAACAAATTTTATTAGATCTAAGCTCTTCCTATCTGCCCATCAAAACATAATAAAGTCTTTTAATGATTAATAATGGTGGTGTAATATCCATGAAGAAATGACAGTAAATAACTGATTTTTGTGTGTGGTTGTTAGACTTGCCACCGCCAGACAGCTGACATCTACCTGCCCATCTTCTGTCCAGCTCTAGTCCTGTCATAATAAAATAATACATAATGATAGCTCAGTGAGAGTAATAAATCCCAAATGTAGCAAACAGAAAAATTAACTTCTTAGTTTCATGACCTCATCTTCTCTTGAGTAGTACCCGCTACCTTCCTCAGTATATTGAAATCAAGATTATATACATATCTTTATACTGAGGCCAGGCAAACAAAAATTACGGTTCTTCCCCTCAGAAGGAGTGGTAAAGACTTTAATGTTGCCTTCTGTGAATTAGTAATTGATCATACAGGATTCAGTATCAATGAGGAACTGGAAATTTGGGTGGTTTGTAATAGGATACAAAATCTTTCCCTCTCTTGGTCTTTGGGTCAAATCCCTCTCAGATAAATGGAGACTAAATGTTATTACTATTTGAAGATTAACAGGTGACCTATATGAGATTAGTTTGGTGATATCAATCACATTCTTTGTAGCCTGGTGTCTCCATCACAAATACCATCCCAACAACAGGTAGAAAAGCCAAGGATCAAATGGTCATGGAGAGTGAAAAGCTCTCAGACTGCTAGAGATGGAATATTGTATACAATTCTGGATCTCCCACAAGGAAGATTAATTCAAACAGGAACAGGTGCAGAGGATTACTAGGACGATCTGAGGAAGAGAAAACCTGCCTTCGGTTGGCTTGTTCAACTTAATGAAAATAAGGCTGAGGTACTGTATGATTGCTCTCTATAAATACACCAGAGGGATAAACACCAATGCTATGTCTACACTTGGAACTTAGGTCGACTTAACGACTCTTAAGTCGACCTACACAAAGCCGCATACACATCAGGGCGCTTATTAAGTCAACTTAAGAGCTTCCTTAAGTTGATTTAATAACTACCACACTTTAGGTTGACTTAATGCCTAAGTCTTGTTAAATTGACTTAAAGCTGGTTTGGACGGGGAATAACCTAAGTTGACCTAATTGGACTCGGGCTGGAAAGAAGGGGAGAGCCACAGCTGGGGAGATGGGCTGGGGAGAAGGGGAGAGCTGTGGT
>ML686112.1:876885-887690 GCA_007922175.1 Pelusios castaneus
TTTTGCCAGGGCCCGCGGGGGTCCTGGAGAGATGGGAGCCGGGAAAGCCACCCACCTCTCCTTGGCCCGGCAGAGCCAACCGTATGCCGGCTGGCTTTGCCGGGACGTGCTGGGAGCAGCTTCTTGGTCCCAGCAGAGCCAGCTGGCACACAGCTGGCTCTGCCGGGACTGAGAAGTGGCAAGTGGCTTCTCAGTCCCAGCACAGCCAGCTGGCACACGGCTGGCTCTGCGAGGACCAGCCGCCTGCCTCCCGGACTCTCCAGCCAGGATTCCAGCGGGGGATCCCCTCCCACTGGAGCCCAGGCTGGGGAGCCCTTCTCCCCAGGACCACAGCTCCCCTGGCAGGGTAGCCGCAGGTCTGGGGAGAAGGGAGCAGGGGCTCCCCAGGACAAGGGAGCAACAGTGGCTCCCTTCTGCCAGGGAGCCATGTGGTGCTCCCTTCTCCCCCCTGCCCTAAGTCGACCAAGTTGACTTAGACACTAGTTTGAATTATAACGAGGTGTTATTAATTCGAACTAGTTTTCCTTAATTCGACTTAAGGAGCACCTTAAGTCGAATTAAGGAAAGCCAGTGTAGATGTGGATTAAATTAAGTCGATTTAAGCCTGTTCAAATTGACCTAATTTATAAGCATAGACGCACCCAACAAGTTTAGGCTTGGTAGTAGATGAAAGTTTCTAACCATCAAAGGAGTGATATTCTGGAACAGATTTCCAGGGGGAGAAATGGGGGCAAAATAAACCCTCCAAAACGTCTCCAAGTGGTTTCAACATAGAGCTTGATAAATTTATGGAGGGGATGATATGATGGGACAGACTACAAAATGGCATGTAGCCGATCTATGGCTGCTTGCAGTAAATCTTTTCAATGGCTGGTGATGGGACAGGCTTTGAGTCAGTATGGAGAATTCTTTCTCAGCTATCTGGTTGGTAGATCTTGCCCACATGACCAGGGTCTAACAGATGCCGTATGTGGGGTCAGAGAAGAATTTCTCATGGGTTAGGCTGGCAGAGACCCTGGGAGTTTTTTATTATCTTCTGCTGCATGAGTCACTTGAAGGTTTAAACTAGTGTAAATGGTGGATTCTCTCTAAATTAAAATCTTAAGCCATGTTTTGAGTATGTCCATAGGTTAGAATCTGTTACAGGAGTGGATAGGTGAGATTCTGTGACCTCCAATGTGCAGGAGCTCAGACTAGGGTATCATGATGGTCTCTTCTGGGCTTAAAGTCTAGTTGGTGCAATTCATGGCTCTTAGATGTAGTTCTTTCAGATGCTTCCTGCTTTCTGACCAGATCACACTGCCCAGAGGGTTTTCAATTTTCATCATTTATATTATGTAAATTATAATTCATTTTTATAAGTTAAAAAAATTCAAACTTTTCATTATTCCTTTCTTAAATAAGCCAAAAATAAGTTTTGATTTACAGTATATTTTATACCACAAGTTGAAAACAAAGGGAACATGACACAACAGCAGGATTTCTAATTAACCTCAAATAATGAGAGCTGTTAGGAAAAGAGCAGTCTTCCTTACCGTATTTCAAAAAACACACACACTGTAACACTGTGAGCTATGCATGCTGTTTTGTTTTGTTTTTTTTTTAAATGTGTCATGACTGTCAGTCAAGCAGAGAACTCAAAACTGTTCACCAGTTGCAAATTTGGCATGCTTAATGTCTTCTCTGGTGTTCATTTATTCCAATGGATCAGTTTAACTTATGAGTTAATAAACTTTATGAGAGAGCTCATAACTTATGAGCTATTAAAGACATAAGGAATACAACCATTGTGTCCTAATGGGTCATCAGGTAACTCCCTGGGACCATTGTCCTGGCACATTCCTAAACATTAAGGACACAATGGTTTTAACATAAAGTATGGATATAACATCAAATTGTAACTTCTAATCGAAATAGAATTCCTAGACATAAACTATATAATCATTCCCAGCAAATTACTACCTTTCTATTGATACCAAACATGACATAGTTCCTATGGATTATAGCATTTATGAGATATCCATTGAAAATAATATCATAAATGCTTCCCTAAATCCAGACAGCGTCACACTCTGCCCACATGCCCTGCCCTTTGGGGGGCATGCCAGGCTCCCCCTGTGCCCCCCCCCGACAGGGAGGCCATTGGTGTAGTCCTGGGGTAGCCCTAAATCGACTTAGGGCTACCCCAGGGCTACACTGGCTTAATTCGACTTTAAAAAGTAGAATTAAGCCTTAGGTTGTGTAGAAAGGTGGTTTAATAAAGTCGACTTAATTTTCATTAAGTCGACTTTATTTTGCTTAAGTCGACTTAAGCAAAGTGTGGTGTAGACACCGGGCCAATTAAGTCGACTTAAGCCAAGCTTAAATCGACTTAATTTACCAGTGTAGACGCAGCCAAAAGGAGGGAATCAGGTGACACTGGTCCATCTCCACACTCATAGGAAAGAGGGTTAGTGGGTTACTGATTGTTGCAATAAATCATAAATCTAGTGTCTCTGTTCAGTCCATAAGTCTGCAACAACAACAAATGCAAACCAGGCAGACATATCTTCACTGTTTCAATGATCAACAACCCCAGCAATGCTCTTTTCAAGATCCTACACAAGCCTAATACAACATGCAGTGTATCTCATCCAGTGCACTAAATGTCCCCATAACAATTATGTAGTGAAGCTGGACACCACACTTTTGAATGACTTTGCACAGGAAATTGTATCATCTGGGGGTGAATATTTTTGACAAATCAATTGCTCTATATCTGCCTTATCAGTCTTCATCCTCATCCTCATCCTGCAAGACACTTTCAAAAGATAAGCCTGGGATCTTAAATTCACAATTTTGCTGGATATTAAAAATCATGGACTGAACAGAGACACTGGATTTATACTTTACTACAAGTATTTGCAACCCACTAACCACTGTCCCTTTTTCGTTCTCTGACTGTAGAGGTGTTAACAGGCACCTCCTCCATGAATGGTCCCATCCAATATGCACTAAGGCTATGTCTACACTTGAAAAGTTAGGTCGACTCTATGAAGTTGACTTAATAAGGGACTTAAAGTGGACCTTATTAAGTCGACTTAACAAAAGTCAACTTAACTTTTGAAGTGTCGACGTGGCCCCATTTCTAACTTATTAAGTCGACTTAACGTTTTAAGTCTACTTAATAAGCTCCACCAAGGCACTAATCCCTGTCTCCACTGGCTTAATTCAACTTAATAAAGTCAATTTAAGCACTGGTTCAAATTAAAGCGAGGTGTTATTAATTCAAACTAATTTTTCCTTAATTTGACTTAAGGAGCAGCTTAAGTCGACTTAAGGAAAGCCCAGTGTAGACACGGAGTATTTTAAGTCGACTTAAGCTTCCTTAAATCGACTTAATTTGTAAGTGTAGACGCACCCTAAGTGCTTATGTTAAACAATTTAGTTCCCCTTGCAGTTTGATATGATGTTAGAATTACTTTCCCCAGACCTGAAGGGCTCAGTGAAAAAGCTTGAATGGTTTTCTTTTTTAAACGACTTCTATTGGTGAGAGAAAGATACTACCTCTCTCATCTTGTCTCACTGCAATCAATGGACATTAAGAGCGTAAAGATCTTTGAGAATCTGGGCCAGAGCTGCTAGATTAATATGCATCTCCTATGATGCAACAGTCTCCCATCTGTTTGAACTACCACTGTGCATCTTGGTAGTCACTTGATCACAGTGCATCATGGGAGATGTAGTCTGGTCAGAGAGCCTGGTCCATAGATGAGAAGGGGACTTGGCACTACAGCAGTTCTGAACACATTTCACCTAACAACTGAATGTGAAACAATTCAACATTTCCAAATCAAAGTTCTTTTGACCATTCCATTCCACAAGAAAGTTGATATATTGATTTTTCTTTCTGATCTGGGATGAAAAAACAGTTATAAATATCAGCATTTCCTAGGGGCGCCAAAATTCCAATTTCCAAACAGCTCTTTCTACATTCAGGCTTCCTGAGGCATTGGCTCAATTGCATTTGTTTTGTGTTGCAGGCCATGTTTTCAGTGTCATTTCCACTAGATCAGTGTGGATTGATTATTTTATGTGTTTTTATAGTTCATGTGTCCAGAGACGGATGTGCACACTGTGGAAATAATAAATTAAATGGATTATCTGCAAAAGCTATTGATGTGTGTTGACTGCTGACTTCATTGTTTCTCCAGGCGGGTGCTGCATTTAAGTAACACTTGGTGTGCAGTTGCTTTTTTGCAGGACTCTGGCAGACTGTGTCAAATGCAGCATAAGGCACAAAGATTTGACGACCAAATACTGCAGCTTTCTTCAGCCAGGTCCACAGGAGAAACGTGCTCATCTCCATAAATGTTGGGCTAGATTGTGACTCAGAGTACACCCATGCAGGAGATCAGAAATACTCCTTATATTAGTTAACTGGCTATTGAACCCTATCACGTTTACCTGGAATATGTGGGCAGGGAATGGGCTCGGGCTTGGCTCCGCTCCCATTGCCTTGGACTTTGGAAGCAAGTCCTCCCAGGAGTGTCAGACTTTGCTGCCAGTATAGGTCTCTCAGCATTTTACTGCACTCCCCACAAGACAAGAGAGAAGCAGGAAAGGAATTGTGCCTGAGGGGGCATCTCTGTGTCCCATCTCCTTCTGGATCCTCATCTGAGTCATGACAGTTAATGCACTATCCCTTACTCAGAGCTGTGCTTGAAGACACTAGCCCTTAGATGGGCAAAAAATAATGAGCATTTGTGTAACACGCACCATTAACACAATTTCAGCCCCAAACTCCAGGTCTGCACCATATGGATAGCCTTTGGAGAATTAGATTTTTCTTGTTAAGTGGCAGTAAATGTCGATTTCATTGCACATTCTCAGACAGACAAAAAGTATTTCCATCAAGAACCGAAATTTCCAGATAGGCAAGTTAGAAAAATGCTTCTTGAGAAAGTTGCTGCAGTCTGAGAGAAGGATATGTACTTGTATATTTTGATAGGCAATGCTGACAATTTCCTTTTTAACAATTACAAAGCTTCAGCTTCTTGAATCTCATGTTTTTTTTGAATCTCCATAAATAATTATCATCCCATCCTCCCCTAACGGTCTAACCTGCCCATAATTTCCCACAACTATAAACATTTTAATTGAGACAAATAAAAAAAATGCTTAAATATAAACATCAGTATTATCTGTCAAAATTATAGTATAAAAATTTAATTCTGCCAAGCCTATATATGGAGTATAGGAAGATCAAAATCCAAGTATGTCTTAAAGAAAAGGTTTGGTCAGATATATCTAGGGCTACATTTCTAAGAACCAACAACTGGGACCAGGTTGTCAAAGGAACTCAGGTCCCATTTAAGCATTTAAGGCTGGGAGTCCAAGGGGATCAGGCATCCAGCTCCTGTTGAATCCCAGTGGGATTTGAACACCTAATTCTCTTAAACAGTTTTGAAAATCCAAGCCTTAAGTATCTAAATAGGAGCTAAGCTGTTCTGAAAATATGACCACTTTTTAGGTTCCTCAGTAGGAGCTGTTGGGTGCTGAATTCTTTTGAAAATCTAAGGGACAGGGAATATGGGCCATAGTAGAGATGCAGCAGCAGACTTTTAGGGTGTGTCCACACAACAATTAAACCTCCATGTGGGGGAGGGAAGGATGTCATCTGTAGACTATTGTGGTGTAGACCTTGGGGCTTGTGCTGGAGCCTAATCTCTGGATTCTAGTATCAGCAGACAAGAGCCAGCATGGGTGTTTTAACTGTTGTGTAGACACACCATAAAAGTCTGCTGCTGTATCCTCCTATGCCCATATTTCCTGTCCAATTGATGTCAAAGAGTTAACACTCACAAGTAAAGCTTATCTCTGCACCACTATTTGAAGCTGGTGCACTGTCTGATCGCTGAAATGACGTGTTCACTGAGTCAGCACCATGGATGAAGCAAACGCATATTCTCACTGCTGAAGTGTGACACCATTTAAATCAAAGCTGATATCCTGGAAGGGCACCTGTACCTGCGAGGGCTTCATCAGGCTGCAAAGTGCTGAAATTATCACCTTTGTCAGACTAGATTGAGTGTATCTGGCAAACGAGGCAATCTGTTAATGTTCTATTGTAGTGAGGACTTCATGGAAAGAGCAGCAGGCAGTGCTCCCCTCCACCTCTCAGGAGTTCTGGATCTGACTACAAAGACAGGACAGTGCAACCCGACACAGGCACACCTTCTTAAAGTGATGCAGATTTTTAGCTATGCATTCCAGATAGACTTCAATGAGCTGCGTATGGGCATATGCCCTGTGCCCCACTTTGCCATGTGAGCTTATATAGGATGTCTCAAATGAAAGCTTTGGTAAAATAGTTAAATAGTGTTAATGTATTTAGAGCACCAATAAGGTGCCTGGTTTGGCATGTGATCTGTCCAGAAATCACAGGAATATCCATGGCAACAGAGAGATTGGGAAACATACTGACAATCTCAGTGAATTCCAGTTTGTAATGCTTCTATACCTTCAGATTACTCAACGTTTAATTCATTGGGCAATAGTGAGAAAAGGCTGAATGGTCCACAGCATGGATCATGTCTTTGGGGAGTGAATGGCACTGAGGATTGGTAAAAGGCTATCCTTCTTTATATCTTAATCACTGGTCTGTAGCTACCACAGATCAGTGATATGTGAGTCAGTATGATCTGACAGCTATTTGGGGAATATGTGAAATGAGTTACAACAAACACTTAGAGGAGAGGAAGGTGATTAGGTACAGTCAGCATGGATCCACCAAGGGCAAGTCATGTCTGACCAACCTGATTGCCTTCTATTATGAGATGGATGTGGGGAGAGCGGTAGATGTGATATATCTAGACTTTAGTAACACTTTTGATACAGTCTCTCGCAGTATTCTTGCCAACAAGTTGCAGAAGTATGGGTTGGATGAATGGACTGCAAGGTGGATAGAAAACTGGCTAGATTGTGAGGACCAAGAGGTAGTGATCAGTGGTTCAGTGTCCAGTTGGCAGCCAGTAACAAGCAGAGATCCCCAGTTGGTTTTGTTCACACTCTTCCTTAATGATCTGGATGAGGGAAAATTCCTGGATGATGCTAAGCTGAGGAAGTAGTAGGTAAGATAAAATAAGATACAGTGTGACCTAGACAAATCAGAAGATTGGACCAAAACAAGGACAAATGCAGAGTCCTGCACTTAGTATGGAAGAATCTTATGTGATGCTACAGGCTGGGGACTGACTGACTAAGCAGAAGTTCTGCAGAAAAGTACCTTCATGGTAAAGCGGATAAGAAGCTGGTTATGAGTCAACAGTATGCCCTTGTTGCCAAGAAGGCTAATGGCATACTGGCTGCATTAGTAGGAACACTGCCAGTAGATTGAGGGAAATGGTTATTCCCCTTTATTCGGCACAGATGAGGCCACATCTGGAGTATTTTGTATAGTTTTGCATCCCCCACTGCAGAAAGAATGTGGACAAATTATAGATAGTACAGTTGAGGGCAATGAAAATGATTAGGGGACTGGAACACATGACCTGTGAGGAGAGACTGAGGGAACTACGTTTATTTAGTCTGAAAAAGAGAAGAGTAATGGATTACTTAGGGAGGTGATGGAATCCACATTCTTAAGCTTTTAAGGGCTGGCTTGACAAAGCCTTGGCTGGGATGATTGGGGTTGGTCATGTTTTGAGCAGAAGGTTGGATGGTATGAGCTCCATGCTACTACAGAGGAAGGTGGAAAACCCCAGGCCTTGCCAATCTGCTCTGGGGGAAAATTTCTTCTCAACCCCAGAAATAGCCATCAGTTAAACCCTGAGCATGTAGGCAAGACTCACCAGCCAGACACCCAAAAAAGAATTCTCTGTAATAACTCAGAACCCATCCCATCCAACATCCTACCTCAGGTCATTGGCATATACAGCATCAGTAGTCAAAAATAGGTCAATTGCCAAACTAGGCCATCCCATCCCCTCCATACATTTATCAGGCTCAGTTTTGAAGCCAGCTCGGGTTGTGGAATGTTAAGGAAGCTTACTTTGAATTTGGCCACACTAGGCTTTCATTAGTTCGAATTAAGGGCTTCCTTAATTCGAACTAATAAATTCGATTATACCTTTTGAACTAATCATTAATTCGAATTAGTTAGTTCAAATTAAGTCAATGTGGCCATATTAGTTTGAACTAACTGCTTAGTTCGAACTAACCAGCACATTGAGCTTAATGCAACTGACTAATTCGAACTAAGCAAGTGCCATGCATGGCACTTGCTTAGTTCAAACTAAAATTCCAGTGGAGTCATGCTAGTTAGAATTAAGTTAATTCGAACCAACTAAAATTAGTTCGAATTAGTTAGTTCGAATTAACTAATTCAAACTAACTTTGGTAAGTGTAGACATAGCCAAAGATATTGTTACTCTTGTCAGAAAGCAAAAAAATGCACCCAAACTTTCTGTCAATGTACTGGAAGGGCTACATTTGAATGGCGTTTCCCTGAGAGTCATTGCCTGAAGAAAGATGGTTTTTAGTTTACATCAGTAAAAAGTACTCTGGTCTGTTTGTCCAGCAGTATCGACTCTGTGGTGTAGCAGACTTAAATGATAAGTTGGAAATCAGAGGGCTGTCAAGATTTTATTGATGGCCACAGAATTCAGTGTGGTGACGTAAGAGATGGAGTCAGTTTGGTATAATTCCCTATCCACTGCAAGGGGGTGCTAATAGGCAAGATATCAGACATTTAACACAGCCACCATGCCCTTTCTGATCATTGCTGACTATTATAATGAGTGCATGGTGCACACCATTCTAAGCTAGATTGTACATTTAGCCTGTGTAAGAGCCAGTTTGCAAGTTGCACCACACTGGAGCAACCCAGGAGGTAAAGTGATTCTGAGAGTCACTATTCCTTCCCTGCCTAACTTTTGCTGAAGATGTTTGGATCAAAGGGGAAGAGTATTTTTCTGATGGCCAATATCATCACGCACATTGGGGACTGAACACAGAAACTGCAGAGCTAGATGCACAAGCTACCACAGCTGGAGTCAAAGAGCCAAGAGTCTCCATCTGGGGCTATAACCAGAGCTGGTCATTAAGTTAGCAACAAAATGTTTTTCATCTGACAATACCTATTTGTCAAAACAAACTTTTTCCAGGAAAGGGTCGGTTTTGATGAATTTCACGTTTTTTTTTTTTTTAAAGTTGACAAAAAGTTGCATCCCAGTTCAACATTTTTTAAAATGAAAAACTTCTGCTTTTGTTTCAAAGTGACTTTTAGTTTAGAAATCCAAGTTAATTTATAGTTTTTAAAAAAGGAAATAAAAAATAGCAACAAAATGTTTTGACTGATTCAATCCATTTTCTGTACTTTTAGTTTGTGAGAAATTTTGCTATTTTTATTTTTTCTCCCAGTACAAGACAAGAAAAATATTCAAACCTTGAAGATTCTTCTGGGATGGGAAAACCTATTTTGCACCCAGCTTTAGTGGTAATGGATATATCCTCTGCTTAAGAGGCACAGCAAAGAACCACACCAACCAGTGGGTTCCACAGGTATGTACCTAACTGCATAATCCAACCATATGTAAAGATTATGTCAGAAATATAATGTGAAAAATCCCTTGTATGATTTGCTTAGTGACTGAGTTTTCTCAGATAATAGATTCTTTCTTTCTTTCTTTCTTTCTTTCTTTCTTTCTTTCTTTCTTAAAAAAAATTACAGCAAAATCTGTTCAGTCATTTTAAAAGGGGGAGGGAGAGGAAAATACCTCTCTCATTTTGAGCGCTTTGAAGATACACATTTTTTTCCCAGAAATAGCTGATTTTTCCAACCAGAAATTTTCAAGCCATGTGCAAAACTTTTTCTGAATAAAATTTTTGTGTAAACTCACACGACAGAAATTATAGGCATTAATTGAAGTTAAAGTAATTGTAAATAAAATTAATTAATTAATTGTGTTTAATTGAATTTGAATGAATTTTGAATTGAAATTTAATTTTTAGAAAGGTTTTTATTTAAAATTAATTTTTTAAAAGTTTTTTTTAAGGAAGGAAGGAAGGAAGGAAGGAAGGAAGGAAGGAAGGAAGAGAAAAAGAGAGAAGGAAGGAAGAGAGAGAGAGAAAAAGGAAGGAAGAGAAAAAGAGAGAAGGAAAGAAGAGGAAAGAAGGAAGAGAAAGAAGAAAGAGGAAGGAAAGAAGAGAAAGAAAGAAAAAAGAAGGAAAGAAAAAGGAAGACAAAGAAGGAAAAAAGAGAAAGGAAGAGAAAGAGGAAGAAAAAAAAGGAAGGCAAAGAAGAGAAAGAAGGAAAGAAAAAGAAAAGCAAAGGAGAGAAAGAAGGAAAGAAAAAGGAAGGGAGAAAGAAAAAAGAGAGAAGGAGGGAAGAGAAAGGGAGAGAAAGAAGGAAGGAAGAGAAAGGGAGAGAAAGAAAGAAAAAAGAAGGAAGAGAAAGAAGAAAGAGGAAGGAAAGAAGAGAAGGAAGAGAAAGGAAGGAAGCAAAGAAAGAGAGAAAGAAGGAAAGAGAGAGAGAGAAAGAAAAAAGAGAAGGAAGAGAAAGGAAGGAAGGAAGCAAAGAAAGAGAGAAAGAAGGAAAGAAGAGGAAACAGGAAGAGAGAAGGAGGAAGGAAGGAAGAGGAAAGAAAGAAAGAAAAAAGAAGGAAGAGAAGAAAGAGGAAGGAAAGAAGAGAAAGAAAAAAAGGAAAGAAAAAGGAAGACAAATAAGGAAAAGAGAAAGAAGGAAGAGAAAGAGAGGGAGGAAGAAAGAAAGAAAAAAGAAGGCAGGCAAAGAAAGAAAGAAAGAAAGAAAGAAAGAAAGAAAG
>ML686112.1:893838-928313 GCA_007922175.1 Pelusios castaneus
CTCCATCATCTGCCCCCACTTCCTCCTCAGCACCCCCAGATCCCCACCCCATCACCTGCCCCCACTTCCTCCTCCGCGCCCCCCGCTCCACACCCCATCACCTGCCCCCACTTCCTCCTCCGCGCCCCCCGCTCCACACCCCATCACCTGCCCCACTCCCTCCTTAGGACCCCCCAGATCCCCACCCCCATTACCTGCCCCCCACACCCTCCACAGCACCCCATCACCGGCCCACCACTCCCTCATCAGCGCCCCATCACCTGTCCCCCATATCCTCCTCAGTGCCCCCCAGCTCCCCGTCCCATCACCTGCCCCACTCCCTGCTCAGCACCCCCCAGACTGCAGTTCCCCCTCCTTGCAAGGGGCGGCGCTGTGCGGCACCGGCTTGGGTCGCTTCGCGGGGCCAGATGGAGCCTCTTGCCGGGCCGGGCGTGGCCACCTCCTCGGCAGGGCTGGGCAGACGGAGTGACGGTCGGGGGGGCCGGAGCCTTTGTGCGGAGCCAAGCGGGTACGTGCCCGGAGCCGGCGGGTAAGGACCCCCCCTGCCCCATGGGACCACCCCCCCCACGGGAGACCCCTCCCCCCAGAACCTCCGCTTCTCCCCCATGGGACCGCCCGCCCCCCCCGCCCGCCCGCCCATGGGATCGCCCACCCCCCCGCAGAACCCACGCCCATGGGACTGCCCTCTGGACCCTCCGTGCATATATACAACTGTGGTTTAGTTATATAGATTAGGACAAGGATGCAATCAAATGAAGAGGATTAAAGCCCAGAAAAAATAAAATCAGCACTTTGCTGCTGATCACACACACAATTATTATAATAATTTGTTTATGAAGCCCCATTGTGTAAACACAGAGTGAGACGAAGCAGGCCTGGACTAAGAGGCCTCCGGGCCATGGGCTGCCCCAACACCGTGGGTTCCTCGTCTGGCTGGAGGCCACAGCCCCCCACCACCGTGGGGGCCCCTCCCTGGGCCAGCACTGGGATAGGAGGAGGGGCAGAGGCCACACTCCCCCCCCCGCCCCACCCCTGGGTCAGCTGGTCTGTCCATGGGGACGGGATGGGCCAGCCTGTTCGCTCCTCTCTGTTCTGGAAGGCTCCATTGGAGCTGCACTGCACCATGCGCCAGCTGCCCAGCCCCGCCCCCAGAATAGAGTGGAGCAAACAGGCCTGCCTGCTTTGCCTTTGGGGACGGACCAGCTAGCCCAGGGTGGGGTGGTAACGCCTCCGGCCCAGGGACCTGCCCTCCCCCCAGCACCCTGCAAGGCAGCGGCTTTCTGCTGTTTGCCTCCAGTGCTGTGGGGGCTTAGCCAGGTGGAGGTGGTGCGGAGGGATGCGGAGAAGATTTGGCAGGGGCCATAGGGGTTGAAGCCTGGGCCCTCCTTTCAGGCTGGGGCGCGGGGCTTAAGCCACTAGAGCCCCTTTGTTAATCTGTCCTGCTCCAAAGAATTTACAATCTCAGTAGATAAACTGAAGAATGAAAGGAGAGATGCCAGAGAGAGAGAGGAATAGAACTCATGTCCCTTGCCCTATTCATTAGGCCATACTGTCTTTGAAGCTCCACAACCTTGTCTACCAAAGAGAACTATAGCTGCTGCACACAGAACTAGTGTAAGCCTAATAATGGGAGAGAATTCATGGGCTGGTTTTAAATGTCTTTATTCCCTGCCAAGTGACCGAGACATCACTGGAGACTGACATCAAGCTAAAAACTGAGGTAAACTCATTCATGGACAATTTCAAGGGGAAGATTTCTCTGAAAAGCTAAACCTATTCAGCCAGATCCCCGATGGGTATAAACTGGTGTAGCTTGACTTTAGTGGAACTATGATGGTTTCCACCAGCTGAAGATTTGATTCATTTACATCACTGGAGTCATCCTAATTTATGCTGGTGGGACTCTAGTCCATTGACATCAATAGAGCTATGCCAGTTTACCCAGATGAGAATCTGAAATGTTGACTTCAATAGAAGGACATCAATTTACATCATTTTTGACCAACCTTCCTCTCCACAAAAAAAACCCAACCTCAGATCAACCACCTTTCCAGTGATTTGAAAGTTTTTGTGGGAAAATTTCAATTAATTTAAACAACATTTTAGTCCCAAAATGAAAGAAAAGATTTCATTTTTTATTTGATTCAAAATAAAATAAACACTATTCAGTTTTAGATTCCCCCCTTGCAGTATCTCATTTTTAATTTTTTCAGTGGTGAAAAATCCAAAGATGGATTTTTCTTGTTTTGCTTCATTTCCAAGATAAATACATTTTTTAAAAAAAATATTTTGACAATAAATAAATAAAATTAAAACAAAATGAAACTGTTTTGTTTACAATTTTGTGTGGAAAAAATAATTGTCTTTCTCCAGCAGGCTCAGTGAAGATCCAAATAAAACAAATATATATATCATTTTCATCCTAGTAGTCCCACAAAAGAATCCATGTGTGTCTCTGGGTATGTCTACACTAGCAATTTAGGATGACTTAAGGACACTTAAGTTGACCTAAATTACTTCATGTCCACACTAGGCTTTCATTAAGTCAGCCTAAGAAATTCCTTATTAAGTCGACTTAACAAAGTTGACTTAAATTTTTCTAGTGTAGACATACCCTATAATTTTTATTACAGGTCTGAAATAAAACCAGGGATGCATTAAAAAGTCTTAGAGAGCAGAAGTCTGGATGGTAACTAGTAAAATAATCCATTTCTCTTCAGCTTCTTTGGCCTGGAGCTAGAGCCAGAGGGAATGTCTACAGTGCAATTGGATGCCAGGGCTGGCCTGTTCTAACTCACTCAGGCTCCTGGGGCTTGGGCTAAGAGGCTATGTAATTGTGGTGTAGACATTTGGGCTTAGGCTGCAGCCTGAACTCTGAGACCCTCTAGTCCCATGAACCTGAGTCAGCTGGCATGGGCCAGGCATAAGTGTCAAACTGAAATGTGGACATCCCCAGAGAGACTCAGAAGCCCTCAACATATTTCCCAGTGTTCCACAAATGTGTTCTGCCTTCACACACTGAACTGAGTGCCTCCTATAGGCCCAATCTGGTAATGTCACTGATGAATGATCATTCAGAGGACTTGCACTGGCTAGTAGTTTTGGTTGGCTTTCATGCACAGAAGGCCCTTGGTCTGCCAGAAGATCAACTTTTCATCAAAATACATACCCTGGCCAAAGTGCCCCTATTTACAAACCATCCTTCACTCTATTGTGTTTGATATATGTACCAAATCGAAAACCCAAGCGTCAATCTGATAATCAGATTAATGGATCTTCATATGGAAAGCTCTCAGCTGAGACTGTTGGGACACACACACACACACACACACACACACACACACACACACACACACAGCCCCTAAAAAGCACCTCGTTAAAGCTAGGCATTCAGTTAAACACCAGGAACCTATTTTACAAACAATCACTTGAATACCAACATGCTCATCTAAGAATACTGCTGATGGCAGCATTTGCCAACCTTCTGGCAGCAATACGTGCTATTGAAAATGGAAGAAAGCAAGACATTCAGTAGCAGCACCCTGGAAACTAAAATGCCCCTCATGTCAATGGAACCTAAAAGTATATGTTAGAGATATGATCAGTCCTCAAGAATACTGGCTAATCTGTGGAAGGTACTTACCATCAAGCCAGTATGGAGTTTTATACTCAAGCCGAATTATTATTGATTGCCATATAGATAAAAAACTTGTGAGCTCAGAAGGAACTACTAAGATCATCTAGTTGACCTCCTATAAAACACAGGACATAGAATTTCACCCAGTTAACTCCTACATACAACCTAGATTTTGTGGTTGAGCTATAGTGTATCTTGAAGAAAGACATCCA
The DNA here is from genome assembly GCA_007922175.1 of Pelusios castaneus. Taxonomy (NCBI): domain Eukaryota; kingdom Metazoa; phylum Chordata; order Testudines; family Pelomedusidae; genus Pelusios; species Pelusios castaneus. The sequence continues at coordinate 897,688 of ML686112.1, forward strand.
AACTTGATGTAGAGACTTCAAGTCATGGACACTTCACTATCTCCTTTGGTACTTAGAAGAGGTAGGTTTATTCATGTGAATGGGAAGACTTTTTATCACTGGACATTTCCTTTAATTTGCTCTTTTTTCATTCTAGTCTGCACATTGCAATTCATTCATGTGCAATAGTTAGGTAGGCCATCAGTACCAGGGACATCAGAAAAGCAACTGGAGATATGAGAATACAAAAACATAAAAAACAGATTTGGGATTTTGATGAATCTCCCTTACAGTTAATAGAAAATCTTGTTCCAATTGTGGGAACTCAACACTTGGAAATGAGGCCCATGAATGCTTCTGAAAACATGTGCATCAAAAATCTCCTTGATGCTTTGAAAAATCACAACCCAGATGCCTTCTAGATGTTCACCAATTGCTATCATAGAACAATCAGAAGTAGAAGGAAACAATAGAATCTATCAGGAAACACCAGTCAAGCTATTGGTTATAATAGCTATTGCATACTTAGTACTGTAAAGCGCCTACTGCGTGCTCCTTGGTTTCTATCTTTTCCAGACTACCATTCTCTAGCTCCTTCCTAGTCAATACACAGCAAAATACATATTTATGATCTTGATTTAGACATTTGGATCAATATTCTAGATACCTATGGCTCATCGCCTTCTCAACCTCAGCCCATATATGTACTGATCCAGCAAAGCACATTATCAGATGCTTATCTTCATGCATGTGAGTAATCCCAGTGAAACCAACTGACTTGGGCACTACTCATGTATTAAGTACAAGTTTACTTGAGTCCAGTTTGAGTCCAGCAAAGTTTACTTTGCTCCTGTACATTGAATTGAGACAGGCTTACATGATGTTCTCTCTCTCTCTCTGAACTGGTTATCAGTCTATATGCAGTTGTCCTTGGACACAGAGGAGCTCTAGATATGATTCCATAAAGAAAAAGTGGGAGGCAAATCTTTCTCCCTCTCTTTCACATGCCCTCTACTCCATCAACCAACTGTGATAAACAGCTTTTTGGTGACCATAAGAATCCAAAAAAATCACCCTTTCCCAGGCAGCAGCAGCTATCCATTTTCATTCCACCAGCCAGCAGCTCCTTGGCTGCATCTACACTGGTAAATTAAGTCGTCATAAGCTTGCTTAAGTTGACTTAATTTACCGCGTGTCTATACTACAGTTTTCTTAAGTCAAGTTAAGCAGCTTGCTTAAGTCAAATTAAGGAAAATAAAGTCGACTTAATGAAAATTAAGTTGACTTTATAAAACCTCCTTTCCACTAGACCTAAGGCTTAATTCTACTCCCTAGAGTTGACTTAAGCCAGTGTAGCCGTGGGCTAGCCCTAAGTCGACTTAGGGCTACCCCAGGGCTACATCAATGTCCTCCCCGCCAGGGGGGGGGAAGGCACAGGGGGAGCCTGGTATGCCCCCCCACAGGGCAGGGCAGAGCCCTGCCCACCCTGCCTCTATGCCCTGCCAGGTTCCTTATCCCCCTTTGCTCCATTGTACCTAGGTACAATGGAGCAAAGGCTGAGCCCCCTGGCATTGGGCAAGGGGTGCCTCTACTGCCCCCGTGGACCTGCCCTAGGTCCCCCTAGCCCCACAAAGTCGACCTAGAGCATCCAGTGTGGACTCTCTAGGTCGACTTTGTAAGTTCCCCTTTAAGTCGACTTTAATTTTCAGTGTGGACACACTAAGTTGACTTAGTTAAAGTCGACTTAAATACACAAGTGTAGACATAGCCCTTATGAGGAGTGATGTGGGTTCTGCAGGCAGGAGGTGCATGTGTCACAAGCAGCCCAGTCAATCACACAGAGGTAGCAGGTTCTATTGGTGAAGGCTGGAGCTAAGAATTCTAGTCCCTTTGACACAAGTGACCTCGTGCAACTAGTGTTACTGTAAAATGGGCAGGAGGCTTTGACAAGTGCTTCCCTCCTAGAACAGAGGCAGGAGGCCTTGTTTAGTAACATGGGTTGCAAAGAACGTAGGAGTAGTACAAGAGTTGAGAGCAGCATTTAGAAGCTCCTGGTGCACCTTCTGCTAGGTTAAAGGCTATTCTGATGGGAAAGTAAGATGCAGGAGAGTCTGTTTTGTTTGTGTCCTGTCTGGTGGCACAGGTCTCCGTGGCTGCTTCCATCTGTTGTAGGAGAGTCAGTGGGTCCTGGCAGCATGCCCAGCGCAGAAGGAAAGTCGGGAAATTAAAGAGCAAACCTCTGTTTGTTAAGGGTCAAAAGTTGGTTATATCTGGATGGATTTTCATGGGGAGAATCAAAGCCACCTTCCAAACCGCACTGCTAGAAACTCCTGAGTACTTAGCACTTTTACAATTCTGTCCCTATATGAATAATGCCATGTTCCATGTATTTTGTGATATACTTGAATGAATCCTGTCTGATAGCAATAAAATGTATTACTATTTATTCACATGATTCTCAGATTATACCTTCTTCAAGGTTATTAATGTGCAGCACAAACAAATACTGCCCAAATAATTATGACTGATCCTCTGGTTTTGTTGCTTTCTTTTATTGATACCTTTTATTTCCTAACCCGAAGCACATTATAAATCTCTTTCAACGGGCCTAACCTCTACACCCTGTTTTCTGTCTTAGTAGCTCAATCAGTTGTTCTATCAGTACTGTTTTTTTCATCACCAGATAGATTATTTCTTCTATCTTGCTCTTGTCTACCAATCCTGCAACATGCTCAAAGAATTTGACCACATTTAATGGATTGGATCTACCTCGTATATTTCTTTTCCTCCTGATAAACTAATTACACAGAAAATTTTGAAGAATGAAAATTAATTTCATTTAGAAAACTAGCTAAAAAAATGTCTTGGAAACTCTTATGAACTCATTTTTCAAGTAAGTTCCAAAAATAAGTTACTACATTTATATAACTTTTATATAACACCTTTCCTTCAAGCTATGTAGAGAGATTATCCAATTCATCAGGAAAATACATTCATTGAAAGGCTACCACTGCTCAATATTGACACCAAACAACTGTTTAAAGTAGGAAGGGAAGAACAGCATATGCAAATATAGTCATTTTCACTCAAAAACAATGTTTTTATGAATGAAAAAATGTGGAACACTAAAATTTTTGGAGAAATTGGGTGACGTGAAATTGAAATGAAACACAAAATCCTCATATTCTTAGTTTATACATTAGTTTTCATGTCACACAGCATGAACTCACTCTTATATTTATGAATTTTATCAAATGTGTGCTTTCTATGTATCTTATTTTTTTGTTTGAGCCACTCAGAATGTTTCACATGGACTCTACAGTTCGTTGGATCATCAGATAATTAGAGCTGGCTGGAACTTTTTCAACAAAAAAATGTGAATTTCTGCCCAGAAAAGATTTGGTATCAACACATTTTTTGTCTCACATGCATTTGGGGGGGGGGGAGTGTGAGGGGGACAGGGAGTTTCCAAATTAACAAAACATCAGGTTTTGAAATTTTCTAAACAAAAAAATTCTGGTGTTACAATTCAAAATGATTTTTTGTTTTTAAATTTAAGCTAATTATAGAAAAAATGAAATTATTTAAATAAAACATTTTGATTGGCCTTAAATATTTTTTCTGGATTTTTGGGTCATAAGAATGTTTGGGTATGTCTACACTAGCAATTTAGGTTGACTTAAGTAGCCTTAAATCGACCTAGATTACTCCCCGTCCACAATGAGCTTTCATTAAGTCAATTTAAGAAATTCCTTAAGTTGACTTAGTGAAAGCTTAAGTTGACTTAGTAAGAACTGCTGGTTAGGTTGACCTAACCCTTAAATCAACTTCTTAGGTTAACTTAAGCACAGTGTGGACATGGATTAACCCTTAAATCGAGTTTATTAAGTCGACTTAAGGGCAGTTAGGTGGACTTACTAAATCCACGTTCAGGGTAACCACTTTGTTAAGTCAACTTAACAAAGTCGACCTAACTTTTTCTAGTGTAGACATAGCCTTTGAGATTGTGTTCAATGACGGGGATGTTTAGCAGAAGCATCTATGATTGCTGACTTTTGGGCTAAATTCTGCCCTCCTTTATACCTGTGCAATTCTATATGGTTGAATGAATTCAGCTAAAGACAGAAGCCGGTCCATTGGCTCCTTCACATGTGCTTATGTTTCATTCTGGTCATCTCTTCTAGGCATTTGTAATCTGCCTTATTACTGGTTCAAATTTATCTTTAATTACATTGTCTAGGCCTTTGCTAATTTTATTTCCTAAGGAAACAGACCACATTTTGGGTACATACTTAAAATTCCAGGAGACAAACAGGGCTGAAGGGCAAAATCTAGCAAGCAGCATCATGACACTGGCAGTAATTAATTTTGTGGAGTGATAACGTTGTACTCAGAAAGTAATATTCATTATAGGTGGGAGAGGAATCATCATCCTTAATTAACAGTAGGAAATCAGCAGCAGCATAAAGTCATCGTTTAATGTTCTACTGCATCAGTATTACAGCCATTTAGGCTGTTGGTATTCCCAGGTTACATTATGCAAAGATAATATTTTGATTGTCTGGATGTCACTGACCACCCATTTTCTTCATTGGCCACCCCAACAAGAAAATGAACCCAATTTTCAAAAGAGCTCAGCAGTTCTCATTTTAGAAACCTGAAGAGTGACTGGATTTCCAAAAGGGTTCTGTGGAAGATGAGGTACATGAATGAAAGCTGAGCTATTTTGGAAATTCATTGCTGAGGTCCTGGCTGATTCTTTGGGAATGTGTATAGTGTTGGGTAAATGGCAACATGGATTCTTCAGCGGTGCTCTTGGTCATGCTGACTTGTAATAAATACCCTACACAGCGTTCCCTCCCCTTTGCAGCCCCACTCACCCCTCCCCCAAAACCATTCATTATCATTTTCCAGTCATTGCTTAGTTTAAAGAGTGGGGGACTGGATTTCCAAAAGCACTCACCTTTATTCCCACTAAAGACAATGAAAACCTCTCATTGACTTGCTTGGGAGCAGAATTTAGGCCAGCGCCAAGGTGGTTTTGAAATGTCCTCTGCTAACTCAGCACAGAGGGAGCTTATTCCAGTGGCAATTTCTGCTTTGACTGCACCACAGCCATTGTTTTTATAGCTCTACCAATGGAGCGCCACAGAGGGCACACGTGGTTTGCTGCTTAATGTGCCCAGAGCTTCCTCTTGACTGTGCCTCAGAAAGGCCTGAGGGATTACATGTATGCCCCTGACCAGGGATTAGGAGTGGGTCCCATCATCTGAGTGACAGTCTGTAAAGGAGGCACGTCAGGCCTAAAATCTCTATTTCGCTATTGGGGTGAGAAAGAAGGGAAGACAGCAGCTCTACTGACCCTTCCCTTCATGAGCGGTTTCGAATCCTTCACTGCCCATCTGCAAAACCAGAGCTTGCAGAGACAGTAGAGACAGACAGATTTAATTTTTTCCTGTCCTGAGAGGCACTGAAGAATCACTTCATTATCTAATTCACAAGTAAACAGAGCTCAGAATTTGCCCTTAGTAATAGAAAGCTTTTGGAGAACATAAGAATGGCCACGTGGGGTAAGACCAATGGTACATCTAGTCCAGCATCCCATTTTTTGATAGTGGCCAATGTCACATGTGACAAAGGCAACAAACAGAACAGGAAAATTACTGAGTGATCCTTCCGCTGTCATCCAGTCCCAGCTTCTGGCAAACAGAGGCTAGGGACACTTCACAGCATGGCTTTGCATTCCTGCCCATTCTGTTTGATAGCCATTCATAGACCTTTCCTCCCTTTATCTAGTTTTTTTTTTTATTAAGCGAATTATAGTTTTGGCATTCACAACATTCCCTGGCAACGAGTTCCATGGGTTGACTGTGTGTTGTGTGAAGAAGCACTTCCTTATGTTTCTTTTAAACCTGCTGCTTATTAATTTCATTGTGTGACCCTTTAGTTCTTGAGTTAGGTGAAGGAATAAATAAAACTTATCTATTACCTTCCTCTACACCATTGATGATTTTATTGACCTTTCATGTCTCCCCTTAACAGTCTCTTTTCCAAGACAAACAGTTCAACTCTTATTAATCTCTTCTCATGTGAAAGCTGTTCAATATTCCTAATCACTATTTTTGCCTTTCACTGTACTTCTTCCATTTCTAATATAGCATTTTTTGAGATGGGGCAACCAGAATTGTACACTACATTCAATGTGCACAGATTTATACAGTGGCATTATGCTATTTGCTGTCTTATTATCTATCCCTCTCCTAATGGTACCCAACATTTTGTTAGCTTTTTTGACTGCTGCTGCACACTGAATGGATGTTTTCAGCAAACTATCCACAACAAGATCACTTTCTTGAATGGTAACAGCTAACTTAGACCACATCATTATGTGTGGATAGTTGGGATTGTGTTTTCCAATATATATTAATTTGCATTTATCAACATTGAATTTCATTTGCCATTTTGCTGCCCAGTCACCTAGTTTTATGAGATCCCTTTGTAATTCTTTGAAGTCTGCTTTGGACTTACTACCTTGAGTAATTTTATACCATCTGCAGACTTTGTCACCTCATTGTTTGTCTCTTTTCCGAGATCATTTATGTATATATGATGACCAGCCTTTTCCCCAGTGCTCTTTGGAAGAGGAGCACCACATTTATGGTGTGCATGATTTTGGGGGAATTTAGTCCGAGTCTACGAATAGCCATGGGACAAGGTATTTTTGAGGGAATTTCCATACATGTTTTTCAAAGCCTCAGGTTATGAGCTGTCTTAGAGGCTAAGTTTGCCTCTGCTGTTTTTATAGGTTTCTTTTCAGCTTGGGCAATATAAACCATTTTATTTGAATGAAAGGATGTTTGGGGAATGAGATGCTGCTTATTTGGCTGATCTACAGTATTTAGTTTGGGTTTATAAACTGTTGGATGTAGTTTGCGATTTAAGAAAAATATGGAAATGTGTTATCTTAAACTGTCATAAAATCCAGAGGTCTGTGAAAATACAGCCAGCCTCCATTTTAGAGCCTAGGCTCTCGCCTAGAGAATTGTCTAGACAGGACATTGTCTAGACAGAATTTGTTCCTGTTTTAACTTGAATTAATTAATTGACTGTTAACGTGACTTGTTCCCTGTGTTGGTGAATGCTAGTCTAGATAAACAACAAAACTTTTGTTCCAAGACACAAACTTTTGTTGTATAGTGGAGCTTAGTAAATCCCCAAGGCTGACCTCTAGAGTTAACTACTGTAGTGTCAAGGAATAAAATAGTATTTCTTTAAATAGTTTCTGAGCCCCTTAGTTACACTCACCATGTTCAGTGACTTAAGCCCACTCTACACTACTGGCAAAATTCATCATCAACCGACGGAAGTTATGCAAGCTACGCGGTGTAGCTTGTGTAACTCCTATAGACTTTGTAACTCCCCTTTAGCATGCTGTCTTCATTGCACTGCACCAATAGGAAATGTTTTTCTGTCAGTGCAGTGCTACGTCACTTGATAGGGTGGTTTTATGAGATGGACTTCTGGGTCCACTGAGCGTGTCTTTACTGACCACTCAGTCAAGCTTGAAAAATTGATCTTATGGCAGTGAATTTGCAGCCATCAGTGTAGGCATACCCTTAGAGGCCACCAGAACTTAGCAAGAGAAGCAGGTGCATATGCAGCCAAGTTTATACGTTGTGTATATTCAGTAAAAATGTTTACTAGGCCCTCACTGTGCCTATGCAGCTCCTTCATATTAGGTGTGTTTTATAAAGAGCAAAAGAAACAACTACAAGCATTTTTGTCATAGACTCATAGGCTATGTCTACACTAGAAAAAGTTAGGTCGACTTTGTTAAGTCAACCTAATAAGGTCGACTTTAAGTTGATCTTATTAGATCGACTTAACTAAGTGGTTTCCCTGAATGGGGACTTAGTTAGTCGACCTAACTGCCCTTAAGTTGACTTAATAAAGTTGACTTAAGGATTAATCCATGTCCACACTGTGCTTAAGTCAACCTAAGGGGTCGACTTAAGAGGTAGGTTGACCGAACCGGCGGTTCTTACTAAGTCGACTAAGATTTCATTAAGTCGACTTAAGGACTTTCTTAAGTGTGGATGGGGAGTAATTTAGGTTGACTTAAGGCTACTTAAGTTGACCTAAATTGCCAGTGTAGACATACCCATAGACTTTAAAGTCAGAAGAGACCATTATGATCATCTAGTCTGACCTTCTGACACAAAACTTCACTCACCAACTTCTGTAATAGACCCCTAACCTATGACTGAATTACTGAAGTCTGAAATCATTGTTTAAAGACTTCAAGGTACAGAGAATGCACCAGCAAGTGACTTGTGCCCCATGCTACAGAGTAAGGTGACTCCCACCCTCTCCTTAGTGCTATGTCTACACTAGAAAAAGTTAGGTTGACTTTGTTAAGTCGACTTAATAAGGTCGACTTTAAGTCGACCTCATTAAGTCGATTTAAGAAATTGGTTTACCCTGAAAGGGGACTTAGTAAGTCAACCTAACTGTCTTAAATCGACTTAATAAAGTTGACTTAAGGGTTAATCCATGTCCACACTGTGCTTAAGTTGACCTAAGGAGTTGACCTAAGGGTTAGATCGACCTAAAGGTGGCTCTTATTAAGACGACCTAAGTTCTCATTAAGTCAACTTAAGGAATTTCTTAAGTTGACTTAATGAAAGACTGATGTGGACAGGGACTAAGTTAGGGTGACTTAAGCCTCCTTAAATTGACCTAACTTGCAAGTGTAGACATAGCCCAGGACTTCTTACAATCTGCCCTTGGGAAAATTCCTTCACAACCCCAAATATGGCAATCAGCTAAACCTTAAGCATGTGGGGAAGACTCACCAGCCAAACATCAAGAATGAATAACTATTCTTGTGCAACATCTAGCCTCACATTCACAAACAAGTTCACTCAATTAACTCAAGGTAAAAGAGAAGCAAAAGGTTTTGAGGCCCGATTCACACAGCAAAGTCAGTTTAGGTACACTAAAAAAGTAGCTGGATTTTCAAAAGTGTTCAATGCCAGTGTAGGCACTTAAATGAAATAGCCAGATTTTCATATGTGCTCAGTGCCACCAAATTCTACTGAAGGCAGTGATTGCTACTGGATGTTAAGGTTGTTTAAAAATTTGCCCTACAAGTGCAGGAAAAAATGTGATCGGCAAGGAGGAGTTTAACTGTCTCAGCCATATTTTCCTGGAGGTCTTGAAGCTTTATAGGACATAGTCATCCTTGGCATCCAGATGCAAGCCACTAATTGATTTTTACTTCAGTGATGTGATCCAAATCAATAGCTCAAGCCAACAAAAACCATATACATACTAATTTACCCTTCCACTAATTTGTGCATATTAGGTCTGATCCAAAGCTCACTGAAGTGAATGAGAATCTTTCCAATGGCTTCAGCTCAGGCTCAGAGGCTATGTCTACACTGGGGAATTTAGGTCGACTTTACTAAGTCGACTTTAATAAGTCGACTTTAAGTCGACCTTATTAAGTCGACTTAGAGAGTCCACACAGGACTCCTAAGCCAACTTAAAGTGGGCCATACTAAGTCGACTTAGAGAGTCTACACTAGACTCTCTAAGTCGACTAGTTAGGTCGAGGGGGAGGCGAGACTCCTTTGGAGCCTCGGCTCCCCAGGCTAGGAGGGCTTGTCCTGGGGAGAACCAGCCCTGCACAATGGCAGCAAGCCCCAGAGTGGTCTGAGGGAGAAGGGATCGTGGAAGTCCCTTCTGCCCCAGACCATCCCTTCTGCTTGGGACTTCTCAGGTCTCCCGCACTCCCTCCTGGCCACGACCACTCGGTCTCAGCTAGGAGGGACAACAGGGCTCTCTTCTGGCTGGGACTTGAATGGTCCCAGCCAGAAGGAAGTGGCGGCTCTCTTTTTGGTGGTCCCAGCAAAAAGGGAACCGCTGTTCCTTCTGGCCAGGACCATTCAAGTCCCGGCCAGAAGGGAGCCCCATGGTCCCCTCTCCCCAGGATGTGAGCGGTCCCAGGGAGAAGGGAGCCAGTACGAGCTGCTAGCGTGGGACTGGCTCTCCTCAGGACAAGCCGCTAGTGGCTTCCTGGGGAGAAGGGAGCAGGGGCTCCCTTTTTCCCCTTCCCCTAAGACTTCCCCTTAAGAAGTCGACTTCAGCAGTAAAGTCAATGTAAAACTAGGTTTTACAGTCGACTTTACTTTTCCTTAATTCGACTTACAGAAACTCCAGTGTGGACATAGAGTAAATTAAGTCGACTTAAGCAGGCTCAAATAGACTTAATTTACAAGTGTAGATGCACCCAGAGTGAGCTAATTTCTTTTTATGGAGAGGATGCTTTGTAGTTTGGCTAAAGGTGACTTTTGTGGAATTGCACACATATTTTCACCTTCCTTTGTAGCATGGAGTATGGGTCACTTGCTGGTGGATTCTCTGTACCTTAAAGTCTTTAAACCATGAGTTGAGGACTTTAATAGCTCAACTGTAGGTCAGAGGTTTATTACAGGAGGGGATGGGTGAGGTTCTGTGGCCTGCTTTGTGCAGGAGGTCAGACTAGAAGCTCATATTGCTCCCTTCTGATTTTAGAGTCTATATATGTCTGCAAAAACTGTACATGTTTTAAAAACATCACCATTGGTATCTGCAATTGTTGTAGTTTAGTAGCCTGAAAGTATATCCAGACACAAATGAAACAACCGTAGTGTTTATTTTCAGAAGAAAAGATGTGTATCTATAGTCTACTCTTACAACAGTGTGATGCAATTCTATTTGCATGAAATACAAACGTATGCTTGTTGTACGTATTCTGCACATGCAATTGTCGTTTTACTTGTAAAACTTTGCTTGCTGACAGAACACACATATTACTTGGGTAACTTTGCCAGAGAGTGGCTAACCAACCCTCATGCGGGATCACTACCTCATTCAAGAAGCCCTATTAGTTTCAATGCGACTATTGTTCACCACCTTGAATGAAAGCAGTACAATCTGGCATCAAATTAAGTACAAACAGCAATTTGAGATGCATTCTATGGGCACCATTTTCAACATTTTGGTTAAATTATTCAAAAATAGGACCCTACAGGTAAATAAACTGAGATGTCTCTTTGAAGAGGCTGTTTTCACTGCAGAATTAATTCAGGCTTTGACCTGGCTTTTGGCCCAACCCTGTTCCTATCGGGACACAAAGCCTCTCATCACAATTGGGTGTCTTAAACCCTGGCTGTGGATGGGGTTAGATCTTGGTTCTACTTTTACTCAGGCTAGAACCGACACATTTTGCAGGGAGGATGCAGGCTAAATCATTTGCATGCTGAAAGTCCTTCAATGCCTTCCCACAATTCCCCTGAGTGTCTAGAAGGATGGAGACATTCTCCCCCAATTTACTGGAAAAGAATCATAGAGCAGCTTAGTTCAGCACAAAGAACAATGGTATATGCTCCCAGAAATCCTAGCAACACAAATGCAGAATGTGCAACCCCCTGTGAGGATACAGTAAATTGGGCAGGAATTCTCAGTCCAGGTTGGCCTGGGCTGCTCAGACTAAGGTTCTCTAAGGCTGAGAGCAACTCTTACACCATGGTTTTGGGTGACATATGTGAGATAACTTCCAGATGCCTGATTTTCAGACCATAATGAGCGATTGCCCTCTGAGAATCAGAGGTTTTGAAGGTTGGACACCCACCTATGGAGGCAGTCAAAATCTCTAGATAGTTCTGAAAATCCTGTCCTTCAATGTTCTGTGCCTCGGTTTCCCTATTTGTAACATGGGGATAAGGATGATTGTCATAGAAATGTAGGACAGGAAAGGACCTTGAAATGTCATCAACCCCCCCCGCCCTCTCCCCCCCTGCTCCCACTGCCCACCGCACTGAGGTGGGACCAAGTACATCGCCCTTTGTAAAGCACTTTGAGCACTACAGATGGAAAGGACTACATAAGAGAGTATTGATTATTAATTCATTTAATTATTAGTCATGTAATCATTGTTTTCTAGTATCAATGCACTGCTGTTTGATTATGTTTGGGAAAGGGGCATATAGGAGCACATACCATTAATTCCTGTTCATTGTTTGCAAGATTATTCCTTTTAATGCTCTTTCTGTCACACACACAACCTCTATAACTGTTAACATTTCCAAGGCAAGAAGCTGCATTTATGGACCAGATACCAGCCAGCACTGAGGTAAATTATACTGATGTTGAGCGAGTAACTATGCCTCATTTGAAACAAAGTTCAGTTGAAACCCCAGCAAGTTCAGAAAGGGGAGAAAAAGATGTTAATGTGTTTGGATTACATTAAAGTTTTAAGATTAACTAAAAGAAAGAGAAAAAACGGTGGCTAATGGCAAGATCACAGTGGAGAGGCATTATTATATTACTGCTAATGCACACAAAATAGTTCCCATTGAAAAGGGATGGCAGTTTTACATCCTATTAAATATATCAAAGCTACACTTCAATTACAAATCCTTTTATATGCACATTTTAACAACTATGCCTTTGATAATGGAGTGCAGCAGTAGCTTTTTAAATGCTAAACAAGAGGCACACTATATACCACAAAAGTAGAAAAGGAAAAACACTGGGAGAAGGTAACTCCGCTTGCGGGGGTCTGTTTCAATATTTGCATCACTTTTGTTGTTCCCAAGACTGGAATTTACTAAGCCGTTCAATCCGCACAGGAGACAGTAGTCTAATAGCAAACAGTGAATGTTATAGCTCCAGGGCTACATTGGTTTCCTCTGCGAGATGCTCTGTTAGTGCCAGGCCATTATCTTTGAAAAGAAGTTATGCCACAGCATATGTATTAATAATAATAATAAAAACCCAGGGGTATATTTGGCCATGATCTTGTTTATTAATATTTACATATTTACATCTGTGTCTGAATCCAGTAAATGAAATCATTTCACTTCAGAGCAAATATAATTCCCACCTGGACCAATAGGGAGTATAACATGCTAAATTTTCAGTGCCACTTACTGACAAATGAATTAACGCTAAGTAGCACCAGGTTCCTTGGGGCACCAGAAGACTGCCACTCAGTGTGAGAAAGGGTGACAAAATCTGGTCCAGAGGGAATAGCAACAGGCTGGGCACTCAGTCTGCAATGCGCAGTGTTCAAAGTGAAATCTAAAGCTGGGTCCAATATGCAACATCTGAATGTAGACTTTGATCTATCCTCAAAATTCATGATTTTTGGATCCAGGTTTGAGACTCCTCATTATAGAGAGAGCACTCAGCAGCAGAAGTGGCCTCCAGGTTTAGATTTTGTGCCCCCCGGTCAAAGTTCATAGGCTATGTCTACACTTGTTAATTTAAGTTGACTTAGCATGTCCACACTTAGATTTTAAGTCAACTTTCAGGGGACCCTATAAAATTGACCTAGAGCATCCACACTGGATGCCTAGGTCGACTTCTAGGGGCTAGGTGGACCTGGGACAGGTCCAAGCTGGCAGGGGGGTACCTTGGTACAATGGGGCAAAGGGGGACAGGGACCCTGGCAGGGCATAGGGGCATGGGTGGGCATGCCAGGCTCTTCCTGTGCCAGCCGCCCTGGCAGGGAGGCCAGTGGGGAAGCCCTGGAGGCCCCTAAGTTGACTTAGAGTCGACTTAGGGGCATTCCACGTTTACACTGGCTTAAGTCGACTTTAGAAAGTCAACTTAAGCAGAAAGTCAACTTAAAAGGAGGTTTAAGAAAGTTGACTTAATTTTTCATTAAGTCGACTTAAGCAGCTGCTTAAGTCGACTTAAGGAAAGTGTAGTGTAAACGCAGAGTAAATTAAGTCGACTTAAGCAAGCTTAAGTCGACTTAATTTAGAAGTGTAATTGCACTCATAGATTCTTTAGGTCAGATTGATCTATTGTGATCATCAAGTCTGACTTCTTATATAACACAAGAATTTCACTCCAGTATTCTGGCAGTGAGACCAGTGAGTAGTTTTTAGAAAGACACACAGTCTTAATTTAAAGACATTCAGCCCTAGTCTACACTTACCGCTGTTTTCGGCGGCAGTCAATGGAAGATACGCAAAGTGTGTAAAACATCTTTTGTATCTCCCGCCAACTTCTTAAATCCTCTCTACACACTACGCTAAGCCAACCAGAAAAGGTGTCCTGTCAGTGTACTGTAAGTGTGGTTACAGAGTTGGTGTTCCAGCTCTGGTTTGGTTATTGATTGAGCATGTCTACATAGATGCCTCAATCAAAAACTGAAGATCGTGCTGACAATGGCAACTTTGCTCCCATCAGTACAGACTTGCCGTAAGTGATGGCGAAACTGCTACATCCCTTGCTAAGTTGTTCCAGTGGTTCAGTTAAAAATGTGCCTTATTTCCAGTTGTTACTTGTTCCAACTTTCCCAATGGCATCTAGAGACGGCATTTCATTCTGGTCCATTTCTAGCCCGACCATTGTGCAAAACTTGGCATAGATTCTTCCTCACTCTGAACTGGAGTTGGAACATTAATTATTTCAGACAACAGGAAGCTACAAGTGAAATAAGGATCAGATTTTATTCACCACTGGTATAGGAAGGAGCCTATTGCTGAGAAGTAAATGAACCACTATTAGCTTTTGCTGGTTCCTGACTATGTAACTGAGTACAAGTTCATAAATCAGAAAAAAAGAAGACAAAATTGTTGTTAATAAATTAATAATAAAATAATATTCATAATAACTGATTCATAAATTCTACTGTAGTGATTTAGTGAAATTAAAACTATGCCCAGTGCACCTTGGCAGTCAAAGTGGTGCAAACTTGGATGCTTGTGACATATAAGATGGACACACTTATCTCTATATGGTCTATTCAGGTCTACACTGGAAGTGAACTCTGGTGGCAATTGACTGGAGTTACGTAGGGTAGGTGGCGTAACTCTGGTTGACTTCCTAGCTCCTTTCCAGTACACTGTCATCACTGCACTGTGCCACTGAGAAATGTGTTCCCTTTGAGGCAGCACTATGCCACTGGAGGGTGTGGTTTTATTAAGTTGATCTCCAGATCACCTTAGCAGATATTAACTGACCACTAAGTTGATCTGGAAGACAACAGAGTCTTGTGGCACTTTTAAAGACTAACAGATTTATTAATTGCATGAGCTTTCGTGGGAGAAAATCCCACTTCGTCAGACGCTTTGAAGATAGGAAAGTTACAGAGTGGGAGGAAATTAAATGCAGGGGAGTGTATGACATAGCATCAGGTCAGGCTGTAACAGCAAATCAAAGTAGGTGTCAGGATTCAAAACACTGGGGAACAGCACATAGAGGAGGGGGGAGGTCAATTCACTTGATGTAATGCGAGAAAAATCCATAGTCCCTGTTTAACCCCAAGGCAACTGAGTCAAATTTGCATATAAATTCGAGTTCTGCAGACTCTCTTTGAAGCTGTGATTTGTTATTCATCTGTGTCAACACAGCTATTAACAAGTCGTTAAGGGAGTGAGCAGGGCCTAATCATGCCACCTACTCCATCAAGGGCTCATTCACCTGCTCATCCACCAATGTGATTTATGCCATCATGTGCCGGAAATGCCCCTCTGCCTTATATATTGGACAGACAGGACAGTCTCTGCGCCAAAGAATCAATGGACACAAATCTGACATCAGAAACTGCAATACTGCAAAACCTGTAGGGGAACACTTCAACCTCCCTGCTCACTCCCTTTGGCCTGAGGGACACAAATGTGCATTCCCGAATGGGTCAGATTCTGAACTCATATAATTATCATTGCTCCATTGAAGTCAATGGTCCAGATCCTGAACCAGAATAAGTAAGCTCAAGCTCCAATGAACTTTATGGAAGTAGACTGGTTTACATCAACTGAGGATGGCCCTAAAATGTCTAGGGATCCGGAACTTCTTTTCCACATTCTAAGCAAACAATAGCAAGTTTTTTCTTCTATTTATCACAGGGGCATAACTTTGCATAAAATGAGCTCCCTTGGCCATAGACATCAGCAGTGCCTACAGCAGCTCTTGGTGCTGGGAAATGACAGTTCTTATGGCCAGGCTTATAATGTGTGCTTTTTTTTCTTCTTCTTCTTCTTCTTCTTCTTTTCCAGCTGCCTCTACTAGCACAGTGGGACTAAATGCAAATTCTAATCACTTTGGTGATTAGCTGCAGATATTGCTTTTTGCAATGAATTCTGTGTCCCAAGCAAACAAAGTGTTGTTTCTCGCTGAGCAGCTGACAGCATGGTCCTGTAGCTCACAGCTGTTCTCTGGAGCAACGTGCTTTTGACAGGTTGCAATGAAACTTTAGAGATTTAGCCAACAGAAGGAGATGATCTGGATGAACCAGAGGTGGAAGAACTTTCCTTAAGGTTTCATAGATTACTATAGGGCTATTTACCAAATAAGGTGCTACTTGGTTTGATTAAATGTGTCAGTTACAGGCCTGATAATTAAAGAGAGGAATGAATAAACTGTCCACTGATTCACATTAGTCCCCATAATATCATGATTCTCAACTAATCTCCTCTTTCCCAGGCATGTTTCTCCAAAAGCCTGAGCAAAAATAAGTCTGAAGAGTAACAAATCTGGATCAATGGAAGGAACAAATTCCAGAGGTATAGAGTCCTTGTGGAAAATGCTTTGCCATCTTTTTACCTATGGTGTCTGGGGTGGTCTCACCTGGTGGGTCAGAAGAAGTGGAGGAGATAATAATGCCATCACTGAAACCACCCTATAAGAGTATTATAATTAGGGTGTTAATATACAGTGGTATTTGGGTGAGATCCTGGTTCCATGGAAGACATAGACAAATCTCCCATAGCCTTCAAGGGGCTAGGCTGTCACCCTCCAAGTGGAGAAGGATTTAGCAGGAGTGTGTCAGTGAGGCACTCTATACATTTCCTCATGAAGCTGGTTTTGTTAGGAAAATTTGGACAAATTGGCATAGGCCTCATTATAGCAAAGCACTTCAGAATATGGTTACTTGAAGTCACTCGGTCTTAAGCACGTGTTTATGTGCTTTGCTGAATCGGTGCCCTAATCCTGACGGAATGAGGGCTAGGCTTCACTGGCGGCTGCCATCAGATTGACCTTCTCAATCAACTGATCAGGTCTGTGAAAACCTGCTCAGTCAATCTGGAAGTCGATCTCTGAATGCCACCCCAGCAATTGGAGTAGAGCTGAATTGAAAGGAGATCCCTCCTTTCGACTCAGGGTAGTAGACATGCCAGGCATATGGCAGGTAAACTGAGATGCACAAGTTATTTTAAGTAACTTGCAAAGCTCCATTCGACTGCTGCCAAAAACAGCAAGCAATGTAGACCTGCGCTGAGACTGGCAATGCTGGAGAAAGTCAATGTTGCAGAGTTATGGGGACAAATTGGCAATTTATAAGATACCTGATGCAGAAAGAACTGAACTGTGAAATGATTGCGCAAATTAAAAAAGGAGACGCTTTAGAAGGCCAGAAACATAGTACTAGGGAAATTTTAATTAAACAGAGCAAAACTGGAGTATTTAAAGAAAAGAAAATTAGACTGAGGGCAAGTCTACGTTGTGTGTCATTTTGGGGGGCAGTCGAATGGGGATACGTAAGTTACTTAAAATAACTTCGAGTATGTCAGTTCAGCTGCCCTATTCACGCACTTCCACTGGGCTGAGTTGAAGGGAGGGGCCTCAGAGCTACTCCAGTTGCTGGAGTGGTCTTTATAGATTGGCTTCTTGATCAACTGAGCTGGTCTTCACAGACTTGTGCAGTTGATTGGGCAAGTTGATCTGCTGGCAGTGATTTTGCTGTTGTCAATGAAAAGTAGCCCTCAAGATATGTTTCTGACCTGGTACACAGTTGTTTTTAACCCGGCTTTTGTAGAACCAGGAGGCAGCCTGAGACTTGCAAAGAAATAATATAGGGGAGATGTTAGGATGAGAAAGTGGCAGGATGAGAAAGTGGTAATAATTGTAGCTGGTTAGGATTTTTTTCATCAAAACATCTCTGATGAGAAATGTGATTCAACTAAAGCAAAATGTTTCACAGGAGAGGGATGGTTTAGATAAATTTCTTGACTCAAACATTCTGACAGTTTTAAAACAAAACAAAATGAAATGAAATTTTCCAATTTGAAACAACTGTTTGTTTAGAAATTCAGTCTAAAGTAATTTTTTTAAAAAAATGATGCAAATCAAAACCAAATGTTTAGAAATTATTCAGACAAAATTTTTCAAGTGACCTGAATTGAAATCCACCCCCACCCCACCCTCCACTCCCCTTCAGTTTTAGTTCCTCAAAATTTTTGAGGTTTTGATTTTTCATCCCATTTTAGGACAGGCACATTTTTCTATAGCTTGATATTTTTCAGGGTGACAGTCAGAAAGATTGCATGGCTCCATGGGTAGGACACTTATCTAGGAGTCAGGATTAGGGATTCTATTTCTGGCTGGGTGACTGGGCAAGTTCACTTTGCCTCAGTTTCCCTTTGTATTTCTTGCCTACTTAGCTTTTTTTTTTTTTTTTGACAGACTGCATCTTATTATGGTTTTTTGCTGCTCTAAGCACAACGGATCTCAGCTTCTTGGCACTCCTGCAATGCACAAAATAATAATAGGATGAAATTAAGGGAGGTAAGATGTAAGGAGAAATACACCAGCAAAATGTGGCAGATGTTTAAGGACAAATATATTATATTCCTGAGCTAGGAATAGATAGAAAGAGGTTTAACTTTTTGTTTAAAGGCAAATATCATTAAAAGGAAATAAAAGTAATTTGGAAAATGTCTAAACCGTCTGGTCAGGAAGACAACAGGTTAGTTTATGGTCAATATTTACTTTAGAAGTGTCCCAAAGATTAGATAATAGTAATGTTTCCCTTAACCTTTTTTAAGGTCTGAACTGGTTATAGATTGACCCTTGTGCCTTCCTGCCTTCACCTTCTCACCCAAAAGAGTAACAAAGGGAAAGAAAAAGAAGCAATGAATAACTAAGTGTCTGGCAATGAACAAGTGGAATGAATTGCTCTATCAGGGGTCGGGGATGAGGAGTGTGTGGAGAAGCAGGGTAGGAATATGAGAAATATCATCTATCTTTCTCTCTCTGTCTGGCACAATATTTACAAAGGGGATTTTTTAAGAGGGTTTTTTATTTCTTTTTTTCCTTTCTTTTCCTTTCTCTCTTTTTTTTTTTTTTTTTAAATATTCAGTGGTTCAGTTCTTGAGCAAGTCAAGGCTCTAAGATTATCTTTTTACATTTTATAACACTTCTCAAAGTTGAATCATTCACAGCAGATGGGCCATGAATAGTGGATATAAATAATGACAGATTTCCTTCCAGTCTCCCCACCCTCCTCCACTCCAAACTTTTGTGTGCTGGCTGGCCCATAGGCATTCAAATTCTGGTGAGCCAGTGATCATGTCTAACACCACTGTCATTTCCACAAGCACAATCACATTGTTAAAACAATGAATTCACCATCCTGGCTGATTCAGAAGTATTTGTTTCAAACAATCCTGAGATACAAAGGCAGAATATAGGAGGCATTCAATAGGATCTAATGCATGGCTTATGAAACACTCAACAACCAATGCAAAAGAATACAAGAATTGTAGTGGTATTATATGATGCCAGGAAACTATGGGTTTCCATTGAGAAATGACAGGAGTTTAATGGGGAGAGTAAGGCTATCAAAATGTTGGGGCCAAACTTCTTTAGTGATGATGACAACTCAGTTGTGACAAGAAAGGTTGAAGAATAAGGTGGCATCAGGAAAATCTCCATAAGACCAAGAGGTTTAGGTGGAACAGGGCGGTAGAAGTGAGAGGGAGAAGGAAACGGTTCCACAGTGATGCACAGGGAGCACAGTGGGCCTATAAACTAGGTGTGATTGAAACCCTCCCCTGCTAAGTGCTGTTTCTCCTTCAGAGCGAGGATGGTTGTGTGGTTAAGGCACTGGAGTTGGAAGCCAGCAACTGGAAGTTGAACTCTTTGCTCTGCCACAAGTTTCCTACGGCAGCTCACTTAGCATCTGTGCCTCAATTCCCCATGGTAATAAGAAGACAGTAATGCTCCCTTTCCTTGTAGGAGGTCCCTGAAGTACCCAGGCTCCATGGTGATCAAGGCTGTATAACTGCCTAGATGAATAAAACGTGGAAATTAATGTAGGAGTTGGTGCAGAGCATGGAGCTGGTGTTATGTTATACAAAGAAAACAATTTGAGCATTGAGGCTCTAATTAAACTTTAGGGTCTAATGCATACGCAAACTCCCTCTTGAACAGCTTATACAATCATCAGAATCCACTCAAGAATTTCACTCATCAGTCTTCCTGAGCTCACAACTTCTCATTACTTACTGTGGGTCAGATTCTCTACTAATGTAGAGCAGCATAGCTCTATTAATGCAAACAGGTAAGAGCCCCAGCTAGTGTAAATCAGTTCATCTGAGTTGCCTTCTACCAAGCTATGCTAGCTGACAGATGGTGAGGATCTAGCCCTGTATATGAATTCTCTCAGGCATGTAACCAAAGTTGAGTTGGGAAGAATTTCTAAGACACTAAGGTTAGTCTACACTGGCAATTTAGGTCGACTTAAGTAGCCTTAAGTTGACCTAAATTCCTCCCTGTCCACACTGGACTTTAATTGTCAATTTAAGAAATTCCTTAAATCAACTTAATGAAAGCTAAGGTGGACTTACAAATTAAGTCGATTTAAGATTGCTAAAATTAATCTGCGTCTACACTACATTTTCCTTAATTCGACTTAAATTTCTCCTTAAGTCGAATTAAGGAAAAGTTTAGTTTGAATTAATAACACCTGGTTTTAATTTGAACTAGCGCTTAAGTCGACTTTATTAAGTCGACTTAAGCCAGTGTAGACGTGGATTAGCCCTAAGGTCAACTTTAAGTCGACTTAAAGGGCTTCAGGGCTCCCCCACTGCCTTCCCTGCCAGGGTGGCAGGCACAGGCAGAGCCTGGCGTGCCCCCCCCCGACAGGGCAGGACAGAGCCCTGCACACCCCACTCCTATGCCCTGCCAGTGTCCCTGTGCTGCTCAGCCCCCATTGTACCCCTGCCTCCGTGGACCAGTCCCAGGTTCACCTAACACCTACAGGTCGATTTAGGCATCCAGTGTGGATGCTCTAAGTCGATTTGGCAGGGTACCCTTTAAGTCGACTTAATTTTTGAGTGTAGACATGCTAAGTCGACTTAAATTAACAAGTGTAGACATAGCCAGTAAGAATAGACGGTTAGGTCGACCTAACTCTTAAGTCGACTCTTTAGGTAGACTTAAGAAGAGTGCGGACATGGATTAACCCTTAAGTCGAGTTATTAAGTCGACTTAACAAAGTTGACTTAACTTTTTCTAGTGAAGACATAGCCTAAGGGTATGTCTAACTAGCAATTTATGTCGACCTAAGGACCCTTAAGTCGACCTAAATTACTCCATGTCTACACCTGACTGTCATTAAGTCAACTTAAGAAATTCCTTAAATCGACTTAATGTAAGCTTAAGTCGACTTAATAACAACCGCCCATTAGGTCTATTTAAGTCTTAAGTCGACTCCTTAAGTCAATTTAAGGATGGTGTGACGGGGTGTAACCCTTAAGTCGACTTTATTAAGTCGACTTAAGGCCAGTTAAGTCTACTTAACAAAGTGGACTAAGTTGACGTACCTTTAAGTCCATTTAGTCCACTTCGTTAAGTCGACTTAAGAAGGCTGACTTTAAGTCAACTTAAAGTTGATCTTATTAAGTCGACTTAACAAAGTTGACTTAACTTTTTCTAGTATAGACATACCCTAAGGGTGTGTCTACACTGGAGCCTTAGGCCGACCTAAGGATGCTTAAGTTGACCTACAGAACTCTGTGTCCACATTGGGCACTCAACTTAAGAGCTTCCTTAAGTCTACTTAATAACACCACTTCTGAAGGTTGACTTAAGGCTTAAGTTGACCTCATTAAGTCGACTTAAGTTAACTTAAAGCCAGTGTAGATGGGTATGTCTACACTACAGGGGATTAAGTCGACTTAATAAGGTCACCTTTAAGTCAACTTAAAGTCGACCTTTTTAAGTCGATTTAACAGAGTCGACTTAACAAGTGCAGACATAGCCTAAGGCTACGTCTACACTGGCAATTTAAGTCAACTTAAGGAGGCTTAAATTGCATTAAATTAAGCCACGTCAACACTAGACTTTCATTAAGTCGACTTAAGAAATTCCTTAAGTCAACTTAATGAAAGCTTAAGTCGACTTTGTAACTACCACTCATTAGGTCGACTTAAGAGTGGAGTAACCCTTAAATCAATTTTATTAAGTTGACTTAAGGGTGGTTAGGTCGACTTAACAAAGTGGACTAAGTCGACTTAAAGCTAAGTCAACTTAGTTCACTTTGTTAAGTCGACTTTAATAAGGTTGACTTTAAGTCAACTTAACAAAGTCAACCTAACTTTTTGTAGTGTAGACATAGCCTAAAAGTGGCAGAGGGAAAAGCTCTCCTTGGAGCAGAATTTCTCATCAGTGGGGTGTGGTATTTCTATTTGATCTGCCTCTAGTCAGTGATACATGATATTCATAGCTTATGGCGATAAAAGCAAGAAGGTGCCTCTTTGCTCAGGACATTAAGAGCAAAATATTAAAAGATTCTTATTGGAGCCATAATTTATGGTTAACTTACTGCTTCCAGTGCTAGTGATCTGTCATCAGTATATGTTTCTATCAAAGGACTATGTAAATAATTAATAGACCTAATTTTGTCAGTGACACTAGGGCAGGTTTCACTGTGAAAGGTTAGTGCTATTACTTTATTCTTTATTTGTGTGATTAGCTGTCCTAATCAGGCCTGTTGGAATGAAGGCTTGGATTTGGGGATGCCAGGACTGACTTGGATAGTAGGAGGCTCCAGCATCCTGTTGTTTTTTCAAAGAATTGGATCTTGATGCTTCAGTGCTATAATCTTAGTCTCTGACCCTACACTGAACCAGTAACTCAATGGGAATCTGCCAAAATGGAGCCCAATGAAGGGTCAGATCCGCGGTCAAAAACATGCACACAATGAACCAGTTCCAAAGGGGTAGTCATGTTAGTCTAGTTCAGCAAAACAAACAAGGAGTCCTGTGGTACTTTAGAAGACTAACAAGTTTATTTATCGCATGCACTTTCATGGGAGAAAGTTTTTTTTTTGTCAGATGCTTTGAAGATGAGGAATTTACAGAATAGGAGGAAATACACAACGAAGGATGTGTTAACCCCACTCTGCTTGGCTGACCCTAGCTAGTGGCATGCAACAAAATGGAAGCATAGGAACTGACAAACTGGATCAAACACCTGGCCCATTTAGTCCACTGTCCTGTCTTCACCACTGACTGGCAACAGATGCTTCAGAGAAAGGTGTAAAAAACTCCACAGTGGGATACTCTTTCCCCTACTGAGTTCTCATCCTGATCATGAATAGTCAGAGATGGGTTTAAGTGAAGCCTGGCAGCTCCCAGCAATGCTGCATGGGGATTTGTTATGTTTTCTTTGTTTGAAAGGAGGAAGGGAATAAATCAAAAAGGTGCCAGATTTCCCTTCTGAAATCTGAGGTTCTCTACCCACCTACAGAAGAGCTGCAATCACAGGTATAAAGCAGAAACAGGGGAGCTCTGCCATTTTACCTAACAATGTATCTCAAACTTGTTCTGCCAAGGCTACCTCTAGGGTAATATACTCACTGAGAGCCACATTCTGATCTTACTCCCAATGACGCCTGGTGTCAGTTGCTGTCCCACTGCATTCTGTCCTTTGATGACTCACTGGAAGTGCAGGTCTTCACTGATGGTGGCAAACTCACCACCATCAGCTCGAACTGCCTGATTGACTGTTTGGGTCTGTGTGGACCCGCTCAGCTGATCAGGAAGTTCAATACTGGAACACCACCCTGGCAACTGGATAGTGGTGTGTCGAAGGGAGGCCCCCTCCTATCTACTCAGCACAGTGGACAAGACGAGTTATGCATTTGAACTAAGGCACTGAAGTTATTTTAAGTAAATTCTTAGTTCGACTGCCACCAAAAAGGGCAGGCAGTGTATGCCTGCCCTAAGAGAGAGGATCTAAATCTGATCCTTTATCTTTGGCCTCACTGTTAAAGACATTAGTTGTTTCCAGACTACTCAGTATGCACAGTGGGGTCATATCTTCAAAGGAAATCAGCTCTCTTCTAGGAAGTAAAATGAAGGGACTAGGTCTCCCAAAGTGCTCAGCGCCACAGTTCCCAACCTTCTCAATAAGTCCATGTGCACAGCAGCCAACTGGGAAATGAGAACACCTAGCTTATTATAAAAAGGCCGTCACATGGCCTTTAGAATAGAATATCTTTTAGCCATTGGCAGCATGTGAATGAGCAAAAGCATGATAAAAGCAGCTTGTATCACTATCCCCAGATTCTCAAACAAATGTCACACACACGAGCTTTAATTGAGAAATCTGGGCACATCAGTTGAATGCTTCTGGCCCATATCCTCAAAGCTATTGAAGTGCCCAACTCCCATTAAAATAATTGGAATCAATGGGAATGAGGTGCCTGTAAACCTTGGATGCTCTGGGCCTAAGCTAATTTTTTTTTTTTCCAGTGTTAGCTACATTTTTCAAAAATCTCAAACAGTATTTAGGTTATTCTTTGAACAAAGGTTCTGGTCAGTTCTGCTTTGTCCCAATAATTACATACTAGACAGGTTGAAAAATGCCTATTACTTTTCATGGAAAATTTTTATAAAAATGCATTTTTAAAAATTGATTTTAATTTTTCCTCCAGTAAAACCTGAAATCAAAATCCACAACATTTTTAATTTTCAAAGACCAAATGCTTTGTTTTTACTGAAAATTTTTACTGAAGAGTTTTCAGTTTCTGGGTTGGCTTTTCTTCTTTTTTTAAAAAATTGAAAATGGAAAATTTTATCAACATGAAAATTAGCCAGGAAATGTTCATTTTGGTCAACAATCTGTATTTCATGAAAAAAAGATTCAGACAAAAGGATGCAAGGCAGCAATGGGAGTTGGGCTCAACTGAAAATCTGACCACATCACTCAGATATTTATTTCTCTTCAGTTCCTAAAAATGGGACTACATTGTGGAATTACGGCAATACCTGAGTAAGGAGAAAAATAAACTTGCACTCCTTTAGGATCAGAATAGGGGTCAGACTGACTCAGAAAGTTACAATTTGGTTCCCAGTTCCTCTCTAGTTGAAGGAGGGAGTTATTTTATATTAGCCCTGAGCATGGCGTAAATTTGCCCCCACTCCATTCTGGCTGCGACAATGGAGGATGGGGTGGAATCAAGACTTCTCCCACTTCCTAGCCCTCCTTCCACTCTCTTATCCTCCTGCTCAGGAAGAGGAGAGGCTGCCTTCTGGAGGTTTGTTTTCCATGCAATATTATCTCCCATATGTGCTAGGAAGTAAAGGGACACATCACAATCCACACTCTGAGAACTCAGGCTACAGCTGAGCACATAGAAACAGAAGGAGAAATTGAGAACAGTGGGAGTTGCTAGTGGCAGCACTTATTTGAAAATGTAGCCACTTTACTTAGGCACCAGAATGGAATCAGAGCTCTTCTGGCCCTAACTCTGAAAGCACTCTTTTGCCTGGTTTTAAATTAGATGTTTGGCAATTGCGTCACTCAATTGGTTTTCTGTGCCATGATGGGCTCAGTGCAATTCCCAAAAATGCCTATTGATTTGAACAGGAGTGGAATCTTTCCCTAGATCCAGACAGGAATTCTCTGCAGAATACCTGCATTAAAATGTTCCCTCAGCCTTTGCTTTCAACAACAGAAGGGCAAAGAGCACAGATGCTATCAAACATCTTTATTACCTCAAAAGTTCCCATCAAAGACTAGTACACGTGCACACACAAACCGATAATAAGCCTATATCACACAACCAAATCTAAAGGAACAGAATGAAATGACATTTAGGCTATGAAGCCTTAATTTAGGCACCACAATGATTAGAGTGTTTTAATATCGTAATAACTGATAAATAGACTATGTGTCAGCTTCGTTCTCTTTTAATCAAAACTCCTTGTCTGCTAAATTAATCACCCTCTTGGGGTTCAGTAGCAGATTTCCAATTTAGTCGTAGAGCATCATTAATAATGAAGAATTCTGGAGGCACATTCCTTTATTCATGTTCCCTTTTGTATGACCAGACAGGTTTAAAGAGACAAGGAGGAAGGTAGCAGGCAAATAATCCAAATTAATAAATCTCTTTTCTCCATGACATCCTTCCTTGAAAATAACTACTAACCCTAGCAAGCTGACTAGGTCATTTTTAACCTGAACCTCATTCTCAATATCAAAAGTCAGCTGAACTAGAATTGTTAACATAGAATGAATTTTGGAGAAATATACAACAGCCTCGTTGCTGTAAACTTGACTTATTTTAAATTGACTAATTTAGGAATAAAGAAGCTTCTGAGAGAGCACTCTAGAAGTCTTTTTAAAGTGTTTTTTCTCATCTTCTGCTCACGTTTAAAAGAATATTTTGAGCAAAGGAAAAATCAGCAAGCTCCTAATGTACTTTTAAAGATGTGTTTAATTTTATGCTCATGAGTAGCCCCACTCAAGTTAAGCTTGCGTGCAAGTCATGGCAGTGTCTTGTTGCAACTAACTATAATGGGAGAAAGAGGATGATTGATTATCCCCATACTTTGCTGAGGATCCATCACCATAAGACTTGCGGCAGAAATCAGAGATATAAAAAATATTTGTTCTTTAGACATGTTTGCTTTCCTTAATTGTGGATGGAGGCTTTGTGTGTAATACAAAGCTGTGTGCCTCATTAATGCTGGTGTTAGACAGAGATAACTGCCTTAGAGGAAGGTAACTAAAGAGAATCAGGATGGGTCCCTAAAAAAAATTCTCACTTGCACTTATTCAAGAATTCTGACTTTGGAGAAGTTTTCTGTCTGAAACTGAGATAATTTTAGGAAGAAACAGCAAAGTCCATCCTTCACTGAACAGTAGAGTTTGTATTCTCTCTCTGCACTAGGCGGGCAGGGATTTTTATTTCATACATCATTACAAGTTTCTCCAGTGACTGGGCACCAGTTTCATCTTGTGTCACCTCCAGCAGCCTCAGCACACGTCGCCAAGCTAAAATTAGCTTGACAACCTGCCATGATAAAACCGTATTGTTTCAGTTGTTAGTGCTGACACATTGTGCTCTGGATGTTAGCAAAACCTCACTGCATCTGCAAGCGGCACTAGGCTAATGGCCTGTGACAATAGTCAGTCTCAAACTAACGTCAAGAAAAGAAAAAGAACAGAACAAATGGAGTTATTCCCATGCCCCACACTCTAAAAGCTTCTGCTGATGCATCTGTTTCATCAGAGCTGTGGCTGGCTTGAAATAAAGTGAGGAGGTGCCTAAATCCGGGGCTTGGCAGATCTGCATCCACACTACAAAAGCACCTCTGTGGCTTGACAATGAGAAAGCCAAGGACTGTCACAGGAGATCAAGATGGAGGTCAAGTCCCAGGGAAAAGCCAACACTGTCTATAACTGTGATTTTGTCAAGGGTCGGTTTGTGATTGCTGAGTCAAGCAGCCCTGTAACAGGGAAACAGAGGAGGCAATAGGGAACCTCCCCCTCTCCATTTAAGAGTTAGTTAGAACTGTGGATTCTTTGCTTAAGGAAGCACGAGGACGATTTCCAAAATTCTCCCAAGTCACCAGAAAGGAGCAGGAAAGGGTGGGGCCAGAGCTCCAGAACCTAGCATTGCCAGTTAGGTTAACAGGGAAAATGTGTATCCTGGAATACTACACACAAGCTACACCACACACACTGGTGAGCACACAAAGTGATGTAAGTCTACACTTCGAGACAGAGGTGTAATGCCCAACTCGAGGTGACATACCCCCACTAGCTCTGATTGAGCAGTGTAGTCACAGCAATGAGTGGAGGGACTAACCACCCCAAGTACCTACCCAACAAAGGCGATAGGCATGTACTTGGGGAAGCTAGCTTCTCCTGCCATTCATGCCATGGCAGTTGAACAGTTACAGTTTCTTTATTCACTTCTCAATAAAAAAAATAGAAATAAAAATCTGTTAATAAGGAGCATCAATTTACATCTTACCGTAAACCCTCAGACAGTATGGATGAGGTCTCTGACACAAAGAATAACAACTTCCATATGCAACGGGGTTCTTCTACAACAACAGCCACAACATCAGTTTAATAGTGCATCCATTCTATTAAATCAATTTAGACTTCTTCCCATATAAAAATAAATTAATGCTTGACATCCCCCAAATGATTCTATTTATTCTGAGCCCCCAAAATGAATTAATATGTGGCAAACCTGCTGATACATCCAAATATATCTCTTTATGCTGGGCATGCTGACATTAAATGTTATCCCCCACCCAGTAAATGATTTTATGGTGAGGCCTGCACTTGGAACCAACTTAAGAAGATTGAAAATGGCATCAGGTATTTATTTGGCTATTGTGAAATGTGGGGAGATACAGGTGACCAGACAGAGCATAGGAATACTTATAAAAACGGTGTATAAGTATTTAATTTCTTAACATCTACACCCAAATCTTTAGTCCCATTTCCCCACAAGGTCTCTCACCTCTGAGGCAAGTCCCAAGTTTTTTCAAACTCAATATCTTTTTACCAAGGTGATTGCCCCTCCTCCTGTCCCTTTTCTGGAGCTGCTTTTCCTCTTGGAACCTCATTAGCCTTTCAGCCTTCTGGGGTGCTGTCTGTACTCCTCTCTGGAGTGAGCTGGGTCAGGTTTCTATAGACCTTAGACACCTTCCACTCCCAGCAGAGTCTGGTGGAGTCAACGGGCTTTTAATCCCAAACCCCTCGCATGACAGTTCACTTTGTCACAGTGAGCCTTATTGTGGTGGCCATTGAAACCACTTTATACCAGCTGACGATTTGACTATAAGAATCTATGAATATACACAGGACTAAAGGAGCTGCACATTTGTCCTGATTTAGTTCAGGGCTGGATTAATAAAGGAGCTTTAGGAACTGCAGCTGCATCCCTGGGACCCGGCCATCTACCATGTCACAAAAGTTAATTCAGCCCTAGCTGGCTGATGCAAAGCACATCTGGCAGTCAACCTGCATGCCACCAGACTGCACCACATCACCAACTGCTGTCCTGCTCCTGCAGCAGGCCAGTCTGCTGTGCCCTGCTAGCTCTGGCCCTCCTAAGTGTCGAGCACTGTGGCTAGCCAGTCTGCTGGACCCCATCACTAGCCCGCCAAAGCCCCAAGCACCGACCAGTCCCACACCTAGGCTGGCTGCAGCTGCCGCCATCATCACAGTGAGGAGCAAGCCCCACAAAATCGCAGTGCCCCAGGGGGTCTTAATTCAGCCCTGATTTTGTCCTACATAAATGCAGATTTTAAGGTCAGATGGGACTCTTATGATCATCTAGTCTGACCTCCTGCACAACACTGGCCATGGAATATCACCCAGGCACGCTTGCATCCTGTTGATATTGTATTTGGTGACTGTCTTCAAACCATTCAATAGGTTTTAAAAAACCAGTCCTTATAAGAAAATATCATTAATTAAAAAGAAAAATTGGCAAAATATCATGACTTTGATTTCATGTCTGCAATGAATCCATCAATAATACACTCTTGGTTTTAAAGCAATTGCTGCAAGAGTACTCAGTAAAAAGCTATAGTAATTTATTACTCTGCCTTTCTGCAAGACAGACTAAATATGTTTTTCAGTGTGTTTTAATTCTGCAGTGGGCAGCTTAGTTGTAAGAGCTGCTGTTTGACAAAGTCCTGTGTTTTCAATTGGTGTCTAGCAGCATTCTTCTTCACAGCACTTCTGTCGCGATGCTAAGGAGGATTCTTACTAGCTCAAGTGGTGTCTTCTAACCATTTGGCCTTTTTGAGAAGGCCTAAAGACCAGATCTTCAAACACATTTTGGTACCTAACTCCCGTTGAGCTAACTGCCTAAATATCTCTGAGATGATTTCGGAGCTTAACTCTCATATTTAAAAATGACATAAGCACTTAGGGAACAGATTTATAAAGGTATTTAGGCACCTAGGGTGCATCTACACTTACAAATTAAGTCGACTTAATTTAATCTGCGTCTACACTACATTTTCCTTAAGTCGACTTAAGCAGCATCTTAAGTCGACTTAAGGAAAATTAAAGTCGACTTTATAAAACCTACTTTAAAGTTGACTTTACTGGCTAAGTCGACTTTATTAAGTCAGCTTAGCCAGTGTAGATGCATATTAGCCCTAAGTCAACTTTAAGTTGACTTAAAGGGCTCCAGGGCTCCCCCACTGCCCTCCCTGCCAGGGTGGCTGGCACAGGCAGAGCCTGGCATGCCCCCCACAGGGCAGGACAGAGCCCTGCCCACACTGCTCCTATCCCCTGCCAGTGTCCCTGTCCTGCTCAGCCCCTATTGTACCCAGGTACAATGGGGCAAATGCTGAGGCCCCTGGCACTTGGCAAGGAGTTCCCCCTCCCCCGCCACCATGGACCTGTCCCAGGCCCACCTAGCCCTAGCCCCTAGAGGTCGACTTAGGCGTCCAGTGTGGACACTCTAAGTCAATATGGCAAGGTCCCCTTTAAGCCTACATAATTTTTGAGTGTAGACATGTTAAGTCAACTTAACAAAGTTGACTTTCTATCTATCTATCTATCTATCTATCTATCTATCTATCTATCTATCT
>ML686112.1:928323-939942 GCA_007922175.1 Pelusios castaneus
TCTATCTATCTATCTATCTATCTATCTATCTATCTATCTATCTATCTATCTAAAATGAGACATTCCCAGCCCCAAAGACATTACAATCTAAATGGGCAAGATGAATAAAGGATGGGGGAAGGGAAATATTTATTATTCTAATTTTGCAGCTAGGAAACAGACAAGAAATGACTTATTCAAAGTCAAACAAGAAGGCATAACGTCTGCTAATACAGACTCTAAAACTGGGGTTTCCAACCTTTTGTCATTTCATAGAATCATAGAATCATAGAATAATAGGGTTGGAAGGGACCTCACGAGGTCATCTAGTCCAACCCCCTGCTAAAAAGCAGGACCACTCCCCCTAAATTATCCCAGCCAGGGTTTTGTCTAACCAAGCCTTAAAATTCTCCAAAGATGAAGATTCTACCACCTCCCTAGATAGCCCATTCCAATGCTTCACCACCCTCCTAGTGAGAAAGTTTTTTCCTAATATCCAACCTTGACCTCCCCAGCTGTAATTTGAAACCATTGCTCCTTGTTCTATCTTCTGTTACCCTCGAGAACAGCCTAGCTCCCTCCTCTTTGGAGCAACCCTTCAAGTAGTTGAAGGTTGCTATCAAATCTCCCCTCAGTCTTCTCTTCTGTAGACTAAATAAGCCTAGTTCCTTCAGTCTCTCCTCATAAGTCATGTGCCCCAGCCCCCTAATCATTTTTGTTGCCCTCCGCTGGACTCTTTCTAATTTGTCCACATCCTTTCTGTAGTGGGGAGCCCAAAACTGGACACAGTACTCCAGATGCGGCCTGACCAGTGTCGAATAGAGGGGAATTATCACATCCCTCGATCTGCTGGCAATACTCCTACTGATGCAGCCTAATATGCCATTGGCCTTTTTGGCAACAAGGGCACACTGTTGGCTCATATTCATCTTCCCGTCCACCATAACCCCCAGGTCCTTTTCTACAGCACTGCTACTTAGCTGATCGGTCCCGAGCCTGTAGCAGTGCATGGGATTTTTCCGTCCTAAGTGCAGGACTTTGCACTTGTCTTTGTTGAACCTCATGAGGTTTCTTTCGGCCCAGTGTTCCAATTTGTCCAAGTCTCTCTGGATCCTGTCCCTGCCCTCCAGAGTATCTACCATTCCCCCCAACTTGGTGTCATCCGCAAACTTACTAAGCATGCAGTCTATTCCATCATCAAGATCATTAATGAAGATGTTGAATAGAACCGGCCCCAGGACCGACCCCTGGGGCACTCCACTCATTACCGGTTGCCAACCCGACATCGAGCCATTGATTCCTACCCGCTGAGCCCGTTGATGTAACCAGTTTTCGATCCACCTTGCGGTCCACTCGTCCAACCCATACTTCCTTAACTTGCCAACGAGAATGCTGTGGGAAACCGTATCAAAAGCCTTGCTAAAGTCAAGGTATATCACGTCAACGGCTCTTCCCGCATCCACAAATCCGGTCATCTCATCATAGAAGGAAATCAGGTTGGTAAGGCACGATTTGCCCTTGGTGAATCCATGTTGACTGTTCCTGATCACTCTATTTTCCTCCAAGTGTTTCAGGATGGATTCCTTGAGGACCTGCTCCATGATTTTCCCAGGGATTGAGGTGAGGCTGACCGGTCTGTAGTTCCTCGGATCCTCCTTTTTCCCTTTCTTAAAGATAGGTACTATATTTGCCTTTTTCCAATCCTCCGGGACCACCCCCGTTCGCCACGAGTTCTCAAAGATAATGGCCAGCGGCTCTGCAATCACTTCCCCCAACTCCCTCAGCACCCTCGGATGCAGTTCATCCGGCCCCATGGACTTGTGCACATCCGATTTCATTAAGTGTTCCCTAACCTGACTTTCCATCACCGAGGGCCACTCTTCTCTCCAGTCCGCGTTACCCCGTGTAGTAGCCTGGGAGCTGGCCCGCCCTGTGAAGACTGAAGTAAAAAAAGCATTGAGTACTTCAGCCTTTTCAGCATCATCCTCCACGAGGATGCCTGCCCCATTCAGTAAGGGACCTACACCACCTCTGATCCTTTTCTTGTTGCTGATATACTTATAGAACCCCTTTCTGTTATCCTTCACATCTCTTGCTAGCTGCAATTCCAATTGTCCTTTGGCCTTTCTGATTTGATCCCTGCAGTCCCGAGCAATATCTTTATACGCCTCCCTTGTCATCTGTCCAAGCTTCCACTTCTTGTAAGCTTCCCTTTTATGTTTCAGCTCCCCGCAGAGTTCCCTGCTAAGCCACGCTGGTCGCCGTCCACATTTGCTGTTCTTTCTGCACATCGGAATGTTATCTTCCTGTGCCTTTAACAGGGTTTCTTTAAAATACAGCCAGCTGTCTTGGACACCTTTCCCCTTCAGATCAGCTTCCCATGGGACCCTGCCCATCAGCTCCCTAAGGGAGCCAAAATCTGCTTTTCTGAAGTCCAGGGTGTGTGTTCTGCTTCTTTTCTTCCTTCCATTGATCAGGATCCTGAACTCTACCATCTCATGGTCGCTGCTGCCCAGGTTGCCATTTACTTCTACTTCCCCGATCAATTCTTCTCTGTTTGTGAGCAATAGGTCTAGAGGTGCAAGGCCCCTAGTTGGTTCCTCCAGCATTTGTACTAGGAAGTTGTCTTCAATATTCTCCAAAAACTTCCTGGATTGCCTATGCACTGCTGTATTATCTTCCCAGCAGACATCAGGATAATTGAAGTCCCCCATAAGAACCAGGGCCTGCGACGATCTGGAAACTTCTGTTAGTTGTCCATAGAATGCCTCATCCACCTCCTCTTTCTGGTCTGGCGGTCTGTAGCAGACACCCACCACAACATCCCCCTTGTTGCATTCTCCCCTAAACTTAACCCACAAACTTTCAACCATCTTGTTTCCACTTGTTTCCACATTTGTGGAGTCCTAAAAGGTTTCAAATAGAGGGGCAGATGCCTGTGGAAATCTGAGATATAGTCTGCAACCCCTATGAGTCTGCGAACCACCATTTGAAAAGCACGGCTCTAAAAAGTCTTTTCTAAGCAACTGGTCAGAAACTTAGGAAACAAGCTTCACTTCTGAATTTCTTGCCTTA
The DNA here is from genome assembly GCA_007922175.1 of Pelusios castaneus. Taxonomy (NCBI): domain Eukaryota; kingdom Metazoa; phylum Chordata; order Testudines; family Pelomedusidae; genus Pelusios; species Pelusios castaneus. The sequence goes on from ML686112.1 coordinate 931,378, forward strand.
ACAAATATGACAGTAGGCACAACAGTATGGAAGCCTTAAACCAAATCAATGAGAAGTTATTAGTTCCCCAAGGTCATTCTGGAAGTTCTGTTATCAGTATCATAGGAGAAAATGTTGCAAAAGCAATGTGGCAAATACACAGTGTATTATGATTCTCTGCATGTCTGAAGTTAAATTACTTTGTATATTAGAATAATAGAAATGTAGGACTGGAAAGGACCTGACAAGATCATCTAGTCCAGTCCCCGGCACTCAACGCAGGACCAAGCATTATTGAAACCATCCCTGACAGGTGTTTTAAAAATCTGCTCTTAAAAATCTGCAGTGATGGAGATCCCACAACTTTCACAGGCAATTTATTCCAGAGCTTAACTATCCTGAGAGTTCGGATACTTTTCCTAATGACCAATCTCAACCACCCTTGCTGCAATTTAAGCCCCTTGCCTCTTGTTCTATTCTCAAAAGTTAATGAGAACAATTTTTCTCCCTCCTCCTTGTAACAACCTTTTATATACTTGAAAAATATTATCATGTCCCTCCTTAGGTTTCTCTTCCCAAGACTAAACAAAACCAGTTTTTTCAATCTTCTCTCACAGGTCATGTTTTCTAGACCTTTCACCATTTTTTGTTGCTCTTCTCCGGCATCTCTCCAATTTGACCACATCTTTCCTGAAATGTACCACCCAGAACTGGATACAAAATTCCAGGTGAGGTTTAATCATTGCTAAGTTATAGTTCTGATAATACATTTTAACATTAGACCTGAGTCAAGTCTAATGATTATGTATATAATTGTCAAATAGACCAGGTGGGCCTGGTTTATATTACAGCACTAGATCTATGTAACGCACCTTGTGTTGACCTAAGTCTGTAAGAGTATGTCTACACCTGCACATTAAGTCAACTTAATGACACTTAAGTTGACCTACAGAACGTGGTGTCCACACTGGGCACTTCCTTAAGTTGATTTAATAACACCAGCGCTGAAGGTTGACTTAAGGCCTAAGTTGACCTTGTTAGGTCAACTTAAAGCCGGTGTGGATGGGGAATAGTCCTAAATCAACCTAAATTGGAGTTGGGCTGGAGAGAAGGGGAGAGCCAGGCTGCGGTGAGCTGGGACCAGGGAAGATTGGGCTGGGGTGAAGGAGAAAGCCGGGGCTGGGGTGAAGGGGAGCTGTGGTCGGGTGATCAGACTGGGGAGAAGAGACACGGTGGGGATCGGGGCTAGGGAGAAGGAAGAGACACGGTGGGAATCTGGGGCTGGGGAGAAGGAAGAGATGCAGCAGAGATCAGGGGCTGGGGAGAAGGAAGAGATGCAGCAGAGCAGGGGCTGGGGAGAAGGAAGACACATGGCGAGGATCAGGACCTGTGGAGAAGGAAGAGACGTGGTGGGGGATCAGAGACTGGGGAGAAGGAAGAGACGCTGGGATCAGGCTGTGTGAGGTGTGTGGGTGTGCGATGGCTCTTGCGCTGCCACACACCCACAGCTTAGAGGTAAGATAGCTCCAGGCCCCCACAACACTTGTCCGTCAACCTAGCACCTGCCAGTGTGGACGCAGGCAATTGACTGGAGTGTTTAGTGTGAATGCTCTAAGTCAACTTAAAAAGGTTGCCTTCAAGTCAACCTAATTCGACCTTGTTCAGTCGACTTAATAGAGCCTGTAGTGTAGACGTAGCCTAAGAGTCTACATTACAGTGTAGCTCCCACCAACATAATATGTCCATTACACCGACTTAACTGCCCCTCCCCAAGAGGTGTGGTGCTTTTCAGTATGACCTTGCAGCTAGGCACAGTTCATATATAAGGGAGAAAATATTTCAGCATGAATGGGGAGGTTTCATTATCTAGCTCCAGTTAAGAACCCTGTGTAGACACTACAAGATGGACCACGGCCTGCAAAGCTGACAGCATCAATGGACATGGAGACAAAGGGTGGAAGAAAAAATACCATTATCCTCATTTTACAGATGGAAAATTGAGATATTGAAAAATTAAGTGACTCACTCAAGGTCACACAGAAAGACTTTGGTGGAGGTGAGCACTGACAGGCTGTGTCTACACTTACTAAAGTTAGTTTGAATTAGTTAATTCAAACTAACTAATTCAAACTAAGTTTAGTTAGTTCAAATTAACTTAATTCGAACTAGCAAAATTTACTTCAAACTAAGCAAGTGCCATTTATGGCACTTGCTTAGTTCGAATTAGCGAATTGGATTGATTTCAATGGGCTGGTTAGTTCGAACTAAGCAATTAGTTCTAACTAACATGGCTACATTGGTTAATTTGAACTAACTAGTTCGAATTAACCCTTAGTTCAAATAGCATATTCAAATTTATTAGTTCGAATTAAGGAAGCCCTTAATTCGAACTAATGAAAGCCTAGTGTAGCCATGGCTTAAGTTAGTTCGAATTAAGCTTCTTTAATTCGAACTAACTTGCCAGTGTAGACATAGCCTTAGGCTGCAGCTCCCAGGGACAAGGGGAGCCCTGGCTCCCCGACAAGCAGAGAGCCGTGGTTCCTCCTGGGCATAAGGGAGCTGCGCGTGGCTCCCCTGTCCCTGGGGGAGCCTGGGCTCCCGGGGAGAAGGGAGCTCTGCGAGGCTCCCTGGCCTGGCCTGCAGCAGTGAGGGAAACCCCCGCCGTCCTTAAATCGACCTAAGCTCCAGTGTCGACGCCCCCTGAGAGAGGGTTTAGTGAGTCCCCTTGCAGTACCTTAATTTTGGACCATTCTTCTTCTCTGCTAGCTTGTAGTATGGAACAGGGTTTTCCTTTAAGATCATCATGATGTTGCAACCTGTGTGCTGTAGCTCTGCTGGCAATGGAGTGCAGTACAGAAGCTGTTAGAGCTCTGCTAATAAAAATGCCTGAAGCTGGCCTCTGTGAGTGCCTGGATTTACTTTCTGCTGGACAGAACACAATGCTGGACTCATTCATTTCAGTATCATAGTCACAACTGGGAAAGCTACGTGAAGGGTAGCCCTATCCAGCAATGAGGTCAAGTGGCAGTGCTCAGAAATGACCGGTCCCCATCCCAGTGTATCTTCTCTTGTAAGCACAGCAGAGAGACCAGAGAACACAGCCAAGTTCATGATTCAGCATGCCACAACATATGCAATACATTGCAGCCACACAGATTTCTGTTGTCAACATGGGAGAATGAGAAGAGCCAAACTACTGTTAACGCCTTGGACACAGAGTGGGGTAGGAAATAGTTTGCCCATCTTGTGAATATTTTTCAGAGCTTGACATTTTTCTCCATTTCAAATTAGTATAGAAACAAAAATCTCAAAATAATCGTGAACTGAAAAAAACAACCAACCAAAAAACCCCTCTAAACACACACACAAATTGGGTTAACAGATGTGTTTCATTTTGATTATTTCATAATGTTTCCCTCTTTTATTAACCCTTTTAAAATGTAATTAACTTACATTTCAAAGCAAAAAGTCATTTCAAATGGGGAAAAAGTCAAAACAAAACATTTTGACAACTTTCACTTTTTTTTTTTCAAAATTTTTGGGTCAAGAGATTGGTCAAATCCAAATCCGTTTTCTGAAGAGTTTGGATTTTTAACAGAAAACGTGTCAGCAAAAACCTCCTGACTAGCTGTACTTGTATAACATGTTTGAAAAGTGACAGAAGAAAGACCTGCTGGTATAAAATAAGCATTTTGTTCTAGAGTTCTTGTATCTTTTTTCTCTTGTGCTAGTCACTATAAGTACATCGATGGATTTAACATTCTCTTGCCACACTTGCTTAACTGCCAAAAAATTGAATGGAAGCCATATGCATGTCTCAGAGGCTATGGTATATTAAACACATTCCATAGGGGTCTATTCTCCTCTTGATTCACTGCAGTAAGGCCTGTTAACATGGGAATTGCTCATGTCTATGGAGAAGAGAATAGATCTCTATCTCCACCTGTGAACCAACTCTCCATCCATGAAGTGCCAAGACAGCTGTGCTCCTCTCAGACAGAACAGCTCACAAATCCCAGGGACAAAGCAAAAAAAAAGAAGGCAGTGTGGGAAGGTTGGGCTAGTAGATAATACACTGGTTTGGTGTACACAAGAGAATTGGATCCAATTATTTTAGCCACAGACCTTTTATGTAACATTAGCCAAATCACTTAATTTACTTTATGATTTGGCTCCTCTATGATGGAAATAATAGTTTCCTGGTCACAGGGTGTTGTGAGGATAAAATCCATTGTATGATGGTAGGATTCTCAGATACTATGGTAGTGAGAGTATCCATACCAGACTGATAAGAAAATAGACTTAGCGAATATACACTGAGAATACACAGCACGTATAGTAGTAGAACAATGGTCCAGAGGCTGTTATAAACTCATAGGCTATGTCTACACTTGCACTTTTAAGTCGACTTAGTGTGTCTACACTTAAAATAAAGTCGACTTAAAGGGGAACTTACAAAGTCGACCTACAGCATCCACACTGGATGCTCTAGGTCGACTTTGTGGGGCTAGGGGGACCTTGGGCAGCTCCACGGTGGCAGGGGGGGCATCCCCTGTTTGCAATGGGGCAAAGGGGGACAGGGACCCTGGCAGGGCAGAGCCCTGTGTGTGATGCTGTGATGCTGTCTGGATTTAGGGAAATTCCAAAGTGGTAGCTGTGTTAGTCTATTGTAGAAAGACAACAGAGTCCTGTGGCACTTTTAAAGACTAACAGATTTATTTATCGCATGAGCTTTCGTGGGAGAAAATCCCACTTCATCAGATGCTTTGAAGATGGGAAACTTACAGAATGGGAGGAAATTAAATGCAGGGGAGTGTATGACATAGGATCAGGTCAGGCTGTAACAACAAATCAAAATAGGTGTTAGGATTTAAACACTGGGGAACAGCACCTAGAGAAGGGTGAGGTCAAATCACTTGTTGTAATGAGAGAAAAATCCATAGTCCCTGTTTAACCCCAAAACAACTGAGTCAAATTTGCATATAAATTTGAGTTCTGCAGTTTCTCTTTGAAGCTGTGATTTATTCATCTGTTTCAACACAGCTATTAACAAGTCGTCAAGGGAGGGAGCAGGGAGATTGAAGTGTTCCCCTATCGGTTGGTGTGAACAATTGTCTCCTTAATGTTTAGGAATTTTCCAGGTAGAATGGTCCCAGGGAATATCCTGATGAGCCATTAAGGACACAATGGTTGTATTCTTTATGTCCTTAATGGCTCATCAGTTTACTCCCTGGGACCATATCACCTGGCAGATTCCTTAACATTAAGGAGACAATGGTTGTTCACACCCTCCTGTCTAAAGCATTCATCCAGAATGACACAAGTTAAAGTATGGCTATAACATCAAATTCCTAACTTCTAATTGAAATAGAATTCCTAGACATAAACTATATAATCATTCCCAGCAAATTACTACCTTTCTATTGATACCAAACATGACATAGTTCCTATGGATTATAGCATTTATGAGATATCCATAGAAAATAAGATCATAAATGCTCCCCTAAACCCAGACAGTGTCACACCCTGCCCACATGCCCTGCCCTTTGGGGGGCATGCCAGGCTCCCCCTATGCCCCCTCGGCAGGTAGGGCATTGGTGTAGTCCTGGGGTAGCCCTAAGTCGACTTAGGCCTACCCCAGGGCGACACTGGCTTAATTCGATTTTAAAAAGTTGAATTAAGCCTTAGGTCAAGTAAGTCGACTTAGGCAAAGTGTAGTATAGATGCAGGGCAAATTAAGTCGACTTAAGCCAAGCTTAAGTCGACTTAATTTACCAGTGTAGACGCAGCCATAGACTATAAGGTCAGAAGTGACCATTATGATCATCTAGTCTGACCTCCTGCCACAGAACTTCACCCATCTACTCCTGTAATAGACTCCCAACATATAACTGAGTCACTGAAGTCCTCAAATAATGATTTAAAGATTTCAAGGTACAAAGAATCCACCAGCAAGTGAGCTGGGCTCTATGCTGCAGAAGGAGGCGTAAAACTCCCACGGCCTCTGCCAATCTGCCCTATGGAAAAATTCCTTCAAGATCCCAAATATGGTGATCAGCTAAACCCTGAGCATGTGGGCAAGACTCACTGGCCAGATACCTGGAAAGAATTCTCTGTAGTAACTCAGAACCCACTCCATTTAATCATGTGTAACTACTTCAGAGTAGTTAGGAAAGACTGAATGATCTTCTTTGATAAAACATTTCCACACTGACCAGATGACATGTACACCACTTTCCTACCACAAACACATGCAAAACTATGCCAAGCAGAGCCACTCTGCCCAGGAAAAGAGGGATGAGAAGAAGAGTCCATGAAATCCACCGGGCAGTGGGACCTTTCTTTGCTCAGCTAGCTAATCACGAAGTTCTATAGTTCTATGTGTGCTATAATAAAAGTATACGCTATATAGATGACAATTTCTGAACTTGGGCTTGGGGCAAGCCTGCCCCTCTCATACTGTCCCTCCCATAAAGAGAGGTCATCATGGAATGATGGGCAGAAAAGGTTGACAACCACTGAGATAGATCCCAAAGGGCTAGGCTACACTGTCAGGGGCATCTCTGACAGTGTAGCATTGATTGTGTGAGTTTTATTGAACGCCTAAAAAGACGCACTCAGTCAAACCCAGAATTAGCTGGAGAACTAATTGTTAAGACCTACCAGGCAAGTAGAATAGTGCTGATTTGACAGGACATGCCTTCCTGTTGACTCAGAGCTGCGGTGGAGTAGGCATTAGGCAGTCGAAGGGAGATACACAAGTTATTTTAAGTCACTTGCATGTCTCCTTTCGACTGCCACCCTAAGACATGTAATTCAGTCTTTCCACAAATCGAACATTTCAACTCAACAAAAAAGGAGTCTTGTGGCATTTATTTTTTGCATGAGCTTTTGTGGGCAAGGTCCCACTTCGTCAGATGCCAAAGTGGAGAAAATGTACATCGAAAAAAACCTTACAGTATGGGAGTGAAAAATAAATTCTGTGTTTACATTTCACTGCATCAGGTCAGATTACTTCAGCAAATCAAACGAGTTGTATAGATTTTGGTCATGAAAGTTCATGCGAAAATAAATTTGTTAGTCTTTAAAAATGCCACAAGACTCCTTTTTTGTTTTGCTGAACTAGACTAACACAGCTACCCCTTCGGAACACTTCAACTCAAGTTTCATAGCTCACTACATTTTCACAAGAACCTGACATTCACCCTGATTCCCTGCTGTCAACACATACAGTAAACTGCTAAGAGTCCACAGTTAGCAAGTGGAAGGGTGCATTGTTTGACACCTCCTATTTTGGGAAACAATAGCTCCCTTCCTTTGCAAATTAATTTTAATAACTGTGGCTAGTTTGCTGTGAGTTGAATAGTTTTGCATGAACACACACAATTAAATTAATATGCAAATGATCCAGTTCCTCAGAGAATACTTAGAGCTATTCATTGTAACACACAAGAGGAGAAGAGAAGAAAAAAGAAAACAAACCAACAACACCAGAAAAGAATCTTATTCAAAAGGATGGATTCCCCTCTGCCCCACCTTTTTTTCTTTAGACTAATAAGACCATTTGAAAGGGAATTCAAGCCTGACTGAAACAATGCCCACTGATGAAGCAAAAATAAAGAAGGAAGGGAATCATCAGAGATAAAGCAAAAGGAAGGGACTGGTTTTGGAGCATCCCACATTGTTAAAAATTGACCCCAAGAAGTCTAAATCATGACAGAAATGGCATTTACTGTGTCAGGATGCAGAAAGCTTCCCATTCCTCCCCTGGCTGTGGGGACCAGCCCTTTCTGCTGCCACGTTTGAGGAAAGGCTTGAGACAATTAATGCAGACTGTGGCCCCTCACCCTCAGGCTGTCAATCAGCTTCCCAAGCAGATGGGCTACAAAACAAAAAAAGATGGTTTCCAAGTGGCTTGTTCCTCCAAGTCATATCAATGCTGGGGGAGCGCACAAAAATGTTGACTCTGCTATGCGGATGTTAGACTCTTTGAAAGCAGACACTTCTGCTGCACCAAGCATTCTTAAACCCCATCAGGAGTCTCTTTGTATTGGTGGGACATGAAAGGGAAGGCAAGGCTGTGCTTCTAGGAAGTCTCCATTCTACAATGGGATCTGTGCTGACCCAAGAGGGTGGAAAATTCAAGAGGAACTCGTACTTGTCAAAAAAAAAAAAAGCGTCAAACTTACTCACTCAGATCCTTTCTAGCTGGCTGTGTAGGTAGGTAGATAGACAGACAGACGGACAGACACAGAAGCAGCTCAACAGAATGACGATGCAAAGGAAAGAGAAAAAGAGAAGAAAAGCATATTCTGGTTTACATTAGAGACTGTGGCTATGTCTACACTAGAAAAGTTAAGTCGACTTTATTAAGTCAACTTAATAAGGTTGATTATAAGTCTACTTAAAGTTGACCTTATTAAGTCGACTTAACAAAAGTCGACAACTTTTCTAGTGTAGACTGTGACAGGCTGCTCCCCAAATCCAGTCTGGTGTGCTACTATGACCGCTTGAACCCCACTCCTGAACCCCAATTTACCCCGCTCTGCTGGGTGACCGCTCACTCCTGAGTCAGTCCACACCAGC
>ML686112.1:948989-963759 GCA_007922175.1 Pelusios castaneus
CTATCTATCTATCTATCTATCTATCTATCTATCTATCTATCTATCTAGTGTGTATAAGGGCAGTTTTTCAGAAGGACTAAACACACAATAGCATCTAAATATTCCATGGGTGCTGAGCATGTGTGTGTATGATATAATGCATTTACTTGTGGCTAGAATTCATTTACACATGCATACATATATAGTTATATATTAGCTAACATCTCCTGCCTGATATATTTGCACCATAGCTGCCAAGCAGCAAATGGAAATCAGAAACAACTCTAGAAAATGCAAGCAAAATATTACATGTTAGAAAGCGCATGTACTCCTAAAGTGGGGAATAAGCATTTCTCAGGTAATTTAACCAGAATAAGACAGGTCCACAAATATAAGCCAAGGAGACTTTCATTTCATTTATATCTGACTGGTTGCTGTAAAAGTAATCACTACAATCAGTCTTTTGGTTAAACTCCTTCGTCCTTCAAGCATCACAGTGACATGATGGGGACATGCCAACCGTCACAGATGCTTCATTAACTGGTTAATTGGCGATTGCTTCAGGGCAATTCAACATTTTCCTGTGAGTTCAAATGACACTTCAGGGTAAAATCTGCGTCTCCACCGACACCGTTCGGACTGGTTGTGATTACTTGTGATTAGAATTACCGTCTTTCTTCCAAATAATAATAATAGATCTGAGATTTCATGAAAGCCAGAGAATGGCTGGCATGTCAAAGTCTTTCAAACAATAGATATTTAGAGTTTAAAGCAGGCACCAGTGACTGTAGGCCAAGAATTCTTTAGCTGTACATTCAAGATATGTTTTTCTACCGAGAACTTCACAGTGAGCTTACCCTGTGTAAGTTGTTCAGTAGCAGGATGTAAAAGCAAACATTGATTTACTGAGCAGACTAAAAGTAGCCATGCAGGAGTGTTTTCAGTTCAAATCAAACACTCATCTAGGGAGAAATCCTTTGTTAATGATGAGTAAAAAGTTCTATCAACCGTAGAACAATTAGAAAGTTACCACCACTAGTGGTGAGTGAACCTCAGAGGACATTTATTATTATTTCCCACAAGCAGGGAAATCTCCCAAACACCATACAGTCTATAATGGTCTCATCTGTGCTAACAATTTTGCCAGCTGCCACTGTGCCTCATACCCCAATTGTCAACAGAGCACATTAGAACCATGAGTTGCAAATGGAATGGTTAGTGAGTAATTTGCAAACGGATCTGATTTTCTTTAAATATATATTCACTCATTATAGCTAGAGCTGTGTGGGAGGTGGTTTCTCATCCCATTTGACTGTCTGAGATTTAGAAAAAAAAAATCCCATCCTGAATAGGGATAAAAAGTCAAATTTTCAAAAATTCCCATACACTGGGAAATTTGATTTTTTTTATTGGATTAATCAAAACATTTTGTTCTGAGTCATCCTGAAATACTAAAAGAGTCATCCTAGAATACTCAAGGAGCTGACTCAAGAGATATTTGAGCCATTGGCTATTATCTTTGAAAAATCATGGAAAATTGGAGAGGTCTAAGAGGATTGGAAAAGAGCAAATATAGTGCCCATCTATAAAAAGGGAAATAAGGAAAACCCAGGAAATTATAGATCACTCAGTTTAACCTCTGTACCGGGAAAAATAATGGAGCAAATAATTAGGAATCAATTAGCAAACACCTAGAAGAGAATAAGGTATTAAGTGATAATCAGCATGGATTTGTCAAGAACAAATCATGTCAAACCAACCTGATAGCTTTCTGTGATGGGGTAAGAAGCCTTGTGGATAGAGGGGAAGTGGTAGATGTGGTATATCTAGATTTAGTAAGGCTTTTGATAAGGTCTTGCACCACCTTCTCATTAACAAGCTAGGGAAGTTCAACCTGTATGGAGCTACTATAAGATGGGTGTAAAGCTGGTTGGCTAACTGCTCCCAGAGAGCAGAGGATTTTTGTTGAGATAAACATGTACACAGTAAAAATAATGGAACTAAAAAGGTTACAGGAAAGTGTCTAACCAGGCAGGGCTGGGTGAGCTAAATCTGCTAAGAGATAAGGAAGGAAGGAATTGTTCCTCCTACTGGTCTCAGTCAATGATGAAAGTCTCGGTCATTGTTCCAGGCACGTACCCTCATGCAAACATGCACGGCGATCACTGCACAAAGGTCCATTGTACACTACCACAATCCCTCCTTGGAAGCTGGCTATAGATAGAAATTTGTTTGATTCTGTAGTAAGGGATTCTCATGCATCCCTGAACATTGCGTGGCATGTGCATTTCAGCTTAACACATGCCAGGTCTAGTGCGGTAAGGCAAGCCTGAGCATTACAGTGTCATTTGAAAGGCAGTTGCTATCTGAAGTTGTGCCAGAGGAAGAATCGTTCGGCTGTCAGAAAAGCACTCCAAGATTGAACCACCATTGAGAGTAGCAGGGAGACAATGGCTCGATGTCTAGTTGGCAACCGGTAATGAGTGGAGTACCCCAGGGGTCGGTCCTGGGGCAGGTTCTATTCAACATCTTCATTAATGATCTTGATGATGGGATAGACTGCGTGCTTAGTAAGTTCGCGGATGACATTTAGCTGGGGGGAATGGTAGATACTCTGGAGGGCAGGGACAGGATCCAGGGAGACTTGGACAAATTGGAACACTGGGCTGAAAGAAACCTCATGAGGTTCAACAAAGGCAAGTGCAAAGTCCTGCACTTAGGACGGAAAAATCCCATGCACTGCTACAGGCTGGGGACCGATCGGCTAAGTAGCAGTGCTGTAGAAAAGGACCTGGGGGTTATGGTGGACGGGAAGATGAATATGAGCCAACAGTGTGCCCTTGTTGCCAAAAAGGCCAATGGCATATTAGGTTGCATCAGTAGGAGTATTGCCAGCAGATCGAAGGATGTGATAATTCCCCTCTATTCGACACTGGTGAGGCCGCATCTGGAATACTGTGTCGAGTTTTGGGCTCCCCACTACAGAAAGGATGTGGACAAATTAGAAGGAGTCCAGAGGAGGGCAACAAAAATGATTAGAGGGTTGGGGCATATGACTTACGAGGAGAGACTGAAGGAAGTAGGCTTATTTAGTCTACAGAAGAGAAGACTGAGGGGAGATTTGATAGCAACCTTCAATTACTTGAAGGGATGCTCCAAAGAGGAGGGAGCTAGGCTGTTCTTGATGGTAACAGAGGACAGAACAAGGAGCAATGGTTTCAAATTACGGCTGGGGAGGTCAAGGTTGGCTATTAGGAAAAACTCTCTCACTAGGAGGGTGGTGAAGCATTGGAATGGGCTACCTAGGGAGGTGGTAGAATCTCCATCTTTGGAGATTTTTAAGGCCCGGTTAGACAAAACCCTGGCTGGGGTGATTTAGTGGGAGTGGTCCTGCTTTTAGCAGGGGGTTGGACTAGTGAGGTCCCTTCCATCCCTATTATTCTATGATAGGAAGACGAAATAGAGAAGCTGAGACGCAGCCCTGACTGCACCCCCAAGACAAGAGTGGAGGAGCAAGGCTGGGTCCCTTTCTCTTAGGAGCTTCTGTTTTATTTCCCCCACATGTTGCTATTGATGGTCTAGTCTACAAGATGGGTTCCTTATCTCAGCCAAGAGGGATTGTGCTAGTTAGAGCTGTGGCAGAACAAAACCCCATTAGAACTCATAGAAAGAGAACCTGACCCGCTTTTCTTTAATCCCCAAAATAAATGCTGTAACTGAGAAACACTTGGTGCACAACAGGGTGAATATCCACTCTTAAGTTCCTTCTTCCCCACATCTGAGCCCCTTAGGACGGGTGCAGTCTGGGTACCAGGTTGTTGTTAGTGGGATGCCTCTGTAGGCAAACCCAAAAGATTTTAAATCAAGCCAGAGCACTGAGAAGAATAGAAGCTACATGGTGGACCATAGTGTAACCTATTTCAAGGCACCCAGTCTCATTCACAAAATGAACACATGCACAAAACAAGGTGCAAGCATATATGCACACATATAAAATCAGTAACTGCACCTTCAAACGGTTGACACCCATGACTATGTTTTCTAAAGTGCTGCTTTCCTCCTTGCAGTTATGATCTGCTCCTGAAAATCTGCCCTTGCAAAATGGAAAGTGGGCACAAAATCCCCATGTTTACACATTTAACTACTTAAATGGAAGTGCAGACCAGGTAGGTAGGTAGAAGTGGATGCACTCCAAGTCGTACCTGCAACTTAATTTACAGCCTCAAAAATACAGTTGCAAAAACTAGTGCCTAAATAAAGGCAGGGCTGGAACTCAGTTCTGCTGAATTTTTGCCCCAGAATGATCTGTTTAACTTATGCAATTGCACTCTTCTCTATCCTGTAATCAGTTTGCACATTCACACAAATTTTGTGATTGCAGCATAAGCTGCAGAAAGCAGTGGAATGCAACAACAAGCCTGCAGAACTTATGGCTATGTCTACACTTTCTAAAATTAGTTTGAATTAGTTAGTTCGAAGTAACTAATTTGAACTAATTTTAGTTAGTTCGAATTAGCTTAATTCAAACTAGGAAAACTTAGTTCGAATTAGCGATCCCCATTCATTTCAATGGCCGGTTAGTTCAAACTAAGAAATTAGTTCGAATTAACATGGCCACACTGGTTAATTCGAACTAGTTAGTTCGAATTAACCCTTTAGTTCAAATACCCTATTCGAACTTATTAGTTTGAATTAAGGAATACCTTAATTCGAACTAACTAAAGTCTCGTGTAGCCATGGCTTTAGTTAGTTTGAATTAAGTCTCCTTAATTTGAATTAACTTGCCAGTGTAGACATAGCCTTTGAGACAACTTGAGATGGTTGGCTTTGATTTCCAAAGCCTGTCAGTAGATTACAATTTTGGATTCTGTCTTTCAGTGTAATTCAACAAGCACTTGATAAACTGCCACACATCACAACTTTCCAAGAAACAGATTTAACGAATAAACAGTGAAAGAAAGCTAGGAAATGGCAGTGATCTATTAAAATGGATTTAAGTAGAATTCACAACCTGTTCATACTGTCCACTGCAAATCACAGGTTGTAGCAGGTGCATGTTCCTTGCATTTTCCTGCTTAGCTTGGTTGCAGTTTGATAAACATTTTGTGTGTATATGTTTACAATGCAAGGTGGGAATGTAGGCTACGATAACACACGAGACTGTTTTAAATAAACCTTGTACGAGTATTTCTTTTAAAAGTAGATGTTTTTTATAATTTCTGTTCTGCACTCACAATGTAAAGAGGGGTAAAATTTTCACAAATACCTAGGCCAGAGTTTCAATGGTATTTGGCACCTAAAGATACAGACAGATGCCTCATGGGATTGTCATATGAAACTAAACAAGGTAGGTGTCCAACTCCCATTGAATAACCTGCTTAAGTATCTTTGAAAAATCCCTCTTTCAGCATCTTTCGGTATGTAAATCCCTTTGAAAATCTGACCACCAGATGCCTAAGTCTTATAAGCTATGTCTACACTTGCAAATTAGGTTGATTTAAGGAGGCTTAAGTCGACCTAACTTAGTCCCTGTCCACACCAGACTTTCATCAAGTCAACTTAAGAAATTCCTTAAGTCGACTTAATGAAAGCTTAGGTCAACTTAATAAGAACCGCCGGTTAGGTAGACCTAACCCTTAAGTCGACTCCTTAGGTCGACCTAAGCACAGTGTGGATGCTTAAGTCCACTTTATTAGGTCGACCTAAGGGAAATAAGGTTGACTTACTAAATCCCCCTTGAGCGAAACTACTTTATTAAGTCAACCTAATAAGGTCGACTTTAGGTCAACTTAAAGTTGATCTAACTTTTTGTAGTGTAGACATAGCCATAGACTTTCAAGGAAACTTAGTTCCTGGATGCCTAAGTCATTTGCTATAATGAAATGTAGTCACTTTTAAGTCACTTAGTAGGCAATGTTGTTGTAGCCGTGTTGGTCCCAGGATATTACAGACACAAGGTGGGTAAGTTAATATAATTTCAGTCCAGTAAAAGATATTACCTCACTCACCTTGTCTCTAAGTCATTTATGTGCATCTGAAAATATGATGTAGGGATATGAATACCATTCTTGTCTCTGATTCCCTGAGTGAGCAGGGCAAGCCAAAATAGTAAACAGAATGTTTGGGAGGACAAACCCGTAGGCAGGATTTCCTTGGTTACTTTTGTATTTATTTCCCTCTTTAACACCTCATCTTAACTGTCAGTCCCATGTACCATCTGCCATGCTGCTGGCTTGGATGGACATCCTTCTGGAATTACGAGCATCAGGACATGCCTGGTGCTTGCAATAGCTCTAGGCATTACTGAGTGGACACCTAGTGACAGGCATGCTCCTTGACAGCCAAAGGCTAATAGTGTGGTTTGGCCAGAGGTTCAGGTCTCTTTCCTACATGAGGAACTGGGGGACATTCTGAGATTCTAGAGTGACTCATTCTGCCTGGATTCCAATTCATCTGCACTGGAGTGCATCCTAACCCTGAAAATACTAAACTATCAGCACATGAATAATCCCGGTGACCCAGCTCCTCAGCTGGTGTATGTAGGAATAGCTGTGTTGCTTTCAATAGAGCTCCTCCAATTTCCATCAGCTTTGACTGCAGTGAGTAAGAGTGTGGCTTAAAGTTAAACATGTAGTTAAGTGTTTGCAGGACTGAATCCTTCTTCCTCAGCTGCCTGCTTTGAGGGATGTGAATGAACATAAATCTATTACTGCAGATCAGAACCCGTCAACACAGTAAAACACCACTCTTGCTCAGTAATTATGCATGATAAACATCCTGACTATAATACATCTCATTCACATAAGTGATCTCTTAGCATATCCATGATACCTAGTTTACTGATATAACCAGGCTGTTCTTCACTTTTTAATGTGCTATTTTCAGAAGGCATATACTTTTTCCCTTCAAGATGTTTGACAGCCCTGTATCTTGAATACTGAATGCATCATTTACATTCAATTAAAACATGAAGTCTTCTCTTCGGTGGAAGTAATAGCTTACAAGAGAGTTTGCCTGCATTCTGTTTGCTTGAAACAATATCTTTAAGAGAGACAATATTTTTTTCCAAGCACAGCAAATCTGCTTTGGACAGAATTATAGATTGTATTTTTCCCCTCCCTTTGGGGCAATTTTCCTTTTCCCGTTCCAAAGATCTATCCCATGTTTCCTGCCATATGATTAGTTTCCTTCATGACACACTCACACCAATATCATATTGTATTCAAATCCTGATGCTACAATGCTTTCTTGATGGAACTGTACAAAAAGCGGATTAGGTTGAAACCACAGTAACCTGAGTCCATCCACTCAGGTATCATAAAACATCCCTGGTTGGGAAACACCATGCACTCCCTGCCAAAGCAAGGAAACAGCTTGGGCCAGCATCTGCTATCTTTCCTCACACATACTTTAGTCCCCAAGTTATCCTGTTTATTTCAGTGGAATGGCCCAGAGAAAGATGCTCTGTTTAATGTGAGGAAAGGTATCACTATCTAGCCCTGGGTGAAAAATCCCACTGAAGTCAATGAGCCTGAATTCTCACTTTTACTGTGATGGTGATGCAAAAGGACCTGGAAAATGTAATATATTATTTTGAAAACAATTTCAGGGCTCCTTCATATTGCCAGAGTGGGGTAAAGTAGCCTTTGTCTAAATGAGAATCAAGCTTGACTATCTCTACACTTGAAAGTCAATTTAATAAATACTACTGTTTAGTTTGACTTAACAGCTAAGTTGATTTGTTAAGTCGACCTAAACCTGGTGTGGACACCCTGGGTTGACTTAGTTCTCTAAGTCGACCTAGGGCTGGGGACAGGGGAGCCATGGCTCCCTTCTCCTCGGGACCCCCCACTCCCTGATGGAAGGGAACGTGCTCCCTTCTTTCTGGGAAGACTCTGGGTCCCTACAAAAGGGCAGCCGCAGCTGCCCTCTCCCTGGGACCCCCTGTCAGTGGAGCACGGGGAAGGCAGCTGTCGTGCTCCAACTGACAGAGGATCCCTGAGGTCCTTAAGTCAACATAACTTCCAAGTGTAGACATACCCTTGGCTCTTGCAATCAACTTGAACATTCTTTATAATAGGATACATCTATAAATAGCAGATAGAGGTTTGTTTTTTTAAAAATTGATATTAGATGTTTTGGACATGTTGCAGTTGTCACCAGTGTCCATTATAGAAATTTATATTCACAATACCAGAAGGGATTATACATGGTTATAAGCTGCCTGCAAAGGAAGGAAAGCAGGTCCCTTTGCATTATAAGCTTGCTTTTAGCGTAAAGCAAGATTATATGTTTCTTTAATACTACAGGGCAACAAAAAGGTTCTTCAACTAAACTACTTACCTTAATTTCATTGTTGTATTTCAGTGAGGGGGGAGGGAAAACACCTGTAAGGAAGTAGGACCAAAACATATACTAAATTTTATATTTTAATATAAATATATTGGATGAGGGACACTGAGAATTAGCAGAAATCCAAACAGATGCTTGCACTATGGAATTGTGCAATTTCATACTCTTTACTAAGGCTAGGGAGAGAAAATTTGGGAGGGAGAGCAGAGAAATTACCCTGATAAAAGTAGCACTTGCATTCATATAATTTAGGGGCTTTCTTGCTGTTAGCAATATTAGAATCTCGGAGGGGGAAAAAGGCATTAAAGGAACGTTGGAAAAAATGTACAAAAAGCTTCATCAATGCTTCATTCAGAGAAAAGGCAGTAATTCACTTTATTGGGGCTGAAGCTCAGTTAGAAGACTACTGCTTTAAAGCACTCTGGCTAGGTCTACATTTGCACTTTTAAGTCGACTTAGTGAGTCTACACTTAAAATTAAAGTTGACTTAAAGGGGAATTTACAAAGTCGACCTAGAGCGTCCACACTGGATGCTCTAGGTCGACTTTGTGGGGCTAGGAGGAGCCATTAAGGACATAAGGAATACAACCATTGTGTCCTTAATGGCTCATCAGGTTACTCCCTGGGCCCACTGTAGTTGGCAGATTCCTTAACATTAAGGCCACAATGGTTGTAGACAGCATGTCTCAGGTGTTTACACAGACTCTCACAAGTTAAAGTATAGATTAACAACCAAATTCCTAACTAAACTAACTTCTAATCTAAAGACAATTCCTAGACATAAATTATATAATCATTCCCAGCAAATTACAGCCTTTCTATTGATACCAAACATGACATAGTTCCTATGGATTATAGCATTTATGAGAGATTCATAGAAAATAATATCACAAATGCTTCCCTAAATCCAGATAGCATCACATCCTGCCCACATGCCCTGCCAGGGTCCCTGTCCCCCTTTCCCCATTGCACACAAGGGGTGCCCTCCCTGCCACCATGGACCTGCCCAAGGTCCCCCTAGCCCCACAAAGTCGACCTAGAGCATCCAGTGTGGATGCTCTAGGTCAACTTTGTAAATTCCCCTTTAAGTCAACTTTAATTTTAAGTGTAGACACACTAAGTCGACTTAGTTAAAGTCGACTTAAAATTACAAGTATAGACATAGCCTGAGAGTACAAAGGGCCATAATATGGTCAGAGATTACAGCCACCTTCACCATGAAATGGCTTTGCAGAGTGGTGTTAAATGGCCTTGGGGCGGGGAGAATCCAGCCCCAAGGCTGGAGTAAGGCAGGGCCTTTAGGGGTTGCAGCCTTAAGCCCATTGACTTAATTGTTAAATTAAATTCACAAAGCTCCCGTTGCTGAATCAGTACTGAATGAGGGCTACTGAATGATACTGCAGCATAAATATTATGGAGAGCATTGATCAATATATTTTGGTTGAAACTTTTTTTTTTTAAATGACCAAGTCCTTGTCAATCAAATGGAATTTCTGTAAACAGTTTTAGTTTTGATGCAAATTGGTTTGGTTTCTTTTTAATGGAAGAAAAAAAATAATTTTAAAAATTGTTCCTCAGGGAGAAAAAAAATCACCTTTCTCTCACTTACATTATTTTTCTCCTTTCTTCCCTTCCACCACCTTATTTCAAGAGAAGAAAAGTGAAAAAGTTGTCAGCTTTTTTCCTCACTGATATTAAACTAATTTTGAAATAAATATGTGTCTCTTAGGGTGTGTCTACACTTGTAAATTAAGTCGACTTAATTTACCAGTGTAGACGCAGCCCACATGTCCTTATGTAGTGGCATTATGATGTTTTTGGTCTTATTTTCTAACTCTTTCCTAATAGTTGCTAATACTCTGGCCTGGTCTGCACAGACCAGCAAATTCAGTGGCAGTCAACAGGAGTTATGCAAGCTATGCAGAGTAGCTTGCATAATTTATGATAATTTCCTAATTTCCATTCTGCATACCATTTCCACTACAGTGCAACGATGGGATATTTCTATCCATTGACTCAGTGCTATGTTTTTCCTGGAGGTGGTTTTTATAGATTAATTTCTGGATTAATTCAGTGGGTCTTCATTGCTGCTTAATCAAACCAGATAAATCAATCTGATGGTGGCAAATTCACTGCCGTCAGTGTAGACATAGCCTCTGTCAGGCTTTCTGACCACTGAGGCACCTTGAATAAGGGTTTGCAGAGACTGATCTATGAAGACTATAAGATCTCTTCCTTGAGTGGCAACTGCTCATTTAGAACCCATTGATTTATCTGTGTAGTTGGGATTCTTTATTCCAATTTGCATTACTTTACACTTACCAGTGTTGAATTTCATCTGACCTTTTGTTGCCTAGTCACACAGCTTTGATAAATCCCCTGTAACTCTTTACAGTCAGTTTTGCAGTTAACTATTTTGAATAATTTTGTATTGTCTGCAAACTTCACCTCTTTACTGTTCATTCCCTTTTTCCAGATCATTAATAAATATGTAGAACTACACTGGCTCCAGTACAGATCCTTATGGGACACCACTATTTACCTCTCTCCATTGTGAAAACTGACCCTTTACTCCTACTCTTTGTTTTCTATCTTTTAACCAGTTACCAATCCATGAGTGGACCTTCTCTCTTATCCTATGGCTGTTTAGTTTCCTTAGGAGCTTAAGTCCCATTTTCAAAAGAGACTTAGGGCCAGAATTTCAAAGGCTTTTAAGGTGAAGATAGGTGACTAGTGAGTTTCTTTAAAGCACCAATGATTTCAATGGGAGTTCAGTACCTAATCTGTGTAGGTGCTTTTGAAAATATCACTAGGGCCCAGCTCCTCAAAGGTATTTAAGTATCTAATACCCGGGGGCCTAGATGTTTATCTGAATCTTCAGGTACTTCCTTATCTTTGAAAAATCTGTTCTTAAGCTTAAGTTGCTTTTGAAATGGTTCCTTAAATCATTCAGTCAGTTGCCCTTGACTTTCAGGAAACAGGACTTCTTGCAAGATTTACCACAGTAATTGACTTTCAATGAGAATTAGACACCTCATCTCCTAAGTGCCATTTGTGCTACTGAAAATAATGGCCTAGTATGCATATCATTTGTAACATATGGGTGAAATAATTTTAAAAATGCCCAAGGGACTTAGGCACCAGATGCTCACTTTAAAGCTGTCTGGGGTGCCTAACCCCCTTGGACCCACTCCCCTTATATAGTATTACACATTGCATCTCTCCTTTTCTGGATATGTTGGATTTAGCTTTTGTTTTGTTATGATAATAGGAAAGCTGAAATCAAAATCCTTTTGGATGTTAAGTAGTGGATCTCCTAGGTATTTCAGAAAATTCAGATGCTATAATTCCAACCCAGAAGCAAACTCTTATAGCAGTTTTTTAAAGCACTGAAAAACAGACATTTGCAATGACTCAAGCTGGAGAGAGCTCCACATCTGAATTCATATGCCTTAAAAAAATAAGGGGAAATAATAGATTTTATACAATAGAGTTGTAAAAAATTAGAGGTTTTACCAAAAGACTTATTTAGATGAGAAAATTATAGCTGCATGTTAGCACATCTGCACCTTGACAATCAAATACATGAGTACATTATAATTTTCATGAATTATGCAAAATGCTAATTAAAAAGTCTAATTTACTAATCACATCTCTCAGGGTCATAACTGGAGCTGAATTTTATTAAGGACAAACAATTCTGTGAAGTGGTTTAGCAACATGCATATTTTTAGCAGGAAGAAAGGAGGAAAGATTGTCTAAAACACAGGGCATGGATTCTACAGCTCTGGGTTATTTTGGCAGCTCAGCTACAGGCATACAAGCCAATTAACTGCACCCTGCCTCAGTTTCCTTATGTGTAATGTCAGGCTAACAACACTTACCTACCCTACACTCCAGGGATGTTGTAAGACTTAATGCATTCAAGTATATAATGTGTAATCTGTGTGACACTGCACAATACAAATAACCCACCCTAACAGCCTACGTTAAAAATTCTGGGGTAGCAGCAATTGCCTGAGTGGAAAAACAGGAATATTGTTTTTTGCTTATGTGTAGCTGTTGTGTCTTCTGTAAGTTCTAGCCTTAGAGAAGATGAGGCCAATATCTCAGCAGACTCCAGGAAGTGTTGGTACAGACAGAAAGAAATAGGCTGTGGCTGAAAAAGCCCAGTTCCTAGCTGCACAAGGATCTTGTGGGGAAAAAAAGTCAGTCTCATTTGTTTGACTCAATATATTCTCGAGTTTCGTAAATCCAGAGGTGAAAGAGAAGCTTTGGTGGTGGAAGTGGGGAGGGAAGTATTGAAACGGAGAGACTGCATGGCATAGAAATGGAAAGACTAGGGGTTTTTTAATTGTCACAATTTTGGCACAGCTGGACAGATCTTGCCATTTTTGAGAAAATGGCAGCTGGTAAGTGATTCTCAGGCTGTACAGAAAGTGTCAATGTCATAGTCAATTTTCAAACAATCCTAAGAGATATGGATACGTAGTTCCAATTAAAGTTTGTGGAAACTGAACATTCAGATCTCTTGGTTGGCTTTGCCAATCTCAGCCATCAGTAATAGCAGTTATAACAGAAAAAGTGAGCCATTGAATGGTCAGAGCTTGGATATCACAGTAACTGGTGTCTTAGAAATACCATAGATAACTTATATGTCATTGTTGTGAACATCGCATGAATGATATAGACAGACAGCAAATTCAGTCACTTTATCTACTGCTCTCACAAAATTGTGCTGCAGTTATTTCTTGAGGGAACAGTCTGCAAATAAGGACTGAACTCCACTAATACAGGGTGACTCTTCATTTATGATGCAATTCATTCAGCCAGAAATTTACATGGTAGCCAAAGTTTTGCTGGCACAGGCATAGAAATGTGCTTTCTGATTTAAAGAGGGAACAGGGAAGCATGAAATATACCAGTGGTAAGTGAGCCATTAAGATGAGCAGCCAAGACAAACGTTACAGGGAGAGGTGAGCTCCATATGCCATCAGACCATGGCCAAAGCAGATGGACCATCTAGCTTTGTCACAGTGAAGGAGCCAGCCATTCCTGTGCCAGGATTATTAAGCCATAGCCTCAGAACTTGTGGAGATTTCAAAGTCTATGTCTACACTTGCTAAAATTAGTTCAAATTAGTTCGAACTAACTAATTCGAACTAATTTTAGTTAGTTCGAATTAACTTAATTCAGATTAACTTAATTTGAACTAGAAAAAGTTAGTTCGAACTAAACAAGTGCCATTCATGGAACTTGCTTAGTTCAAATTAGCGATCCCCATTCATTTCAATGGCTGGTTAGTTCGAACTAAGAAATGAGTTTGAATTAACATGGCCACATTGGCTAATTCGAACTAGTTAGTTCAAATTAACCCTTTAGTTCGAACCACTAAACCCCCGATTCTCTAAAGAATCGCAAATTGAAGAATGGTAATCACGCGCAGGGGTGTTGCTGGATAGAAAAAAGATCCGGAGCTGTGGCCCTCCAGCCCACTCCCTGCTAGCTTCCACCCCCCAGCTAGGCCACACGCCCAGCCCCAACCCCCACCCAGTCCCCCCACCATGACCCAGCCCCCACCAAGTCTCCTTGTCCCCATGCCCCCTTCGCCTCTCCCCAGGCCTCTAACTCCATCCATCCCTCCCCAGCCCCCCATCCTGACCCCTTGCTTGATGGACTCGCGAGTCCAGACCCCTCCAGTCCCACCCCCGGTCTCCGTGTTCCCCCCTTACCTTAACCCCTGATACAATGGCCCGGGACTGGCCTGCGGCGGCGGAGCAGGACAGCCGGATCAGGCCATGCTGCTGCCCACCACGCTCTGCTCCCGCCACTGCCGCACGCCGGCCCCTCGGGCCTGATTCTGCCCCTCTGCCGCTGCATGCTGGCCCCTCGGGCCTGATCCTGCCCCTATTCCGCTGCACACCGCCCCCTCGGGCCTGATTCTGCCCTGCTGCACACTGGCCCCTCGGGCCTGATTCTGCCCCGCTGCACACCAGCAACTCGGGCCGGATTCTGCCCCTCTGCTCCCGCCGCCACATGCCGGTCCCTTAGGCCTGATCCTGCCCCTCTCCCACCACCATCACGGGCAGGCAGCATGGCCAGATCAGGCCTGGGGCCCCTTTCCCGGCTCCTCTGTCCCCCTGCCCCGTGCTCCTTTCCCGGCTCCTCTGTCCCCCTGCCCCGTGCTCCTTTCCCGGCTCCTCTGTCCCTTTCCCGGCCCCACTGCCCAACGCCTCCTGCTCCTCCCAGCCCCCTTACCTGGCTGGAGGCTTGGAGCTGCAGCGACGGCTGGCAGAGCCGCTTCTGGGCCAGGCCGCTCCCACCCTGAGCACGCTCTGTCTGAGCTTGCTCAGGGCGGGAGATTTGAATCTCCCCAGCCTGGCCGCAACAGGACGTGGATTCAGGAGCAGCTGGGGAATGGGGGGTGGCAGAAGCGCCG
>ML686112.1:963859-1033803 GCA_007922175.1 Pelusios castaneus
CAGGGGGACAGAGGAGCCGGGAAAGGGGCCCCAGGCCTGATCTGGCCATGCTGCCTGCCCGTGATGGTGGTGGCAGAGGGGCAGGATCAGGCCTAAGGGACCGGCCTGCGGCGGTGGGAGCAGAGGGGCAGAATCAGGCCTGGGGCCCCTTTCCCGGCTCCTTTGTCCCCCTGTCCCGTGCTCCTTTCCCGGCTCCTCTGTCCCCCTGCCCCATGCTCCTTTCCTGGCTCCTCTGTCCCTTTCCCGGCCCCACTGCCCGCCGCCTCCTCCTCCTCCCAGCCCCCTTACCTGGCCGGAGGCTCGGAGCTGCAGCAACGGCCGGCAGAGCCACTTCTGGGCCAGGCCGCTCCCACCCTGAGCACGCTCTGTCTGAGCATGCTCAGGGCGGGAGATTTGAATCTCCCCAGCCTGGCCGCAGCAGGACGTGGATTCATCTGCTGCGCGCGCACAGCTGTGTCAGTTATATGCACGCAGGAGCTGCGTCCACGTCCCGCCGTGCATATATACAACTGTCGTTTAGTTATATAGATACCCTATTCGGACTTATTAGTTCGAATTAAGAAAGCCCTTAATTCAAACTAACTAAAGCCTAGTATAGCCATGGCTTTAGTTAGTTCGAATTAAACCTCCTTAATTCGAACTAACTTTCCAGTGTAGACATAGCCCCGTGACCGAAGGCACTTCTCTGCATTTGTCTCCTTCTCTTAAAGTCTATTTGTGTCTTTACTCAAGGGTTCAAAAGTTTAGTAAAGATGTACAGTGGCAGATTTACACTCCAATGCAAGTGCAGGGAGAAAATCTCACAAGTTGCTCACAATAGTGACATATCAAGTGATTTATCTGATACATATACCTACTGCTCTATGGTAAGGTTTTACCAGCTCACATGTCACTATAGCATCTGAGTGCCTTCCATGTAAAACTTTACAGGCAAGCCCCATGATTTCCTGGCATTTCTATCATGTCTGCCTTTAGGGGATCAAAACTCTGCTTACAGTGAGGTTTTAGATTAATCTTGTTCCAGGGAGCTCTGGGCTGAATTTGGAGAGCAGTTCTGCTGAAGGGTGGTTCCAGCACAGTAGGCCCTGATCTGTGAGGCAGGAACCCGAGGGGAGCATGAGGCCATGCCAAGGTGAGTACAATGCATCCAGTAGCAGGTGACAGCTGGCAGTGAAAGCAAAGGTATCCTCTAAGTGCCAAGGGCTGCTTATTGCACTGCTTAGTATATTGTCCTCTTGAGTCGTGGGAAAGAAGTGGGTGGAACAGCCAGAGACCCCAGCAGAGAGAGGAGGAAAGGAGCCGGGGGTGGTTGCAAATGACCACATTCTTTCTCATATTGCTTCCCAACTGGGCTTGAAGCCATGAGTAGAGTGCACAGGGGACATCTTTTTACGCCACCTCTGAGCTTCCTTCCATACCCTCCACACCACATCGGTAGTATGCCTCGTCTTTGCTCGCACAGAGAAATGGGCAGCATAGAAGCCCCAACAAAAATCACTCGGTATTCATATTACAGGGTCTAGAAATGCTCACAACAGACATGAGGGTTGGTTTGTTTTTGACTCAGCTATCAGACCACACTGACCAGTGCTTGACAAATAGTTCGTGAGAATCAGAAGTTCACAAGACTGTGTGTTTGACGTGAGTGCCCACTGGAATGCTCGCACCTCATGTTTGCTCTGTTTATGGTGAACCCTGTTGATAGTTAAATTTCTTGAGCAGGTTCTCAGTGACTTGGCCTTTGGTTGAGTCATCACAGGCGGTCCGTAGATGCATACAAAACAGACCCCTCCCGGGATACAAGTCCAACAGGGCTTCTCATGGAGCCCTCTGAGACATCTTGGTCCATAGCTATCTTCAGGCTTGGTTAAGCCCTCTTCTTTGGGTTCAGGCCACTCTACCTGTGTGGCGTGACGGACCCAAGTCTAAGCACTGTTTCGGTCCCAAAGCAGGAATCCTATAAGTAGCAGCCTCCAGCTGCTTCCCTTTAACTGCTTGCTGCTGCCTTTCATTTCCCTTCTTAGCCCCAGCCCTTTTAGTTTCACCCTAACATAAGGGCTGAAGTCTTGTCTGAGTCCCAGTTATCAGCCAGGATCATCAACCGTACTCCCCTGGCTTCAGTCAGCCACTGATATGCTCTGCCCAGCAGCTCCTTTTCTATAAATCAGCTGGGCTCTGACTGGCTGCTTCCTGCAGCTACTCTTTGCAGCCCGGAGGGGCCCCCTCTACTACTCTATCATGGAGTGGTGTGGAGTAGGACCATAAGGCCTCCAGCAAGGGGCCTCATACACACTACCACAGTTGGGTATGTGGAACATACCAATGTTATGTGACAGTCTCTCCTCGTATAAATCAGCATAGCTGCACTGAAGCTGAGGGTCAGGCTCAATATCATTTGGAGGGAAGAGTATACCCACTACTTAACATCTGGACTGATTGGGAGAAAAAGGTTTCAGATGATTAAATAGAAAAGTGAATCCAAGTAAAAAAATCATAGCCAGTGTTTCATTTTCCTCTTTTCTAATTTGCATCTGCTCATTAAATTACAATCATTTAAGATACAACTCCCAAAAGCAGTCTTGCAATCATCCATTGATTAAACATGAAGCTGAAATCTCATAAAGAGGGCAAAATGAACAGAGTTACTAGAACCCGATGTTGTGTTCTACCACTGGGTTCAGATGAAGAGAAATAAAGCCTAGTGCAATGAGCACAGGACTAGAAATGAAGGAGTCCTGAGTTCAAATCCAACCTGTGACATTCAGGGACTATGTATTCATTTCCCAGTCTTCATTTCCATACATGTGCTCCAACCACTCTATGGTCTTGTGGTGACGACACTGGATGGAGCTCAAGAGATAGGGATTCAATACATGGCTTTATCACAGGCTCCTGATGCAAACTTGGGCAAGTCTATTAATCTCTCTGTGCCTCAGTTCCTCATCTGCAGAACTAGAACAGGGGTGTCAAACATGTGGCCCTCAAACCTCTTCCATCCAGCCCATGACTACACTCCGCAGGACCACAATCTCCCTAACAGAGAGAGAAGGTGGTCTCGCATACCCAGTGCTCTGTAATGCTGCAAGTGTAAGGTCTCGCGCATGGAGCACAGGATATGTGAGACTGCGCTCTTCGAAACCACACTCTCTCCCTAACACTGAAAGAGTGGTCAAATTCCAAAGGGGTAGCCGTGTTAGTCTATTGTAGAAAGACACGAAAGCTCATGCGATTAATAAATCTGTTAGTCTTTAAAAGTGCCACAAGACTCTGTTGACTGAAAGAGTGGTATCGCAGAGCATAGTTTTGCATCCACAGCACTCCACAATAGCATGAGAGTGCCCTAGTATTTTGATTTATGGTGTGAACAGCCCACTCGAAGTACATTTAAGTCAAATCTGGCCCACCATAGCAAATGAGTTTGACACCCTGAACTAGAGTGATAGTTCAATAGCTCTTCTGCTCTTGGTTTGTTTTGTAACAATTAGGGACAGTCAAGTATAATGAGGTGCTGATTCACTGAAGGCCTCTAAAAACTATTGTAGTGGGGAAAAATAACAAGACATCTGTCTCAGTTTTACTCTCCCTAAAATAGTGGCAATCTTACATGATTTCCTGCCACGTAAATCCTGATCATGAATGAGTTAATGATTGTAACATGCATTTGATGTCCTATTATGACTGTCATTAAGGTCATACACATAGGCTATGTCTACACTTACAAAGTTAAGTCGGCTTTGTTAAGTCAACTTAACAAGGTCAACTTTAAGTCGACTTAACATATTAGCTACTTAACAGCAGAGATAGCTGTTATATTGGCTCTAAGTTGACTTAATAAAGTCGATTTAGCGTTAATCCCCATCTACACTGGCCTTAAGTAGGTTTAAGGAGTTGACTTAAGGCTTAAATCGACCTAAAAGAAGGTGTTATTAAGTTGACTTAAGCTTTCCTTAAGTTAAGGAAATGCTTAAGTTGACTTAAGAAAAGCCCAGTATGGACGCGACTGTTTAAGTTGACTTAAGTGTCCTTAAGTCAACCTAACTTGCCAGTGTAGACGCACCCATACAGAGTTGTGATGATACATACCAGCATCTCTGTACATAAATGGTAGAAGGTTGAGGTCACTGCCTGTTTCCTCAGTAGTCAGTGTGGGGTCATCAATGAGGATGAGTGTGTTCAGACAGCAGCACTAGTGAATCTTGCAGCAGGGAGGTTTTTGTACAAAGTGCAGTGCTAGAGGGAAGCCATAAACTAATGTAATCCATCTGGCACTGATATTCCTGGACTATCTACTGAAGCTTCAGTATTTCATCAAAAAATACCAGATGAGATCCAAGCAAAGTACGTAGTGACAGCTTCTCACTCTGATAGAATCATGAGACTAAGGTTAACTCCAAATTGATGAACTTTAGAAGCTAGTCTATACAATGGTTTATTACCCTCTGTAATAACCCAAGATGAAACATGGAAATCTGTTCTAGCATAAACCATTGAGCCAGCAGGTGCCAGTTCTAAATACATCATTCAAGCTACTATTTTGGTGAAACTGGCAGTGCAAGTGGAGAAAACACTGAGGCCTAGATGATCATAAGTATGTAGCTGGGATTGAAATTAGAGTTATGTGCCTATATACCTTTGACAATCTGGATCTGGAGTTTTTTGCAGAAGAAGTTAGGTAGGATTAATCCGGCCTGCACAGCCACCCATGCAGCTAACCTAAAGTTGCATGATTGCAACTGAGGACCGAGGTTGGCCCTTATTGTCTATAATGCAGAAAGAATATTTGACAGTCAATAACAAAAGCAGTTTCCTATTTCCTGGCAAGCTCTAGAGTTGTCAGTATTTTAGTCAGGTTTTTGCTAACAGCAGTTCATTGATTATTAGTTACAGTATGTCAGTAATAATGCAGAACATCCCATAATGTTACTCGAATGGTGAAATGCATCTCATCTTTGAAGACCTATGATATGATACCACAGTCTGTGTGATGAATAAATGTCTATCTTTCCAACTAAGAGGGTGAAAGTAATATCAAACCTGGGAAAGTAAACTCCTATTTGATATTAAATGGGGAGGAAGATGGAACTAGGTAAAGCATAACACACAGTGTCCTCTTCCCAACTATTCCTTGTTTCAAGCATTACATTGGGAGGTGGAATCAACCAGTGGAACAAGGGAAAGAAACCACCCCGACAAGTAACCAGGTTCAATAAGGGTCCTTATGCTCTGGGATAAAGCTACTGTGAGTGCAAAGCTCTAAGGAAGGGGAAGGGGCTTCAAACTGCTGGAAGGTGGGACTTGGCTCCTACTGTTGCCTACTGTGAGTAGCAGCTGGGCCTACATCCTCGCCCCCAAGATTTCCCTTTTCCCCAGCCTGAGGCAGAACATTCCACTCATGTAGAGTTAACTGGGGAAGAGCAAGAAGAAGATGGAGGGCACCAACCACAGAGGCCAGCACCAAGGAAGAACCAGCACAGGCTGAGCAATGTGGTAGGGTGGTGAACAGGGGATGGGTGTGATAGCTCTCTGCCTTTTGGAGGAGAAAGGATTTGCCTGGTGGAGCAACAGAGTATTATGGAGGGGCTTTCTGTGATTCAAGGCAGAGAGGGAGGGCATGAAATGGGGCGGGAGGCTGGGCTGCACTTGAAGTGGAGGGAGAACAAGAGAAGAACATGTCTTGCTGTGATGTGAGAATGAATGTACTCAGTGACTGAAGAGAGTAGAGAAGGACACTGACTTGTGCAAGGCTGGGAAGGTCTGGTTTAGCTGAGGTGATGTCACATGAAAAGCATCAACTTCTGCAGCATCGAAAACAAGGCAGAACGAAGGAAGCGATCAGTTTGTTCTTTAGCAGGACTAATCAGAGAGCAGCACATGGCTGGAAGTCAACATTTATTAAACTGCCAGCCAGTTGTATTTCATGAGCGCCAGAAGTGAAAACATTCTGGTGAGATCTGATAAATCAGAGCGCAGAGAATAAACACACTGCGTTAGCTACAATGATATGCCTCTGCAAGATCAATAATTCAGGAGGTTTCATCCACATTATGCAGGATGGCCTCAGGGAAGTCGGCCTCCTGAGAACGGCTGCTTGGGCTGAGAAGAGACGTGGGGGCTTTTGAAGAATGCCTGCTTCTGAATTTCAGGCAATGGACGATTAGATGGGGTGAAATTCAGGAACGAGGACTTTGATTGTGGCACTGGAGTGAGGTCAGCAATTAATCAAGTTGATATCAGCTCAGAGGGGCTAGTCACAGTCAGATCAGCTCTGGAGAAATCACCTAGCTCTTGTGAGGGTGCTGTGTAATTTAACACTTGCCTGCCTTTATTTAAAAGCTATATTGTGTCTTAGGGTCTCTCTGTGCTGCAGTTAGACACCTGTGGATGGGCCATGATGACTGACTCTTGGCTCACGGGGCTGTTTTGTTGCTGTGTAGATGTCTGGGCTGGGATAGTGTGATGGTCCCAGAGCTCAGACTGCAGGCTGAGCTGGGATGTCTACACTACAATGAAACAGCCCCCCAGCTTGAGCCAGTTGGCATGGGCTGCACCAGGTGTCAAATTGCAGCATAGATAAGCCCTTTGAGGGACAACTTTGTTTGGAGATGTAGGGTCATGTGCAGTGTCCTGGAATTCCCAGGAGTCACTAGAGCTGAATTCCTCCTTTGGTTCCTGAGGAATGCATAGGTCAGCCGCACTTTAAAGAGGTGCAGACCACAGACCAGCTTTGTCAACCATGACAGAGGCTGGGCTGTTCTCACCCAACCTTGGCCCACTCCTTTTGGGAAGATGCTGGCTTGGAGCAGTGGGCCTTCTCTCCAGCCCCATATTGGGGGGCCAGCCCCTGTGCAAGGATGAAAGGGGGGCATTCCTCACTCCTCTCCTTATGCCCCCTGGCAGTGCCAGCTATGGAATTGGGTTGAACTCTGAAAACTTGGATCTTTGGTTCCCAGAGAGAACTGGGACATGTTAGAGGAGGCTCTTAATAAAGTGAGGGAAGCTGGGAAAGGTCATTCTTTAGTTCTCTGCTTAAGCACATGGGGAGAAATCCTGGCCTCATTCAAGTCAATAGTAAAGCTCCAGATGATTTCAGTGTGGCTGCTCACACACCATGTTGTGAATTGAACCCATATACAATATAATATACAGTGTGAACTTCTGTTTTAAATCTTATTTACAGATATACATGCAAGGAAAGGACTCCCCTCTGCTTTCAAGCCCTTGGGTTCTGCTTTTGCCCATGTTAACTGCATGCCTCCATCCAATCACACTTGCTTCCCCGTACCCAATCCTGAAGCAACTGACTCCCATAATTTAGGGCTTGCTGAGTAAGAATTAAGGACTGGGTAAGGGCTCCAGGATTTTGGTTTAGGGCCCTATTCTCACTCTCCCAATTTTATCATGCATTCTACCTGATACAGTTTATGCTCCTTTGTATCTGGCTTCACTTGGGCTGGATGTCTATTTGTTGGAGTGTACCTGTTTGGCTCACATAACCTCTTGACCTTCATCTCCTACCCACTGGCTTATTTCCTGCTTTCTTGCTTAGAGATATGCCCCACTTCTATGATGCTGTTACAGTGAGCTAAGGGAGCCTCCATGCAGAGTCTAATGATTGGCTGAAGATTCATTTATCAGTAAATAAGGTTGTTTTAGCTACAGTCCTCAGCGATCTGTGTGAGACTGATTTTATTAACAGTAATAGCACCGTAAGAGTGGTCGAAGCAAGTAAACAGCCTTGCTTTTGTTGTTTGCTTTAAAGTAATTGATGCAGTGTGCAGCTCTTTGAATTTGGGACTTAATCAAATTAACTATATTTGTTTTTCACTCATTGCTATGGATTTAGCCTTAATTAAACTCCTGATCCATGGACTTGTTTTCTTTCCAGAATACATGGGGAAGTTTGGTTCTTTTCTTTTCTTTTTTCTCCATTGAAGATGCTTCTTCAATAAAGCTGTCAAGAAAGGCCTGATGGCATCTAACTTGTTATTAAAAATTTTAGGAATCAAGATCATTGGAAAGGACTAAAAATAATGAAATAAATCCAGGGGGCCAGGTTCTGGGCTGGACTAAATCAACATAACACCATTGGCCTCGATAGAGGTACAACAGTTTCCTTGAAATTCCACAGGAAGTTGTCACGTGGTCAAACATTTGATGATCTAAATTGAACTTTATAACTATTTGGGGAAGATCTACACACAAGAAGGAACACATAAAGAATGATTCGATTAAACAACCTGTTTCTCACCTCAGCATATTTTATCATAGTTACTAATAGAATGGGTGCAAAATTGAGATGGTTGACATTTTTGGGTGAAAGATGTTTTTTGACAAAACATTGCCTAATTAAATGTTGTTTCTTCCACAAGTTGTAGCTATTTTAATGAACAATCAACCCCCCATCTTGAAAATTATTGGTTTTCAAAAACTGGAAACAACCGAACATTTTTTTTGGTGTCAGTTTTTCATTTAAAGAAACCCAGAAAATGTCTGTGAACTATTTTGGGAAACAGTGAACATTTTTCATGTCTTGTGAATTTTTTCCCTTGGAAAAAAAAAGTATCTTCTCCTAGTTAGTATTAATTTTTATAGGGAAATGATTGCACAGCAAAGAAATAATATTGAATGTTTAGCTTTCCTGTATTTTTAATGTAGTCAGTTTCATGCAACTTTTCATTTCTACTCAGTCATGGGTTGGTGACCTATTGCTGGAGTGGGTGGGTGAGGTCTTGAGGCCTGCATTTTGCAGGAGGTCAGACTAGATGATCATACTGGTCCCTTCTGACCTTAAAGTCTATGGCTATGTCTACACTTGCTAAAATTAGTTAGTTCGAATTAACTAATTCAAACTAATTTTAGTTAGTTCGAATTACCTTAATTTGAACTAGGAAAACTTAGTTCGAACTAAGCAAGTGCCATTCATGGCACTTGCTTAGTTCGAATTAGTGATCCCCATTCATTTCAATGGCTGGTTAGTTTGAACTAAGAAATTAGTTCGAATTAACATGACCACATTGGTTAATTCAAACTAGTTAGTTCGAATGAACCCTTTAGTTCGAATACCCTATTCAAACCTATTAGTTCGAATTAAGGGCTTCCTTAATTCGAACTAACTAGTGTGGCCATGGCTTTAGTTAGTTTGAATTAAGCCTCTTTAATTCAAACTAACTTACCAGTGTAGAGATAGCCTCTGAGTCTACTGGCAATGAAAAAAATGCTTCTGAAAGAAATCCCAGAAGCCACACTATCAAAAGATCTTCATTGACTTCAGCGGACTTTGGCTTAGCACTGCAGGAATTGTATATCTGGAAGGGTTCAATCCTGCAAGGAGCTGGGATCCTTGACAGAGGCACTGATTGTGCTCAGTTCTTACTGAGATGAGTGTTTTTGAATCACACAGAATGAGTCCAAATAGCTATTGGCTTCATTCACTAATCCTACACTACCCAGGACAGCATGAGAACATATTTTGCTTTAAGCCTGCATTTAAGTCCATTGCTATCCAAGAGAGCACCTAAGCATATAATCAAGTGTTTTCCTAACTTGTGTCCAATAATGACAACTCTGTAGAATAACTTCCATTACCACTATCTACAAGGTAATATACATGCAATACAATGTAATACAATGATGAAGTCACTGGCGCCATTAATTGTCACCACCGCCCACCATGCCTTGCTGAGACAAGCTACCCCCCAGCACTTCCCAAAGTCCCAGAAGTCCACACTTGCCATGAGTGAAAGCAAACGTCAATATTCATGCTAATTTCTCAGCGCTGTGCAGCTAAGTATAACTCTCATTAACTGTGCCTTGGCATTTAGCCTAGGAAAAGTATATTAAAATGCGCTAAATAAAATCATGTCAAATTAAGAGGAATGCCAAGTAGGGAAAGTTTTGAATCTGTGATTTTTTTATCATAATATTCTAGTTCAAGTGACCACAGCATGCTGACTTTGGGTAAATGCTGACTTTTTACTGGTGACTACTCTCCAGTCTGAATAGCGGTAAAAGGGCCTCATTAGTTTCAAGCACCTGTTACTCACACTGAGGTTTACTTCCCAAGCTTAAACATTTTCAAACTTGGGTGCCCAGAAATAGACCACTAAAACCATATTTAGGCACCTCATTGAATTGTTGAAGTTCTCAAAACAATCTAATCTACCTCCCCTCTTCTCTAAAGGATGTTTTTAAGGTTCAGCAGATGTTGTTATAGAAATCCCAGGCACCACAGAGCTTGAATTTCAGCTGAATATCCTGACCTGCTCTCAAAGTCCACCTATTTTCCTGTTGAGGGAGACCCTATTTAGTACTACCTAGCTAACAGGAGGCATGGGATCTGCCTGGGTGCCTCTTCTACAGCCTTCCTGCCCTACACATCAGAGCTGTAGAAACCTATTATGGTAAGTGAATGTCACCCTAGGTGTGCTCTGTGTGCCACTGAGTTAACGGCAGAATCAAGTTATGTGAACTGTGCTGCTCCTTGATTGAGAGAGAATTCCAGCTTTTCCCTGGTCAGCAATTCTTACACTCCCACACAGCTTGATGGTGTTTCACAGGGCATCCAGAAATGAAATAAATACGTTTCCAAAATGCACTCCAAGAGTAGATGGTAGCAAAAAAAAAAAAAAGACAAGTGCCACAAGATAAGCTTTGGAAAAGGGGGTGGACAGCGAGGTAGCAAAATAGTGGATGACCACAAAATTATTCACATAGAAAAGGATGTGAGGAATTTCAGAGGGACTGAGCAAAGTGAGGTAACCAGGCAATGAGATGCCAGAGGAAATCCAGTGAAGACAAATACAAGGAATTATTTGAAGCACTCATACTCAGTGATGAGTTCTAAATGAGCTGTAACTCAGAAAAAGACAGAGGAAGGCTTGTGAACAGCTCAATACAAACTTCTGCAATGGTACAGCAGCAGATATGAAAGCAAATGAGACGTATTAGGCACAGGATCAAGAATAATATAGGAAATACTGACTAACACGGCTACCCCTTTGGAATAGGAAATACTGTATAAATCCATCATGTGCCTGTTTAACTGGAAAGCTACATTCATATCTATTAAAAGGATACAGGAGGAAAGGAGAAGGCCCAGGGAAGGCAATGAAAATGGTTAGAGGACTGGAAAGACTTCCATATGGAGACAAATTGCAAAGAAGAGGAATACTTATTTTAGAGAGGACGGTGACTAAGTGGGGACAGGAAACTAGTTTTATAGCTAGAGCATACATGATTGACCACGCCTGCAAGGTTCTCTGAGTGCTTCCATTCTAGATGCACCTTCCTAACCTTTCTCCTTTGGCTCTGGTGTATTAACAGTCCAGTCTGGCCACGGGGGATCAGGGTCCACGGGAAATTCTGAGTGGGGTTTTCAGAAGCACCTAATGATCTAGGAACAGAACTGATCAGAAGGCCAGGGGGAGGATGCATAGAAAGTTTTGACTTTTATTTTGAAACAACTTTTTATTTTGACTCATTTCTTTTTATTATTTTAATGGAAAGGATACCCTTGATAACCAAATGAAACATTTTTGTTTCAGGTCAATCAAAATGTTTAATTTGATCAAAAATTAAGCATATTTGACCATTCTGGTTTGCTGAAAATTTTGGAGAAAAAAAAAAAGTGTCAGTCAAGCAGGAACTTTTTGCCCCCTCTCAGTTTCACCACTGAAGTAAAAAGCCATTTCTTCTCACAGATCACTCTAAACACTCCTGGGGTGACAGGTTTTCAAAGGCCCCCTACAAAGGCTGGCCTAATCAAAGGTGGGTGATCAGTGTCCTCATGTTCATCTGTTGTGCATAAACACAGTGACTCCGGAGTGAATGAAACTGTGCTGATCTATGGCAGTGGAGGCCGTGGCTCATACTGCTAAACTATACCCACCAGCAAGAAAAAAATGGGGAGTGGGATCAGGAAGGAATGTTTGGAGAATAAATTAATGTCTATCACTCTTTAGCATCTGCACATGTGTGGTCACAAAGGACTAGTCTGGCTTCATGCGTGCTGCAGTTTTTATCTTTCACATCTGTCAGCTAAATCAGAGAGCCAAATGCAAAACGTAGCGCGCAGGAAAATTATGTGTGTTTGTGACACTCCCTGGAGGGCTTTGGGTCCATAAAGCAATGAATGGATTATAATGAGGCATAAATATAGTACTTTCATCTGTGACAAATAGAATCTTGTGCTGCTGTTCATGTAATGTATGCCCATTTTCTCCAGACCAGTAATCTGGAATTTCAAAGGCGAAAAAGGAAAGGGAGGGGGAAGGGGAAGGAGCATCTCTAAGCATGAACAAACCGAGAACTATGAGACAATGAATTTAGCATAATCTTTGAAAACTAAGTTCTTTCAATGAGAAAAATGGGTGCAGTTGTTTTTGGAATTATTCTCAAATCCAATATGTAAAATATATCTCCGAGAATGGAAGCAACAGATTCAAAACAGAAGGTGGGAGATCAATATGATCCCTCTTCATTTTACTGTGTAGCTGAACATTTTTTGCTTTACTATAACCACATACAGAGTTTTCATATGTACAGCATTTTCAGATACGGCACATGGCTGCTTGTGTCGCTGCACAGCCAGGTTCATATCAGACCAGATGAATGCCGTGTC
The DNA here is from genome assembly GCA_007922175.1 of Pelusios castaneus. NCBI lineage: Eukaryota > Metazoa > Chordata > Testudines > Pelomedusidae > Pelusios > Pelusios castaneus. Next base: position 976,479 of record ML686112.1, read on the forward strand.
TCATACATTTCTGATTCACCTGCTATTTTGAACGATTGTCCAGGGACCTTAGCCTGCATTCACATTATCTACTAAGCTTCAAAACTCCTGCTGTCTGCCTACCTTTATCAGCTGATGCCATCAGCTACCATGACTTCTGTACTATGCTTAGTAGAGATCTTTCACACTCATACGAATCCCCAGATTTACAGGCAATCTGCTATTCTTTGCGTCTCATGGAGCTGTCAGTAAAAGCTGCTTTTGAGGCATTTGGATGAACCAGATGGCACATCCCCACTCTCCGAGAGCACACCCACAGCTGTGAAGCTCACAGGGCAAGTTTGCATGGATGAGGAATTGCTGGCATTGCTGATCTGGAGTATTTGGGGGGCAATTCTCATTGCCCACTTTTGTTTTACTCCAAAGGGATAACTGGAGCTCAGGGCTGTCTTGTCACTGGCACCATACAAGGCTGCTTTTCTGGGCAGAGAGAACTCCTGGCATCTTTATGCTCTGAGCCGCCCTCTCTGAATGACATGCTTGTGTAAATTCCTTATCATCATCCCTGCAGCCTCACTGACATCAGCGGCAAATAAAGAATGACACACCCCAGGCTTGCTTGCTACTCCATTTGCAAGCTGTCATTCCAAACCGCCAGCCAGAAGAGATCAAAAGACTGTTTCCCAGAATAGGCTGGAAAGGTCTAGACACTTCCCAAGGAAAGTACCCAGAGAGCCAGATTAAGATTGCCCTGCAGCAGGGATGTAGAGGGTAGAGAACTCTGCACGGATCCCCTAACAGAGTGCCTCCTACATTGTTACTGACCCCCCCCCCCCCACATAGAATAGACTAAGATCCCTCTGTATGGCTATGTCTACATTTACAAAGTTAAGTCAACTTAACAAGGTCGACTTAACAAATTGGCTACACTTTAAGTCAACTTTGTTAAGTCGACTTTACAGCAGAGATAGCCGTTAAGTTGATTTAAAGCCAATATAAGGTCGATTTAGCATTAATCCCCATCTACACTGGCCTTAAATCGACTTAAGGAGTCGATTTAAGGGTTAAATGGAAATGCTTAAGTCGACTTAATAAAAGCCCAGTGTGGACGCAGCTTTGTTTAGGTTGACATAAGCGTCCTTAAGTCGACCTGACTTGCCAATGTGGATGCACCCTATGAGCCTGGCAGGGGTGGAAGCTACACTAGCAGGGATTCCTTTGGCCTGGGGACCCCAGGGATCACAGCAGAAGAGAACACAGCTCCAGGAACATGCATAGGCTCATCGGAAGAGAAAGAGCCCTACCTCACAAGAACATTCTGCCCGCTCTCTCTCCCCCACAGTCCTCTCCTCATGGAGTTTCCCTTACCTGAAGAGCCCCACTGAGTCTGTTCAAAAAGACGCAGCGGACAAATACTGTTTGAAACTTGTATTGTGTTTGCCATGCAACATTCCAAAAATGTAAGGGACAACAGCCCCACAGGGCCAGAGGCTTGTTTGGTAAAGCTCCACAGTACTCAGACTCACATCACTCTGAGCACTGCTGTTGCATCTGCATGTATCTGGGCACCCTGAGGAGTCACAGCCCGTTGGGGTGAGTCCACACTGTGGTTTGAAAACTGCAGCAGTGAGCCTCAGAGCCTGGGTCTGCAGCCTTGGGCTGGTGGGACTTCTTCTACCCTGGTACCAAAACCAGCCATGTAGATGCGGCTTAGGCTAGACCTTTAGCCCCCAAACCTGCCTCTCTCCCCTCAGACCTCACAGGCAAAACTCCATCTGGAGCCAAAACATTGACACAGTTGTTTATTGGCACCGGAATGCAAGCCCCAGGCTATAGGCCCAGGCTCCAAGACTCGCTGTTGTTGGTTTTAAAATACAGTGTGGACGAATCCTTAAGGGTTTGATCCAAGATCCACTGAAGTCAATTCAGAAAGTAAATTTCCATGGCTTTCAGGTCAGGCCTCTAGGGTGCACCTTACGCAAAGCATAAAGAAGAGTTCTGCTCCAATGAAATGGAACCGAAAAATGTGACCCATTAGCATATGCACTGAGCCCGTGTGACTCTGGGCAGCAACTGAATTGTCCTCGTGAGTGAACTTTGAGCAGAGGGAATTGTGCAAGGATGTGAATGACCTGGTGATTGCAAAGATTAACAAAGAGACGCCCTGACTTGACCTTTTCCTTGGGCCTTCACAAGTTTCCTGTCATCTAGTGCAAAAAACAAATGTTTGAAGGGAGCCCGTATGCAGAAATTATCCAGCAAAAATGACTGGCTGAAGTGGCACCGTATTTTGGGACTGGCTCAAATAAAGAGATACGAGACCTATCAGTGAAAAGAAACTTCCAGCATTGTCAAAAACAGGGGCTATGGTAAGATTAGCTTTCATGTCAATAGACACCGCTGAGTAATCAAAAAATACTGAAAATGATGTCACTTATATTTCAATGCCTATATGTGGACTTTGGAATAAGAGCTGGTTTAAAAAATTTCTATCCTAACTTCTTTGCAATAGAAAATTGAGTTTTGGACTAAATGAAAATTTTCATGGAAAATGAGTAAAAAAACCTGAAGTTTTTCAGTTGTCAGATGACAAAATTTTCAGTTTTTGACAGTTTCCAGATTTTCTTTTTAATTTCAGCTAAAATATTGACTTTTGAGGATGGTGGATTTGGGGGTTTTGTTTGTTTTCCAAGAAAAATCAAATTTTTTCTATGAAAAAAAATAATCCCAAATGGCTCTGCTTAAGAATTTACCTCTAGACTCTTATTTTGGCATATATTGTAGCAAATTGATAGCTTTCCCGTGCTTCAATACCTGGAAGTAGGTCATAATTCTCCTGAATTTCTACAGCTAGTATTTTCAAACTGGCCTAAGGGAATTGGTTACGTAACCCCTTTAAGCAGCTGGGCAACAGTTGAGTGCTTACTTTTCTTAAGGACCTTTGAGAATTGTATGGATTTTTTTTTTTTAAAAAGGCTTGAAGAAATGTAGAATTGTGCTCTATCAATGAGTTCATTTTCCATAAACAGCAATCACCACCACAGCCCTGGTTCACAGCAAGATCCTTGAGCATATGTTTAAATACCTGACTAGTCCCATTGGTTTCACTGAAACGGCTCTGACACAAAGTTAGGCACTTGCATGATAAATAATAATAATAAAATAACTAGCTTTTATATAGTGCTTTTAATCCATAGAACTCAAATACTTTTTAAAGAGAGCAATATCATTATCCCCATTTTACAGATGGGGAAAGAAGGGCACAGATTAGGAAAATGACTGGCCCAACGTCACCAAGCAGGTCAGTGGCAGGGCTGAATGGGCACTGAGGGGCATTAGTTATTTGCCTATCTTACAGAGACTAATAACTGGGATTCCACTTATTAGAACATATATGAAATTGAATCTATTTCCCTGGTATCCTTTTGATGTCTCTGGATTCTAGCTGACTAACTGATCTTCATTCAGCCCCATGCTACAGTGTGAAAGATAACTATGGAGAGGAGAAGTAGTCTATTTATAATCTAAGGAAGGATTTACATATCTGGTTCCTTGGGATCTTTTACCATGTACTGGATCAAAAATCAATTTTAAAGAAATTGGTTAAATAAATACATATTTGCCTGATAGAGTGCAATAGCTCTTTCCAAGCCCCGTTGGTACAGTCAGACAATAAAATGCATGCTCCAACTTGCATACAAGCAGCTTGTAGGCTCCCGTGTCACCGGTGGGCCGGGAGGGTGCCCCCTTCAGGTGTCTTTGGGGAATTAGCTGCGGCGGGTGCCCTTCCTGACAGCGTCAATTGCCCCGGCCCCTAGGCGGGGCGGGGCAGGCACCAAGAGTCAGCTGCCCCCGGCCCCCAGGCGGGGCAGGGCAGGGCAGGGCAGGCACAGCACACAAACCTCTGTATAAGGTTGCTAGGGGTTTGAATGCTCCAGGTGGTTAGGGAAATGGGTGAGGGAGGGGGACACAGGCCCACCCACTCCACTGCATCCCAGCCCAGGGCCCTATTCAGTGGCAGAGTGGTCTGCCACTGCGGTCAGCGGGGCTCCTGCCGAAATGCGCTGACCCTGGGTGGCTCCGCCATTCACTAGGCGGCAGCCAGCCACTCCTGGGCTACTTCCTCCCACGCCAGGGTTTGGGGTACCTGGGTCCACCGAGTCATCCTCCAGGTCTTCAGGGTAGATGGCTTGGGGGATCCCAACCAGGCCCTCTAGGTCCATAGGTAGGTCTGGCAGCTCCTCAAGGTCATAGGGCCCAAGCACCACCGGTTGGTCCTCCAGTGGACTGAGCTCCCCTCGGCTGAGGGGAGCTCCTCGAGGTCGCAGGGCTCCAGCAGCTCCTCAGGGTCCTCCGCAGGGTGTGTCCCTGCCTCTGGGGTCTGGTGCACCCGGGGTCGATCCTCCCCCTTGCCTCAGGGATCCCTTCCCAGTCACTGGGCCCCGGTAAACTGGGCGTGCCCTCCTGCCGTCCAGCCGGAGGGGATGGGGTTGGCCTCCTTGGAGGGGCCTGGTTCTCTCCGGCTCGCCACCAGTGAGGAGCCACGTCCTTCCCCTTCAACAGCTCTCTCCTCACCGAGCTGCCTGCCTGGGCTTTTATAGTTCCCTTTCCTGTCGGGGCTCTGCCCCTCTGCTTCCAGGGCCGGAGCCCTGCAGTTCCCAAGTTTGTCCAGGGGGGGCGTCCAGGCCCTTCCTCAGGCCCCGGCTCCGAGGGAGGCCACAGCTCTTCTCTACGCTGCTCCTCCTTGCTAACATCTTCTGTCATGTGGACCATCCATTGACCACAATGGGAATTCCAACTGTAGAAGTTTTTGTTTGTTACTCCAGACTGACCAAAGTCAGGAACAGAAGCCATGTGGGGCACCGTGGTTCCTGCTTCTGCCTGTTGCCCTCTTCATTTACATATTGTTTCCCCACAACCAGGTGATCTGTGGATTATCTCCAGACATTAGCTTTGACTTTTCAGTGTGTTTCATAGTCTTAACACTATTTATATGCTGTTTGCTTGTGTTTATTCTATCTTCTCTGTGATAAATAAGCACTTAAAGAACAGCAGAAAAAAACCTAATGGCATGTCTGCACTGCAACTCTGAAGGCTTCCTTCTGTCCAAACAATAGGGTGCTGTGATTCCCATAAACCACCTTCCTTTTCCATAAGAGAGAGGCCATGTTTAATTGAGATTAATTTCATCTTCCATTGTCACATGATAAAATTTACTTCATCATTGAAAACAAAGTTGTGTCAGTCCCTTGCCCTTCCAGACAACAAGAGAGCAGCAAATAGAGCTGCAAATGTCTGGTCCTGGCATGACATTTGCTCTCCATTTCCTTTGATGTGCCCTGGAGGGATATTACTGAATGGCATAGTTCTAGCAGTGTCAACGCTGGGTAAAGCATTCTCTCTCTTCTTTAATAATTCTTTGGCTGGGATTTTTTAAATGAATTGTGGGGTTTTTTGTTTGGTTGGTTGGTTTGTGGTTTTTTTGTTTTTTGGGGTGGGGCGGGTCTATAAAGAATTTGGCATATTTTCATCACTGTGTAATGCACACATGCCCGAACAGCTCCCTATTAGCATTATGGGACTTGCTTGACTAAAGCTCCCAATAAAATTCTCCTCTCTGCTACTTTTATGTCTTGGTTCTCCATTGCCGTCAGATGCTCTGGTGCTTTGCACCCTGCGTACTTGCTTAAACCCGTGCAAGGTGAATGTAAAGTAGGAGTAAAATGTTACCAACTCAGAATGGCAACAATCTGCAATCATTTTGCACTGGTGTCTGATGAAGTAGGATTTTCTCCCATGAAAACTCATGTGATAAATAAATTTATGACTTTTTAAAAGTGCTACAGGACTCCTTGTTTGTTTTGCAGTGGTGTGAATGATGACACAAAGGTTCAGGGCGCTAGAGAATCTGGCCTCTAATTTCTGTTACCAGTGCTTGATGAGTGCAAAATACTAAATTAGCATTCACCATTCACTTATATCAGTAAGAGCATTTTACATTCTCTTTGCACAGGTTTTAAGAACGACACAAGGTGCAGAGTAGTAGTGGTAGCAGGCCACAGTCTTTCTGACCCATGATGTATTTATTAAAGAAAATACCTATGCTACAGACACAAATAAACAGCCTTCAACACAGTTCAAGGTCCAGCTTTGTCACCTTTGTTTACCAGTGACTACACTCTGTGTGGAATTCTATATATCATGCAGGGACAGCTAATAGCTGCATAATATACTTTAGTAAACATTTAATCACATAAATGACTATATGAGATTCAAGAAAATAGAGATTCAGGCCTCTAATGGATAATCCACTACACCCATGGCTTAGAAACCAGGTCAGCCCACATGAGGACTACTTTATACTACAACTCTAAACAAATTTTTAACCACTTGAAAGTGTGCACGTGTTGGCGGTGTGGGGGGGTGGGGTGGGGATGGGGGTAATATTCCTCACGTTACACTAGATCTCAGAATGAAGCTGCTATCTGGCATCAAGGCAAGCCAACAAACTCGGTAATTTTTTAAAGAAATCCCCAGTCTTTTCTCAAAGAGGGGATAAGAGACAAGATTTTTCTCTCTCATCACTCTATGTCAATCCACCTACAAATAGTTTATAAAGAGTTAATAAATGATTGATAGACTCTACAATTGTGTAGCCACTGATATTTTCTTGTACAGGAAAAAAATTGATCAGAAGGACAGTAAAACTGTAAATCACCCTCATAAGATCTAGTTGTCATGCTCTACCACATTCTCTCAGGGCTATGAATACACTTGTTCATCATGTATCAGCTTCTTTACAAATAAAATTCCCATTTTCTCACTATTCCATCACCAGAAAGGCAGCAATGTTAAAATGGATAAAAAGAAGTACGTTTGCCTCTCAGTGTACAAATTACCTGCGGAATGCATCATCAGGAACTTAGCAAGATTCAGAGAGGAATTGGACATTTATGTACAATAGGAATGATCAAAAACAAAGCAATAGTTAGAGGAGAAATATAAACCCTCATGCTTCAGGGCATAATAGAGGCTGTAATCAGTGACTGAGGCCATGTGATGCAGTGACTGGAGTGCTAATGGACTTGGAAGATGTGGGTTCTAATTCTGATGGATATGGATGTGCAGAGGAATGTGAGGTTTTTGGAGCAGGGTCTGTCTCTTCCTATGTGGTTGTTCAGCAAGTGCTTTGTATATAGGGGTCCTTTACTCAGGTGGAAAAACTCCATACTGAACATAGGCAAAAACCAAAGGGGAATCTTCCCTAGTTACAGGCCATCAGGCTGAGAACACCCCAGCACAGCTCCCAGAACTGCTGATCATAGAGTTATGCACCCACTGCTGTGATGAATAAGGAAAACAAATCCAGTGTAAAAGAAAGAGAGAGAGAGAGACTAGGAGGCAGAAAGGTCAGAGGTAATGGAGGGGAAATAGCCCTATACCAGGCTGCCTATAACAGATAAAGGTCTGGTCTATATTACAGGCCTCTATTGGGTTAACTACGTCATTCAGGGGTGTAAAAAAATCCATTGAGCAATTTAGTTCTACCAACCTAACCCCTAATCTAACCCTAACCTAACACAAACAGCACTGTGTAGGTAGGAGAGTGTCTCCGCCGACAGCTACTGCCTCTTGGGAAGGTAGATTAAGGACACTGACACAAGAGTGTCTTCATTAAAGCATTGTATCTACACCAGTGCAGCATTTTAAACACAGACTTGCCAAAGCCCTGGATTTTACAGACTGACTGATTCATTTTAGGCCAAGTTGATGGACTGGGCTAAATGTGAAGAGTAGAGGAAGATCAGTTAGGAAAATTGGAGACCTCTAACGAGACTGTCCCAAGAGCCGTTGATCCACCCTGGATCTCTGTAGAACCCTCTACGTACTACCGTACAACAAATAATACTATTAATAGATGGCTATGTCTACACTTGTTAATTTAAGTCGACTTTAACTTAGTTGACTTAACTAAGTCAACTTTAAGTCGTCTTAGTTAAGTCGACTTAGTGTGTCTACATTTAAAATTAAAGTCGACTTAAAGGGGAACTTAGAAAGTCGACCTAGAGCATCCACACTGGATGCCTATGTCAACTTCTAGGGCCTTAGGGGGACCTAGGGGAGGTCCACGGGGGCAAGGGGGGCACCTTTTGCCCAATGCCAAGGGGCTCAGCCTTTGCCCCATTGTACATAGGTACATTGTACATAGGTACAATGGGGCAAATGTGGTCAGGGACCCTGGCAGGGCATAGGGGCAGGGTGGGCTTAGGGCTACCCCACGTCTACACGGCTTGAGTCAATTCTAGGGAGTCAATTTAAGCCTTAGGTCAAATTCAAAGGAGGTGTTATAAAGCGGACTTAATTTTAATTAAGTCGACATTATTTTCCTTAAGTCAACTTAAGCAAGTTGCTTAAGTCGACTTAAGAAAACTGTAGTGTGGACGCAGGGTAAATTAAGTCGACTTAAGTTTGCTTAAGTCGACTTAATTTACAAGTGTAAACGCAGCCGATGTTAGCAAGAGATTTCCTCCAGTTATTCCATAATAGCTGTTGGACAGAGTCTTCTGCTGAAGTAGCTGATACTTGTTGCTGTTGGAAACAGAATACTGCTTTGGGGTACAATCAAATACAATTGACATGGCAGCATCCCCCTTTAATCCATATAGGGATGAGACTGTGTAGGAGAAAGGGGGGCAGAGGTGCAGAAGACATGGGGGAGGGGGAAGAATCCTCCATGTTTTTGGGTTAGCGGGGTTTTTTTGTGTTTTGCACCTTAGCAAAATAAATCAATGATTCTTCCTCTTGTTGAGCTGACTATGTTGTGTTTCAGGGAAAATAAGGTTTAAAATGGATGAGTTATATTGAATTTTCTTCATGGAAGACAACAGTATTTCAGTATTAACCCATCCATCTCAGAAAGCAATGGTTTGCCACTGGTTGTCTTCTTTCCCCCGGAGCCTTTCTATAAGGGTAAATGCATTTATTTGTATCCTTTTATTGATTATGAAATAAGGGAATGAAAACAAGTTTGCATACCAGGTAATCTGTGACTTCTTGGTATATTGCAGTTATTTCACTTGAGCTAGACAGCAGCATTTGCTATGGTGCCATAGACTGCCAGCCCTGAATACTAGAATTCAGATTTACCTCTTAACCTGCACTGCAGGTCTAAATGTGGAAGTAGTGTGTGACGAAGTCCAAAAAGGGGATCCACAGCAGGGGCGTTGCTGGATAGCAAAAAGATCCAGGGCTGCGGCCCCCAGCCCACCTCCTGTTGGCTCCTCGCCCCCCCCAGCTAGGCCACACCCCTAGAAAGAAGAGAAGGGAAAGAAAGAAGGAAGAAAGAAGGAAAGAAAGAAAAGGAGGAAAGAAAAGTAAAGGAAAAGGAAGAAAAGGAGAAAAGAAAAGGAAAAGAAAACAAAGTGACAAGGCAGCCCCGGAAGAGCCCAGTCGCCGGGCTTGGGCTCGGGCTCGGGGGGAGGGACTGCGGGGGCTGCTGCAGCAAAGCGGCAGCCCCGGAGGAGCTCTGCCACTGGGCTCGGACTCAGGGGGGCTGTGGGGACTGCCACGGCAAAGCAGCAGCCCCGGAGGAGCCCAGCCACCGGGGTCGGGAGGCTGCCGGGCTGTGCAGGGGTCCTGGAAGCCTGTGCCGGTGTAGCGGCCATGCACCCATGCACGTTACAGGGAACACTGCTCCCTGGCCTGCCCAGCCCCTACCGGCTCCCCAGCCCGCCCAACCTTCCCAGTCCCAGCTCCCCAGCCCGGCCCCCCTAACTTACTTGGCCAGAGAGCTACAGGGGCGTCCGGTGTTGGGCTGGCCCCCATTCCCCATCGGCTTCCCGGCCTGCCCAGCCCCTGGCCCCCAGTTTCCCATCGGCTCCCCGGCCCACCCAGCCTTCCTGGTTCCAGCTTCCCCCGGCACGCCCCCCCCCCCAACTTACCTGGCCAGAGAGCTGCAGGGGCGGCTGGCGTTGGGCTGGCCAGGAGGCCGCTTCTGCCCTGAACTTGCTCTTTTGGAGTATGCTCAGGGCGGGAGATTTGAAAACTCCCCAGCCTGGCTGGCGGCCGCTGCTCCCAGCTGAGCAGCAGCCTGCCTGCAGGGCAGAGCGGAACCCGCGTTCCGCCAGAGTTTTCTGGGACCCGGAATAGATTTGGGGCTCAGGCGTTTCTACCCTGGGCCAGTGCCCTGCCAGCCCGACGACAACGACGCCTCTGGTCCACAGCAAAAGCATTTAGCTTCTCTTAGCCCCCAATTACTCTAATGTTTAAGCATCTCAAAGTTATTAATGACTTGGCCTGAGAGTTAAGGAACTGATACTGTAACCATTAAACAGATGGGGAAAGAAAGCCCAGAGAGGCTTAGGGACTTCCCAAAAGAAGTCTGTAACAGACTAGGGACTTGGATCCAGGTCTCCCAAATCCCAGACTCATGCCCAAACCACTAGCTCATCTCTCTTCTATATGCAGCTGTGCCTGCCTCATTCAATCTGTGAACTTAGAAAGAGGAGTCTCATCTTGTATATTATGGTGGAAACACCGTGGTTATGACTGCTTTGGCTAAGTGCTGGGATCATCAGTGATCCCTGACTGTCTAGAATAGTGTTGGCTGCAATGCTGTTGCAGCCATGTTGGCCCCAGGATATTAGAGAGACAAATATTGTTTATTGGACCATATAGGTGAGGTAATATTATTTAGTGGGCAAGCTTTCAAGTTACACGGTCCTGAAAAGATCTTCATGTGAACTCAAAAGGTCGTCTCTCTCACCAACAGAATTTGGTTCAATAAAAGACAGAGCCTCCCCCACCTTGTCTGTCTAGAACATTATCAGCCCAGGGTCTGCTCTGAACAGAGCATGTTCCATGGAGTAATGACACCATTAACAAATAGTGTGGGGATGCCCTTGATGGGAAGGAAGAGCTGGATGGGCCCAGGTCACTAAGCAGGAGTGCCCTCATCTCTTCTTCATCTACGAGGGCTCAGTCTGGTAGATCTTACAGCTCCTAGAGTGATGTTCTGTGACTGGACTAGCGCCCTACATCCTGAGTAGCCTGACTGAAATCAGTAGGACTAGGCCTATTGTGCATTAGGGGGAAAGATGGGCCTATAATTAAGGGACTAGGTCGGCACATGGAAAACACAAGTTTAAGTCCTTGTTTGGCCACAGACTTGTGTTTTTTTTGATAAGTCATGTAGTCTCTCAGGCCCAGCACCAACAAGGTATGTAGACTCCCAACTTGTCCTGAAATTAATGGAAGTTGGGACCCTGTATAGCTTGATAGCTCTGGGCTTCAGTAGCCAGAGACGGTCGCTATACTAGAGAGGTTAAAATGGCGCAGCTATAAATTCTCTGTGTGGTAGGGCTAAGATGTTGGGCGAGAGCTCACTTGTTTGGCTTAATTACTCATGACCCGGTAGCTATGTCAGCAAAAGAAGCTGTCCTGCCAAAATGGTGGTGTCCACATCAGCATTTAAATTGTTATAAGTTATGTCACTCAGGTGGTGGCTAATTCACACCTCAGACCAAAGAACTTGTGTTGACCTAAGCTGTAGTGTAGCCATAGTAGTCGGACTTATCCCCTCACTGTGTGCTAGAAAGATACAGCAGAGATTGTGATGGATGAGACAAGGATGCAGAGGTAAGACTATGCGTCTCTCAGTCTAAGGAGATAGATGTCAGGGCCGACAATATAACTCATATTGCTGTCATTGTATAGTTGTCTAGTGTAGAAGTAATTCAAGAGTTAATCAGTCATTTTATTTTTTGCTACAATGAAATAAGCTAAGCTGGTATAAGAAGCATTTGTTGAAAAGTCTAATCATAACAGGTACAAGACACATTTTTAAGTGGTCTCAGATAATGCAAAGAATCATTAAAATAAGGGCTACAAAGCAACACTGTATTAAGCCTTGTGTTGACATCATCTCTTACCCGGGAGTTAAATGCAATAATAAACTACTTATTTGACTTTTTAAGGATTGCATAGCTAGACACTGGAACAACAAAAGAAATACATTTTTAATGAACTCTTCCCTTCAGAGTGAAATGTGGCAGAGAGCGGAATCCAAAATAACTAACGGTGCTAGCAGGAATAAATTATTCAATTTAATAAGAAAGCAGTTGTACAAAAGCTTGTTTGGATATAATGGAAAAATTGCTTCGTTTTGTTTTCTTTTTTGTATTAGTTATAACAATACCATGCTTCAAAGCTGGCCACGCAGAGTGAAGAAGATACTTCCATGTATAGCACTGAAAACTTGGCATGGGGAATGAAGCAGCAAGAACATCTTCCTTTGAATTTTCTGTTGCAGTTATTGGGCCCTGTCCTGCTTCTCTTAATTTAGCCATGCACTTCAAAGGGTGCAGCGCCACACCCATTAATATACATTCCATTGTCATACCAATGATCAGAAAGTGGTGCACAGAGATCTCCTCTAGCTGTAAATATAAACCATACCTGGCTCTTATCAGTCAGTAGATGTCAAAGGGCTTCAAAAAGAAGATGGGATCCCCATCCCCATTTTTAAATAGCAGGAGACAGACCTACTTCAAAGAGATTACAACTGAAATAGAGGAGAGATAAAAAGGGAAATAGTTGGGAAGTAACTTATCCAAAGTCACATAGCAGGTAAGTGGCAACAGAACCCAGACTGCTAGTCCAGAAAAGGCGTTCTATTTCCTCCCTTTGCCCCCAGCACCCATCTCTTGCCATGATGATGATCCCCTATAATCAGTAGCCCTGGGTAAATCATGCAAAGAAAAATATGCGCCACATTCATTCGAATTTTGATTAATTTAGTTTTTTTCTATATTCACTTCCCTTTAACGTGTGCTTCCAGAAAAACATTTGACCAATCGAGTTCTACTGGCAAAAATATTCATCAAAACCAAATTTTAAATTCACATAAACCAATGTTCACACCAGACATATTTGTGCACTTAATCAAATCAGGGAGGAGAAACAATACTAAGTTAGTTTTGTGACTAATCACAAAAAGATCCAAAGCTTGGATTTAGTTATTATTCCATGGAATAAAGTGAAAATTCATCACACATATCTGCATAACGTATCAGATTCTTTGAAAGTCCTTAAATAAATTATTTATTACAAATTGTTCACTCAGCTCTCACAAATACGTGTCTCTTTTAGGCCAAAACACATTCTGTAATGTTCCTTGAAAGTCAGGAATATGATTTGCACTGGGAAACAGGAATGATTATTCACAGGATACTCAGAACTATCAATGTAATTGACAAAGGATGAACTGTGCATTTGAACAGCTAGCATCCTCAATGGGAGCACCCAGTAGCCACCACGGAGAACAATGGAAGCTGATAGGCCCTGAGCTGTTTTGAAAATCAAGTCTCTTTGTTGAGGTGCCTAAATGGGAACTGAGCTCTTTCGAAAATCTGCCCCTAGTTCCTTTGCTTATGGACTCTAGAGGTTACACTTTATCTTAAGCACTGCTATCCATTCCCTCATAGCATGAGCCAATCTTTGCACCGGGTGTCATTACCAGTTGGGAGGAAAAGGTAACAGAGTATAATCAAATGCAGTGCTCTACGGACAGTTGAAGAGGAAACCTCTTGCATCCTTTTTGTCTTTCCATCTTTCTTTCCCCGTTCCCCAGCCGAAGTCAAACTATCCTCATCAGACAGATCTGAGTCACAGAAGGCCCAGCCGTATGGACTCTATGCTTTAATAAAGCTGTCAGGGTTGATATGTCAATATCCACCACTTCCTTTTTCTCCCTTTCAGGCAGGATGAAGGGATTATGCAGATGAGCCACGACATTGTGTCTGGCTCGGAAATATTGTCCTGCTTGCTTGGCATCATCTAAATTCATTTCTATACCCCTGAATGCCCACAGCCATGAACCGCCTTGACGGGATAAACACCTTAACAAAGCTGTTTAGCAGATCCACTAAATGGGTTCTGGCAGGCACAGACGTTTTACTGGATGGGAGAATGTGCTCTCTCTCTTTTTCACCCTTCTGCCTTCAAACCTTTGAAGTTTTATTCATGCTGTGTGCAAAAATAAGACACTTGATTAGAGTTCCTGGACTCTTAAAGCTGTGATGCCCCTTTCACGCTAGCTACTGATTTCATCCCTCATTCTAAAGCCAATCTCCCATTTGCCAATGACATAATCAACCGTTACACTTTACGCCTCTCCCTTGTCTCAGCCTGCGTGCTTAGGAAAAAAGAAAGGGCTTTGTTACCAGGTTGAGAATAGTAGCACTGTATCCTCTGTGCAGATGCCTAGTCAGACCTTTGCATTTCCCTTGGTGCAAAACCCCTTGAATTTAGCTTCCTCTCTTAGTGCATTATGTCAGGGCATGCCGTTTGAGCTGTATTGGCCAACACCAACATCACTCAACACAGAGAGGGGGAAAACGATCTCAGCAACTGGACCCAGCAGGTCTGTTTCTTGTTTAAGATGGTTTAAACATCAGCCCAGTGGCAGGAACCTCCACCTTGGGTCCTTTTTCTTGACTGAGTTCCAATCAGGCAAATAGACAAAAAAGCAGGTGCCAGGCACATTAATGGAGGAAGACAGTATCAGAGAGGCTGGTATTTCACATCTGGATAACATGTGCAGAAGGCACTTTCAAAATTATGATAACCCAGCTCCTATCTTATGCTTTTACTGATGAGGAAACTGAGGCACAGAGCACCAACTGGGACCGAGTTATCTTCTGTGGATGCACTTAGTCTTTGGTGGCAGCAGACTTTTTTTTTTTAAATGTTTTGGGGTTTTTTACGACAATTGCTAAGTTTCACTGACTGATGTTGGAATTTATAAAATCAAAACATTGGAGACAAATTTTACAGATTTTGTGCTAAAACTACAGCAACAAGATATGAATCATCATCTAAATCTGCCACATGCAGGAACATAACAGCCCTGGTTCTGCAAACATTACACATCTGAGGAGCTTCATGGTGCTGAGTAGGCCCACTGAAGTCAACCAGACAGCATTACTATGGTGCAGAAGGTTATTCATGCAGATAAGGGTTTATTACCTCTGGGACTTAAACGACTTCAGCTCATCTCCATTTCAATTGCCTAACCAGGTCACTCACTGAACAACAGAAATGCAGTTGGAAATCAATCAAAACTGTAAATTATCATCAACAAGCAGCTATTATACAGCAGAGTAGTCACATAGACAGGACACTGGCTTGAGATGCAGGAGACTTGGGATCTAATCCCAGCTCTGCCAAAGAGCTATTTGCTATCCTTGGGCAAATCACTTCATCTCTGTTTCCACTCCTACCTTTTGTATGTCTGGGCTACTTAGACAGTTGGTTCTTCAGGACAGATGCTGTTCTTGTTACGTAATTCTAGATCCATAGCACAATGGGGCCCTGATTTCATTTGGGCCTCTATAGAGAATTACACATAATGCCACTTGCAAATATTCTATTTTTAATCAGTGTGTCAGAAAAGGACAATTTTACTGTACTCACACAAACCTCTAGAAAAATATTTCCACTGATGCTAATCAAAAATCACAGATAGGCAGAGGAAGAAATATATTGCTTTAAAACAACTTATTAAAGTTTCATTTAAGGATATTTACTTTGTATGTTTTGACCTGTGATGTTGACAATGTGTTTTCACAGCAATAGAGCTTTGATTTTTTGTATCTGTGTTCACTGCCATTAAATAATTATTGGCTGACTCCATAATCTCGCTCATTGGAACAAATTGATAAATTAAACAATATTAAGTCACCAGTGCCAGATGGTTTTCACCCTAGCAGTCTTAAGGAACTCAAACATGAAATTGCAAAACTACTAAGTACGGTATATAATCTATCATATAAATTAACTTCTATACTAGATGACTGAGGGATAGCTAATGTGACACTATTTTTTATTTTTTTAAGGATCCAGAGGTGATCCTGGCAATTACAGGTCAGTAAACCTAACTTTAGTACCAGGCAAATTGGGTTGAAATGATAGTAAGGAAAAGAATTATCAGACACACAGATGAACACAATTCCTTGGGGAAGAGTCAAACATGGTTTCTGTAAACGGAAATCATGCCTCTCCAATCTAGTAGAGTTCTTTGAGGATGTCAACAAGCATGTAGACAAGGGTGATTCAGAAGATATATTCCTCACCAAAGGCTCTTAAGCAAAGTAAGCAGTTAATGGGATAACTAGTTAAAAGACAGAAAACAAAGGGTAAGAATAAATGGTCAATTTTCAGAATTGAGGGAAGTAAAATAATGGTGTCCCTCAAGTGTCTGAGTTAGGATAACTGCTGTTCAATATATTCATAAATGATCTGGAGAAATAAATTAATAGTGAGGAGGCAAAATGTGCAGATGATACAAAATTACTTAAGATAGTTAAAGCCAAAGTAAACTACAAAGAGTATCAAGGGATGTCACAGAACTGGGTGCCCGGAAAACACAATGGCAGACGAAATTCAAAGCTGATAAATGCAAAGTAGTGAACAATGGAAAACATAATGCCATCTATACAGACAAAGATTTGGGTCTAAATTAACTGTTACCATTCAAGAAAGAGGTCTTGGAGTCATTGTGGATAGTTCTCTGAAAAACACCCACCCGATGTACAGCAGCAGCCAAAAAAGCTAACAGAATGTTAGGAACCATTAGGAAAGGGAGAGGTAAAATGACAGAAAATATCATAATATCACTACATACATCTAGGGTATGCCCACACCTTGAATATTGCATGCATTTCTGGTCACACCTTCTCAAAAAAGATATATTAGAATTGGCAAAGGTACAGAGAAGGGCAATAAAAATGATTAACAGTATGGAACAGCTTTCACATGAGGAGAGAATAAAAGGACTGGGACATTTCAGCTTGGAAAAGATGACTAAGAGGAGATATTATAAAGGTCTGTAAAATCATGAATGGTGTAGAGAAAGGTTATGTATCCCTTCACATCACATAAGAACTAGGAGTCACCTGAGGAAATTAACAGGCAGCAGGTTGAAAAACAAACAAAAGGAAGTACTTCTTCACACAACGCACAAACAACCTGTGACACTCGTTGCCAGGGGATGTGGTGAAGGCCAAAACTCTAACAGCACTCAGAAAATAATGAGGTGAGTTCATGGAGGATAGGGGTATCGGTGGCTTTTAGCCAGGATTGTGAGAAATGCAACCTCATGTTCTGGGTGTCGTTAGCCTCTGCCTGCCAGAAGCTGGGAGTAGGCAACACTAGATGAATGCCTGCTCTGTTCATTCCCTTTGAAGTATTGGTCACTACCAGAAGACAGGATGCTGTGCTAGAAGGACCATTTTCTAACCCAATATGGCCATTCTTATGGTCTTCTGCCTAGAAATGAGCAAAGTAAAAAATTTAAAATAAATATTGATATGTGACAAAATCAGATTAAAAAAACAATCTGCCAAGTTTACACATAATCAATAATAAAGTATAAATATCTGGGATAACTATTATATCTACTTGGCTTTGTTTCCTTTTTTTTTTTTTTAAACTATCTTAAGATCACATACGATATATGTTCTTCCCAGGTCTCCAAATTAAGCTGCTTATTTGTAATTTAATGTCTATCTTCCTGTATGGAACAGTTAAAGAGAAAGAAATGAAATTGATTTATCTACTGTAAACAATAGTGTGAAACTGTTCAAACAATTCTATACCATCCACTTTTATTATACAGTTAAGTCTTGCCATTCTTGATGGCAAACTATACTTTGCTGGGGTATCATGCTGGACTGAATTTGCGCCAATATATCTTGATTTCTCTTCTGCATCATGAATATTCATGTTGATTACAATGAATCCAGACTATGTGGACCACTTCCGAAAAAGGCTGCAGTTTTGATTACAGATTTGGCACCTGTATTCTCTCTTTAGAATGTACTCACAGGGAGAATAATATGAAATAATACCATCAAAACAAGGAAGGCTTTAAATATCACACTAAATACACTGCCTTGTCTTCTATCTATTGTTAGTGTTTTGAGAATGAATAGGTAAATGTGACAAGACAAATATCAAAGGAATTTGAAACAATATTAGCTCTATAGGACCTAATCAAGACAGATAATACCAGCAGCTTGGGAGGGGAGAAAAAAAAGCTATGCATAGGCAGGGGGTCTGAATACCAAACTCTAAAGAAAGGGTTGTAACATACGAACTTGTAGCTGTTTTTAGAGAAAGTGTTTCATCGTATTGATCAGCCTATCAAAAAATACAGAAAAAAGTTCCTTTGCCCAGGTTTTGCTTTCCTTTTTAGGAAGGCCCCTGGTATGGTCTAGAGCCTTGTGTTTAAGCAGCATGAAGCTTTGTCATGCTTGGCATAAAAGGCAAAAGACCAGTCTCTGCAATTCATGTGGAACAACAATGACTTTTCACAGTTCATTGCCTTTTGCTCCAATTAGAAAATAGCCTGGGATCAGTTTTAACTTAGCTATGGTTTAGGACCCTTTAACTTACTTAATTTAGTTTATTACACAAACAATATCACAAGCATGGGGAGGTACAAAGGTTTCTGATTCAGTACCTTTCTTCTTGTAAGGCTGCCTTAGAAGGGCAATCTGATAGGAAAGTCACAGTGATATGGTCAATGTCACTTCCAAATAAATACCTCATTGCTTCTTTGTCTTTGGTTTTGTTATTTATTTGTTATTGATTGTTATTTATCCTCTGGGCATAGCAAGGAAAGGAAAGGTGGATGGGGGTAGAGAGAGAAGGCCACTGACTCAGTTTCTCATGGGATGCTCCCAGATTAATAAATGGAGATTGTCATTTCTCTAGGTCCCTGACTCTTATCTCCAAGCCTCTCTGATTGGATTTAAATACATGCCTAAGAGCTCTCCTCTACAGGGAAGATTGTCTGAGTTGGGGCCTTCATCCCTATTTCCCCACTGCCTCCCTGTTTCCTATTCCCCTCTGTGGCATCTCTCCATCCTTCTGTCAACCATTCCCTCTTTTCCCCAACCCTCTCCTTTCAGCCTCCATTTTCTTTTCCCTTCTCAGTAAATTTGGATCTATATTATTCTTTCTCCTGATCACATCTTTATGATCCCTCCCTCTTGTAACCCATGCCCCCTTGTCCCCCCTTTTCCCTCCCATATCCCCCAGAAATCCTCCTGTACCTATACCTCATTCAACAATCTTCCCCGGTACAGCCACATCTTTGCCTCTCTCCCTCTTAGCATCTTCACCTGGACCACCTCATCTAGGCAGCCCTAAGTCTGAGCCTGCCTCCCCTTCCTCTCCCTCCTGCTGACACTCTGTCCCAGCATTTTCCTCTGGGCCAACACTCTCATTGGCATGTCCATTACCCAACTAGCATCCTTAATGCCTCTAGTTAAGAGCTGATGTACAGCGATGAACAGACAAAGCTATTTCCCCAGCACAAGTTTTATTGGTCCTACAAAACCTCAGGAAATGTGTCACATATTTCTGAGCATCATCTACTAGCACCTTGTTTATACAGACACAATGCACACTTGTCCTTCTCTCCCCCTTAGCAAAACCCCTCATTCTCTCTACATCTTGGCTCCTCTGACATATTGAAGAATGTGTCTAAGAGAAACCTTTGGGCTGCATGACAGACCCTGTGGAGAGAAGGATTCAGGCTGAAGCATCTATACTGTTACTTCTTGTGTGCGTAAAAGATTTTTAGTCACAATGACTTTTGAAATGAGAAGGATGACATCAAAGTCTTCCTGAGAGAGCACAGTATGTATTTCTGCCTGTGATGCCAACATTCTTGGAACTAAATGGCTACCACCTTTGCACACGAGCAGATTTCCTAGCCCAACTAGCTCCCATTACACAACCCATCAGAAAGTACAGAAGTTGGACGAGTGGACCATAAGGTGGATAGAAAACTGGCTAGATCAATGGGCTCAGTGGGTAGGAATCAATGGCTCGATGTCTAGTTGTCAACCTGTAACGAGTAGAGTGGCCCAGGGGTCGGTCCTGGGGCCGGTTCTGTTCAGCATCTTCATTAATGATCTTGATGATGGGATAGACTGCGTGCTTAGTAAATTCGTGGATGACACCAAGCTGGGGGGAATTGTAGATACTCTGGAGGGCAGGGACAGGATCCAGGGAGACTTGGACAAATTGGAACACTGGGCTGAAAGAAACCTCATGAGGTTCAACAAAGACAAGTGCAAAGTCCTGCACTTAGGACGGAAAAATCCCATGCACTGCTACAGGCTGGGGACCTGTAGAAAAGGACCTGGGCGTTATGGTGGACGGGAAGATGAATATGAGTCAACAGTGTGCCCTTGTTGCCAAAAAGGCCAATGGCATATTAGGCTGTATCAGTAGGAGTATTGCCAGCAGATCCGGGGATGTGATAATTCCCCTCTATTCGACACTGGTCAGGCCGCATCTGGAATACTGCGTCCAGTTGTGGGCTCCCCACTACAGAAAGGATGTGGACAAATTAGAAAAAGTTCAGCAGAGGGCAACAAAAATTATTAGGGGGCTGGGGAACATGACTTATGAGGAGAGACTGAAGGAAGTAAGCTTATTTAGTCTACAGAAGAGAAGATTGAGGGGAGATTTGATAGCAGCCTTCAACTACTTGAAGGGGTGCTCCAAAGAGCAGAGAGCTAGGCTGTTCTCGATGGTAACAGAGGACAGAACAAGCAGCAATGGTTTCAAATTACAGCTGGGGAGGTCAAGGTTGGCTATTAGGAAAAGCCTCACTAGGAGGGTGGTGAAGCATTGCAATGGGCTACCTAGGGAGATTTTGGAGATTTTTAAGGCCCGGTTAGACAAAAGCCTGGCTGGGGTGATTTAGCGGGAGTGGTCCTGCTTTTTAGCAAGGGGTTGGACTAGATGACCTTGTGTGGTCCCTTCCAACCCTATTATTCTATGATTCTGGCCAATGGCAACTCAGACACCAGTTGTCTGCACTGAGCACCAAGACATGGCAGTTAGCTGGTTCACAGCTTTGTCTCCCGTTTCAGCTCGACTATCATGACCTCCTGGGTCTGCAGTCTACATATCTGGAGCCAGACAGCTTCATCTGGACACCCAAGGAGAAGATTAGCTGTGGCCTCATCTCTGCTGTATCCTTTTTGATTTTGGAAGCCGGGAGCCCCTCATGAGGTCTGACAAGGAGTTTGTGATGAGATGGGCATCAGTAGGGGAGGAAAGAAAAGTTCACAGAAGGGAAAAGTACCTCTGAGCTGCTCATTCCCTTGCAGTTGATGTACCCTGGCATATGATGTTTAGTGTATATAAACTCCCGCCCAACGGGAATACCATCCAAAATTCTGGATGACCTTGAACTATTTCAGTGTAATAAAAGGGCTGAGGTGGAAGAGGAGAATGACTGCTACTATCCATCCTACCAATCATCCCCTGAACAATACCAGTCATGTGAACAATACTGTTTAAACTTCCCACCACTCCTTCCAACAAGGAAAATTGACTGAACTGCGTTTAGCCACGTAGCTGTGTCTCATGTGTATAGAACCACTGGGCTAAAAGGGATCTTGAGAGGCTATGTAGTCCAGCCCCATATGCTGAGGCAGGGCCAAGTCAACCTACACCACTACACCAAGTCAACTTATACCACTCTAGGTATTTGTCCAACTTGTTCCTAAAAACTTCCCATGGCAAGAATCTTTTATGGATGTACAGGATCCAAAAAGGGAGAGGCCAACACTAAACTGGAAAAACATGTATCCTTTCAATGGCCTTTAAACCAACCCATGGGAAGCATGGCTTCTACTTTCCTTGATTGTCTAGGAGGCAGGCAGGCTTTCTCTCTAAGGCGTCAAGTCAGGGGAAGACCTGCTTACCCCAGTTCATAAGACCCTTGTCTGAGGAAACCTGAGTCTGAACAACCCTCCTTTTAGTCAGAAAGACAGAGTCTAAGAGCCAGGTTAAGTTAGCAACATGGGGGCTGTAGCAGTCAACATGGCTTCTGGTCCTCCTTGCTCAGTCGCCTTCCTTTCCTAGTTATTTAGCCCAGCGTCAGAATGTGGCAGGGCTCCCAGGCTATTACAGCTGCAAGCACCAGACTTGCTCTTAAAAGGACCCTTCAAGCTGAGATGGAATCCACAATTTCACCCCATCTAGTTCACAGTCTATATTCAACTGGCCTAACTACTTGTCTGTCATTTTGATGTTACTTTTTTTAGTCTCTATGCAGATTAATATGCCAAATGATGAGGGTTTAATTGGAAGGTCATTCTGAAATGTTACATATGCTAAATACTTACTACAAGATTCTCTCTGCCTAAGCAGAACTCAGGCCTTGTTTCCTGCCTAGCACTTTAAAATGTAATTTAGCTCAAAGTGCATTGGAAATTATCTCTTCAGACAGATCAGTCCTTAAACAATCATTTATTTCAGCAGGATTCAGGATCTTCTAAACCTGAAAATATTAAGGGTGGACTGAGGGATATGTTTTTTACTATAGTCTCACAAGGGGGTCTTTATTTCAGTTGGTTTCACTGTGGGACTGGAGAGCTGTTTTTATAATTTAGCAACCTGACAGTTTTTGGCAAAAATCCATTATTTAACATTTAATGAACATTGCTTAAAAGTCAGAAACCTTCTCACAGCTGTCTCCTGGGGATAGATTTAGCCTTCACCCAATAGCTGATTGAAGCTGGATTTGTATTTTTTGCTGTTTCTCCCATTGCAACATGCAGCAGTGAAATCCGGAAGCAGAAATGCCTATCAAAAGGAATTGCCATTGGCATCTGTGGAGCCATTCATACTGCTTTCTATGCGCTACCATGTCCCTCCTCTTGATTTCAATAAAATTCCTTTGAGCACTTCTCAGTGTGCTTGCTTGTTCCACATACACTCTGGATTCAGATTATGCACGTACGAGTATAAATTGCACAGGTTGAAGAAAACTATGCCCTCATTGCTGTGCATCTACTGCGCCTATAAGCAATGGTGCCTAACCAGTTCTTTAGCTATAGAGTGTTCTTGATAATCTGCATTTCTTTTTGCAGAAAGGGTGTTACAGGACACTGGCTACAAACTATAGCTCAGGCCCTAAGGTTTGATGGGTTCTGTAGGCACAACACCGGGAGACAAGGTGAAAGGTACAAACAATTTTATTAAGATACAGACAAGAAAGAAAAGAAATAGGAAAGCACCAAAGCTTATGCCCCTTCAGCAGATGGGACCCCCAGTTAAATGACTCAGGTGCAGAGCATGTGGAGCGATGTGGTGGCATACACAGCAGTTGCCCCGACGACAAATTTCCAAATTGGGGGGGCTTAGCCACCGGCTTTTATACACTTATTTTTGCAGAGTGGGAAAATGGCATGCATATCTGGTTATCTTTCTCACTTATTTACCACTTTCCTTTGCTCAGTCTTATCTTATTATTTTATAGAGGTCATAAATTATGTTGGCTACTTGGTAGGAACAAGGTGTGTCCTTGGTCAGTTCCAGCTCTGTTTTGCTTATACACGGAGTTAACTTTTGGTCAGGGCTCATTAATGGCGACACCACCTACTAGCAGCTTATCGCGTCACAAGGTCTTCCATTGGGTACTACAAAGGGGCAGGTCCCTTCCAATATGTGTTGCATTGTCAAAGCATTGGAAGTGTCTTAAAATGAAAACTGACATGACAAGAGCAGGAACAGCTAAAAGTTAAAAGATGTCGAGACAGGCATCTATTTTAAGCATAGGAGAATTTTTGTCTTATTCGTTTGTTGTTTGCAGAGGTACACATTTACATTTATTATAAGCATCTTTTCCATTTCAAACCACTTTACCCCCATATTCATTCTGTAGTGATCTTTCCCTCATAAAATAAATACTACAGTATGCTGCCTTAGTGTCTGAAAGCACTATAGGCCAAATTCTGTTCAGTTACCCTGGCATAAATCTGGAGTCATTAGTGGACTTTCCTTGGCTTTACAGTGATGTACAGGGGACTGGAATCTTCCTCAATACATTATGTAGCACCTCCAACTTTCTAGGTGATTCCTGTGCTCAGGACTCTGTAATGTTTGTTTTTCAGGAACGGTTGAGGATGCCTTGATCCTATAAGGTAGGTTGGTGCCTAGCTCTCATTGGGTGTGTCTACACTTAGAAATTAAGTCGACTTAAGCTTGCTTAAATCGACTTAATTTAATCTGCGTCCACACTACATTTTCCTTAAGTCGACTTAAGCAGCTGCTTAAGTCGACCTAAGGAAAATTAAAGTCGACTTTCTTAAACCTCCTTTTAAGTCAACTTTTCTGGCTAAGTCAACTTTAGAAAGTCGACTTAGTCAGTGTGGACGTGAAGTAGCCCTAAGTTGACTTAAAGTCAACTTAGGGGGCTTTAGGGGTTCCCCACTTCCCTCCCTGCCAGGGTGGCTGGCACAGCCACAGCCTGGCATGCCCCCCACAGGGCAGGGCAGAGCCCTGCCCACCCTGCTCCTATGCCCTGACAGGGTCCCTGTCCCCCTTTGCCCCATTGTACCAAGGTACAATGGAGCAAAGGTTGAGCCCCCTGGTACTTGGCAAGGGGTGTCCCTCCCTGCCACCGTGGACCTGTCCCAGGTCCACCTAGCCCCTAGAAGTCGATCTAGACATCCAGTGTGGACGCTCTAGGTCGATTTGGCAGGGTCCCCTGTAAGTCGACTTAATTTTTTAATGTGGACATGCTAAGTCAACTTAAATTAACAAGTGTAGACATAGCCATTGAAACCAATAGGAGCTAGGTACTTGTAAACAGTTCCACTCACTGCATATGCACCTCCATCTGGCTCGATCTGGAAATTAGCTTTCACCCCCTCTGACACTCCTTCCTCAGTGGCTTACATTGTGCTCTCTCTCTCTCTCTCTCTCTCTCTCTCTCTCGGACTCAATGTGTTCCCTCCTCTTGACTTGGCCTCTGTCTAGAGCACTACACATTCCCCATTTTGAGTGTATCAAAATCGCTCCAGACAAGCTGTCCTAGTGCCACATCAGACGGTTTTCTCTTCCACCTCTATGTCCTGTGCTGCTTGCCAGGGGCTAGTAGGAGAAAATTTCCAGTAATCATCTGAAATTTTGACTTCTATTTTGCCTCATGGCTCTGTGACTTGTTTTACCAGCATACTGGCAAGCTCACAGAGATCAGAAAAGGAACATTACACAGTTTAAATGAAATTCTATATTTTTCTCTACAAAACATTGAGACCTAAGATTCAGAAAATTAGAAAATGAATAAAATCAAATTGAGACATCCTCACCCCAAATAAAATGAGCAAGAATTAGTAGGACAAAGTCTTAGTGTCAATAGCAAAGTTCCCATTGCCTACAAGAGCAGAAAATAAGTAATTAAATTGGAATTTTCAAAGGGGCCCCTATCCCCTACTAAATTTCAATATCTTTGAAAATTTGACCCATGGTGGAAGTAAATGACAACTTCCATCCCTTCTGATTGATTTCAGCAGAAGTCCAAGCCCTTTCTTGCTGTGTAGGGGCTGGCCTGGATCTAGCTAGCATGGGTCACAATAGCCATTAAAACAATGCAATGCAGGCTAATGAGCTGTGTACCTATCCAGGGTCCATGCCAGGCTTGTACTACTCTCGCTGAAGACATGCTGGGCTATTGTTATGTGCAGTAGCTTAAATCAAGCTAGTTTGTGTTCAGCTTTTTGCTGTGTACACATATCCTATATAATACTGGCTCTAGCTTATATTTTGCTGAGTAGCTAATACTTACAAGAGCTCATACAGCTGGTTTTTCTTCTTCTCAAATTCCCCTTCTTTTTTAGGTTATTGCTACAAAGTCTCTCTGATCCAGTGGGCTGGGGACTGAAACTAACAATCTGCCCATTAGCCTGTGTTTCCTGCAAAATGGGCAAGGAGCACAGAGGCTAAGATGATGTTGTTTCAGCCATGGCTGTAAAAAATCAATCTAGAATAAATTTAGTTAGATATTTGCCACCAGTAAAATGCCAGCTACAAACTCCCACCTGTAATTTCTACAATCTCTCCACTGCGAGATGATGCATAAATTCTAATATGCCACAGTTTGAAAAGGGCAGATATTCTGGTTCCCTTCCACTGTCTTTGCTTCATCATTTTAGAAGCTAGCAAATAACATGTCTCCTTGCCAGAATCTCTTTTCCCATTTGGCAAACATTGATTATTTCCTCCCCACTGTATTTTCATCTGAGCCAAAATGAAGATGGCATTGCAACTGTTTGTTTTTTATTACTTTCTTGTTTCTGTATCAGCATAGTCTATAACAGCACAGCCATGGGAATGTGGCTAAACTTGAATATCCGTTTGATGGCTCATTGGTGTGACAGCAACATGAAAATTGTGTTACTCATGGGCAATTTTTGAAATAATTTTTTGATGAGAGCAGGATGTAACTGAGAATGGTCAACTTTTCTGGTGAAAATCCAAGAACAATACCTTTTCGTTCATAGACCTGATCCCAGAAATCTGTGCATTTGGTTCTGGCAGGCATCATGTTCCAATGTTCCATTTTAATTGGAATGTCTCCTCATGCTACAATCAACCAGAGACCCCACCCAGAGCCTGCAGGTTTAGCTAGTGTTTCTACTTTCAATTTCTTTTTCCCCAACAGACTCATCACCTCAAAACATTGCAACAGAACTCTGAGGAATGAACCTGACCTCTTGGATCTAATACTATGAATCCTTAACTAAAGATCACTTCCACAAAAGTTCATTGACCTCTTTACATGGGCTATCCACTAGAGAGGGACACACTATGTCATTGCAGGTTAGTGTCACACCACTGAGAAGCAATGAGAAAATGTCAATCAAACATCACAAACATCACAATGGCACAGTTATGATGTACAAGCTCTAAATGTTTTGGGGATATTTACTCAGAGCCACAAGCGGGATGTATCATACTTTATGTCAGAAGTACATTTATAAAAGGTTAATAAATGATTGATAGATGTTTTAATAAATGATTAGTCATGTGTTATAGAGAGTTTAAGACTCCAACAGATCAAAAGAATATTTATAATCAGAACTGAGGGGAGGGGGGCAACAATTATTTTCTTGTTGAAAATTACAAGGGGAAAAGTGATGCTTCAAAAATTTTCAGCTGGGCTATTTTCATCCAAATTTTTCTATTTTCATCCAAATTTTCATTTTGAAAATGAAGGAAAGTGTTTATTTAATCTTCAAAAGTTAAAACATTTTTATTCCTTTGATCTAAAATGTCATTTCAGACTTTTTGTTTTCAATTTTTAGAATTTCAGGGTTCTTTTTAACTTTTTCTTCCCCCTTCCTCATACACAATATGGAAAAGAAAGAGGGAGGTAAAGAGTATGATGTAGAAAAATCCTACTTTCAGACATTTCCTTACTGTTTTCCAACTTTTTCAGTTGGGAAAAGAAATGGGGTGGAGTAGAAATGGCAAGAAAGGGGAACTCCCCCCTTTAAAAAAAATTATGAAAAAAAAAAGTGAAAACTCTTCATTTTTTCAAAACCACAATCATTGTAAGCCAAAATAGGGGTGGGGTGGGGTAGGGTAGGGGGAAGCTTGATTTAGAAGTTTTTCATTTCAAATCTTCTGTTAGGAAAATAGAAACATTTAATTAAAATCAACATTTTCTAAAGGAAATTTCTAATTTAAATGAAAAATCCTCTTATGACAGGACAAACATTTGGTTGGAAAATAACTTGTCATTAACCCTTTCCATGCTGGGCTAAGAACTACCTATAAGACATATCACTCAGGGGCGTAATGTGCTTGTAACACCTACCAGTTTCAGATTTACCCCATAGAAACTATTCATAAACAAATGTTCATTTAATATAAACTGTGACCTTGGTGTTGACACCTGAACTTCTTGGGATTTAACTTTCCCTTGATTTTAACATCCCATTCTTAGCATCAATATTGGGAATTTCAGTTTAGCCCTGCCCTACCTGTTAGATTGATTATCTTATCAAGCAGTAGACTGTGGCTTTCATTCCACCTACTATGCCAGCCTCAACTGCATCTTCAAAGCTTCTCCTGCTGTGCACCTTTGCCCTTTCTGCAACCCTCAGGGTTCTTCCTTGCTCCCAGGCTGTATAATGTGGAAATCAACCTATTGGCCCATGACCTGTTTCTCTCTTCCTGTCCTGAAGGGGTGCTTTTACTGTCACATGCATCATAGCTGTTGAATTCTCATGTTGGGTGGAGCTAGTCAATATGGGGAGGGTCTTCATTTCTTTGTGTCACCACCAGAAAGCTTTCCACTTCCCTCATACAGCCTGCATGAGGCTCAGAGGCAGTTTTGCCTTGTGTGGTTGGGAAAGCCCCAAGGCTGCTGCCTCCATGCACAACCAGGGAGAGAAGTCACCATGTGCTTATTCCACACCCATTGCACTGACTGGGAGAGAACAGCCTCTTTTGGGGGTGCAGGCCGCTCCACCCACCACCACAAAGGAAGTGTGAGGGTGGGTGTGACCTCAGGAGCCACAGTTCCTTCTAGTGCTTCCCCTAAGGTGTGGTAGTAACAAATCAATGCATAAAACTGCTGCTATGGTTCTCAGTATTGACACACCTGTCTCCTTGTGGGCATCCAGGCCTGAAGACCCAGTTTTATGCACCCTTGGCTGATGTCCTCTTCTAGCCCTATTGACACCTTGCTGGCTTTGTTTGGCTGTTTACACACTACTTTAGATGGAGTTGGGATTTCAGCTGCTGGTCCAAACTCTTAGCACCTCAGTGGAGGTGGGGGAGAAGGCAGGATAAGGCACACCTTATAAATATTAGTGATATAGATTTCTGACCATCAGACAGCCCATTTATACATGGTATTGTAAGTAGCTGAAGAACATCCAGTAGTCTTTTATTATGGTAAAACCTACAAGCCTCAACCAAGAACAAGGCCCCATTGTTCTCAGCACTGTCCTGTCACATAAGACATGGTCTCTGCCCTGTAGAGTTTGCTATTGAAGTAGACAAGATTGCTAAAGGAAAGGGGAACTGAGGCACAGAGCTTTGTCAGAAGTCACGCAAGGTGTCTTTTAATGCCTTGCCCACCTGGCCCTGTCTGACATGGCTGCTTTTAATTCTTCGAGGGGCAAATTAGTGGCCAAACAGTCAACACAGAAGAAAATGGAAGACAGACTGCAATTTCCTTGCAGGTTTCCAAGTTATTCTGCTTAAAGATTTCCAAGCAACAGAAACATGTGATTTATCTCTTCAGAAACTGCTTATCCAAGTGTTTCGCTAGAAGTGTGTGTTCACATGAATTCCAGGACTCTCTTATTCGAGTGTCCACTAGGGATGGAAAGAAACGAATAAGCCTGGAAAATAGTCAATACATCACTCTAGATTACAATAAACCTTCACTGTAATCTATGTCTTTATCTTTCTGCTTTACACACAGGCAGGAAGTAGGGTGACCATATGTCCCAGATTGACCGTGACAGTAATGGAGTTGTAAAGTCTGACAGGAAAAATAAAAACCCCATTTGTTAAACTCATCAGGTTAACTATTGTAACCCAGCTTAGTGCGCACTAGGGTGTTCAGCTCTCCCAGCATCGTTTGGGCTGAAGTATCATCACAAACTGCTTGCCCTTGGCCAGATTCCTAAGATGTTACCTCAGTCCTGTGTTCATCGCCTTTAAGATTAAAGGTAGTTTCCTTCTCTTTCTCTGTAGGTGCTTTCACTCCACTTATGTTCCCAGCCTTTTAAAATCCACCAATTAACTATTTCTTCAAACACTTTCCATCTTTCTCCCTTTCTGCCCATATATATAGGAAAGACTCACCCAAAATGTATAAAGCCACCACCTCAACCTGCTTCATATCCCTCCTGAGACTCCCCTTCACTGCAAGTTTTACTTAATCCAGCAATCTGACCAGTAGGCAGGTGTTGATCTGTGACTACCAACACCATGTAAAACTTGCTCAGTTCAGCATTGTGTCATGCCGCTAACTTTTTTATTACATGCCCTTGTTTCATCCATGTGTTAAGTCTAGTCATAAACAAAGAAGGGAGGATGAGGATGGGGGAGAGCCAGATAAGGAATAGGCCAGTTCATCCAAAGGTGCTCAATACCCACAACAGGGGCCAGATTTTCAAAAGAGCGCAAGTGTCCAAATAAGAACTATGTACCATCATTCTTCTCAATGACTTGGAATCCCTGGCTAGACTACATCTCCCATGAAGCACCTGCAATCATTTGACTCCCATGTTGCACCATGCAGGTCAGTTATAGTCAACAACCTGGTGCCTCATGGGAGATGCAGTCTGGCCAGGACACAAGCCCACCAAGGAGAATGAGGAAATGAAACTCCTGAACTACACCACCTATGAGACATCTTAGGCAGCTGCAGGTTAAAGTCAAACTGACTTGCAACAAAATGTTTCAGCTCAGTTCAACAAACCAGAGTTCAAGCTGCCCTGAAATAAAATATTTTGGTTTTGATTTTCCCAATGGACAATCTAAAAATGTCAGTAAAATTCAAGTTTTCACATAGAAAATTTTGATTTTGCAGAAACTGTTGCCCCCCACCCCCAACAAAATTCCTGTCCAGCTCTTTTGGTTTGTGTTTAATTACATGATCTCAGTGGCTATATCCAGCCACAAGAAACTCACTCGTAAGGTCAGCCATGCACTGTTTCCCTTTACTCACCCTGGGAGATAATTTTTGTTAAGATAAAGTGATATTTTTATTCCTATGTCTGGGCTGTCATACAGAATGCAGTGTCAAACTGCTCCAAGGTTTACATAGCCCAAAGAGCTCATATGTGGCTGATCCAGAGCTCCCTGAACTTCCCTCCATACCTAGCAATTCACTAGCATGTTCAGAACCCACTTCCTAAATGTGACTGCTCCCAAAGCACAACATGCAACAAGGTGGAGGGTGGCTGGGTAGGGACGCGGCATCATACACTCAGGGTCGAAGGCCAGAAAGGGAACATCACAGCAACCAGTCTGACCCCCTGCAAATCACAGGCCATAAACCCTGGCACACTAAACTCAATAACTGCAATGAGACCAAAGTCCACGAGACCCACAGGACGCTGGGCTGTTAGGTGCCAGGGGCAGCATATAGAAGTCAATGGGCCAGATCCCTAGCTGGTGTAAATTGCCATTGTTGTCAAAGTAAATGGAGCTACTTAAGAGGTCATTAAAGGAGTGATGAGCTGACTCATCAAGGGGGTGATGAGGTTACCCTTCCATCAAAATGCATGTTGCTTCTCCATTACAAATGGGGTTTGCCCTGCCCAACTCTAAGGCTGATGTTGCACAAAATTGAGCTGGGTAGACAGTATGTATATACTGACACAGTTCCCATCCATGGGGAATTTGAGCATATCAGTCATTAACCCATAAATAGCTGTGGGAAGTGATGAAGCGGTGCTGCTCTTGTGAAGCACCATTCCATGGCATGTCTTCTATTTGCCCCAGTCTATTATAAAGATAAAGGCTCTGTTTGCAGAAGAACTCAGCATCCAGTTGATGTCCAGTTTGACCTGCATCCCCACATAGGGGAGTGGGTTAGGATTAGGCATAAGATTCTCTATGGTAATTCTAGGGCTGATCAAAGCACATCCACTAGCGTTTGGTTTTCACAGGTAGTTGGGTTTTCAGTGAACAGAAATGTTTCCAGAAAATGTCTGATTTCCATGAGGGCAGGAATTAATTTTCTGCTTGAAAAATTGAAAATCTGCAGCCCAAACTGGAAACTATTCAGTTTTAGACCACCCCAAAAAAAGTCCATGTTGGTAGTGGTACAAGGCACAAGTTAGCAGTTTTGGCTAAAAAAATTCTGGATTTGGCAGCTGATTTTTTTTTTAAATTTTCAGATTTGGAGTTTTTAAACAAAAAGTCAAGGGGTGGGGGGAGGACAGAAGCGGAGAGAAGAGAAGAACTGACCAGCTCTAGCTAATGCCTCTAGACGGGCTCCTCTGGCTACTGAGCTGAATTTCTTCTAGGCAGCTATTCCCACAGGGAGGCAGGTAGGCTGGGAACAGATGGAGCTTCGATTTCACTCCCCCACCAGTGCTCTGGTTATTGCTGCTGAGTTGCCTTAGACTCAGAAGCTACTGGTCAGGGGAAGCTGCTGCTGTTAGTGCACGGGAGCCCAGGAAAGGACCTCCTCTGTTCCTGAGGCAGCGTAGCTATACAGTGCCCTTTGCACAGCACTAGAGGAATGGTGAGAGGTTAGACTAAGGGGCCACCTCCATCTGACTTCCCTCCCCACATATCTATGCATTCTCTGCCCTTCCTTTCTTCAGGTGGTGCTTTTTTGGACCAGCCCTACAAATATTCCTTGAAACTCGGCTCCAGCTTGCTTCCGCAATTAGCAGTGTTAGTGCAATAATGTGTCCCCAAAACACATCACTCGGGGAGCACAGTAATCATAAAGATATTCTCTTTTGCATTGGCTTACAAGTGCTATTAAATCTTTACAAGATCCATTTCTCCGACTCAGGGTAACCACAAAATACACTATTTAAATTGTAAATTACACCCTTTTATAGCATTTGAAAGCCTGAATCTTGCATACTCTAAATTATTTCAACCTAATTGCCAAAGAAATTTAAAGTATTTAAAAATAAATTTTCTCTAGAACCTTTCCCATTAGGATTAGCTAGAAATGAACTATCACCAAACGAATAGGTTTCCGCTATCGTTAAAATGTGAGATCAATACAATGAAGATGAGTATCTTACCAACGGTGAATTATCTTTTTCATGTCTCCCCATTAGAAACTATTACAAATAGAGAATACGGACATTTCCTTCTCTCTATACAGAGGACTCAATCAGAAATCTCACTAAATACATTAAATGAAATCAGAAGGAGACTGAAGAATTCCTTGCCTGTGAAAGGGCTTGTGCAATAAATGGAGGTGAGTAATGAGCAAGGCATGACATGCAGTCAAATAAAGTTACATGACAAAAAAAAAAAGAACCAAAGGGGAAATTTATATTTTTCCCTTCCTTTTTGGAATTCAAATTTCTCATCATTTGAAAATGTGTAGAAGTTTTGACCAGTTCAATAATGTGTTAAAAAAGAGAGAGAGAAAAAAAATCAAGCCAGTCTTAATTTATGTCTTTCCTCTTCTAAATGTTAACATTTGTAAATATGTCAAAATTAAAAAAAAATTCCAATCAGTTCTAGCTGGGTGTTGTGTCATGGCTTGATCGGCTTCTGTACATGCTTTTCCATGAATGAGACATGAGAGAGAGGAGATCTTGGTGCTTATTAAATAGTGGCCAAAAAGACTACAGCAGATGTAAATCCAATTGTCAGAGTTCTCTGGGTAGAGTTTCATCTTTGTCTCAAACCAGTTTCACGCTATTGACCCCTATAGAGTGTGACAGAGCCAGGCCTGAGGGCTACAGGAGGGTGGTACTATTTGAATTCCTGTTGGTGGGCGGGCATAAGTCCACCCACTGCTAAAACCCCTCCTCCAGCCAAATGGGAGAAGGCACTGGGCCCAGATTCAACGAAGTGCGGGGGACAACTAATGAAGAAAACAGGGATGGGCATGGGGGTCAAAGGCTCAAAACTAGGGACTCTGAGGGGGACACCGAGCAGAGAACTCTGGACAGCACCCACTGTTCCCAAAAGGTGCCAAGGGAGCCAGCGGACACTGCCCAGAGGAACAGTGCCTGGAGGTGTGCTCAGACAAGGGACCAGAAATAGGCCCACAGTCACAGAGACCCTCCCTCAGCCAACCACCTCTCTTTGGTTTTATAGATAGCAACCTTGGTGTAGATCAGGAGAAGGTTGATGAGGAGTTCCTGTGACTTTGTGAGGCCACAGATGGGGTGTGCGTACAAAAATAACTGTGGGGAAAAGTGCAGCCAAAACTTCAATAAGAGGTTCTGGAGGAGCTGGAAGAGGGGCTACAATCTGGTGCATTCAAGGTACATGTGCGCCAGGGTCTCACTCACACTGCAGAATGGGGAAGTGTCAGGGTGAGGAGTGAACCACGCCAAGTACATACCCATGCTCATGTCTCCATGGAGGAGCCGCCAACTGATGTCCCCGGCGGGCTGTGGGGTCAAGGTGTCATAGGCTGCGTCTACACTGGTAAATTAAGTCGACTTAAGCTTGGCTAAAGCTTCTAAAGTCGAATTAAGCCAGTGTAGCCCGGGGGGGGGGGGCACAGGGGGAGCCTGGAATGCCCCCCAAACGGCAGGGCATGTGGGCACAGTGTGACACTGTCTGGATTTAGAGAAGCATTTATGATATTATTTTCTATGGATATCTCATAAATGCTATAATCCGTAGGAACTATGTCATGTTTAGTATCAATAGAAAGGTAGCAATTTGCTGGGAATGATTATATAGTTTATGTCTAGGAATTCTATTTTGATTAGAAGTTAAGAATTTGATGTTATATCCATACTTTAATTTGTGTCAATCTGGACAAATGTCTTAGATGGGAGGGTATGAACAACCATTGTCTCCTTAATGTTTAGGAATTTGCCAGGTGATATGATCCCAGGGAGTAAACTGATGAACCATTAAGGATACAATGGTTGTATTCTTTATGTCCTCAATGGCTCATCGGCTTTGTAAGTTCCCCTTTAAGTCGAGTTTAATTGTAAGTGTAGACACACTAATTCGACTTAACTAAGTCGACTTAAAGTCGACCTAGTTAAGTCGACTTAGGTAAAGTCGACTTAACAGTGGAAGTGTAGACAGAGCCATACAGACTGGCCCATCAGGGTTCCTCGCTCTCTATTGGTCGGAGAAGATCCCACCATTTTGTATCTGGGTGGGACACGAGGGCGAGGAAAAGTATGGTATGGAGTACGAGCGTGCACATATAGTTTTGAGGCGCAGCTAGAAAATGAGCCAGCTGGAGGTCCAGCAGCTGGCTTTGTGCATAGGGTGAGGGTGGTTGGGGGGGGGGAGGGTGCTCGTGGGGCCAGGGCTCAATGAAAACCTCCGGAGAGTCATGGCTGAGGGGAGGGCAGGGAGCACACTCTTGCAGGACCTGATCAAGGTAGACTTGAGAAATGGGGGGGAAAGTTGCCTTCACCTCCTGGAGTAGGAGCTAGGGTGTTTGAAGGGTGAAGAGCCCCATGCACTGAGTTAACACAGGGGGATCCACCCAGTCCCCACGGGCATAGTCCAGGAAGTCTCCAACCCTGGTGACACCTGCCAGGATCAGCATCTGCCTCATGGAGGGGGGTCTCTGCCACCTGCACACTAAGATGGGTATTGTGTATCAGGGGCTCCTTGAGGAGGTCATCCCCCTCGGTGAGCACAAGTGACCTGGTGGCCGCGATGAGCCTCCAGGTCTGGAGGAGGTCCTGGTAGAAGACTGGCAGTTTGGAGAGGTCTCATGGAAGAACTCTTGGATGGATGTAAAAGAGCTGCCAGTCATATCGGAGCCCTCAGAAGCAGCAGAGGAAGGTGCATGCCAGGTGGCTCCACGCTGGACTACCTGCACTATAGAGCCTGGAGGCAGAAGGCGTGGACCCAGCTGTAGATGCAGCATAGACCCTGCCCTTCCTCCTCCAGGGGAAGACTCAGGATCCCTGCAGAGACCCAATGCAGTCCTGACCGAAAGAACTCCAGAATTATCCTCTGGAAGTTGGCTAGGAACCTCAGGGGTGGGGTCAGGGTTTTGACCTGGTGCCAAAGCACAGACAGGACAAGTTGGTTGATAACCGGTGCCCTCACCTGAAGGGAGAGGCATGCAGCAGTCCTGTCCATCTCCACAGCCACTCAGACACCCTGTCCTCCAAACAGCGCCAGTTCTCAACTGGGGAGGGATGTGTGGCAGAAAGGTCAAGATAGAGCAGCGGACATGTACTCCACTGGATGGCTTGACCCGGCCAGAGGAGGCCTTCAACTGGGTCCTGGACCATGAGGAGTACATCGTCAGCATACGCTGACACGACCAGCCTCAGCTCTATCTCATGGAGGAGCTCCAACAGAGGAGACAGAGGAAGGACTCCAGGGCCAGAGTGTACAGCTGACCCAACAACAGACAGCCTTGACGTACTCCTCACCCGAAGCTGAAAGGTTTGGTCAGGGTCTAATTGAGCCTGACCAGGCACTCTGAAGAGGTGTACAGCACCTAGAGAAACTCCACAAAATGGGCCCCAAAGACGAATGCCTGCAGGGTGCCCAGGAGATACCCGTGGTCCATCCTGTCAAACGCCTTCTCCTGGTCCAGGACCAAGAGGGCAAACGACAGAACATCTGTACACCTGAGCTCCAAGAGATCCCGGACCAAATACAGCAATAGGGGAAGGGACTGAGGAAAGGGTCGGGGCAACATCAGGGAGAGGGGTAGGAACGGGGTTCAGGGGGGGTGTTAGAAACAGAGGTGGAGGCGAGGCTAGGGGCAGGGGCCCCAGTGGTCAGACCACCAGGGTGCGGATCCCCTTTACTGGGCACGGGGCTTGGTAACAAGAGATCAGGGGGCGGATCCCTGCCGATGCTGGCAATGAAGGTTGGAAAGGGCTGAGTGTTCACGGCCTCAGCATTGGGCAGAGGGGGACACGGGTCAGGACAAATGGATGAGGGAAGGGGTGGCTGTCCCACCAGGGCAACACCCTGGGGCCCAGCTGCTTGGGACTGGCCATTGCCTCTGGAGGCTAGGCGGCTGTGGGTGGGATGCCGATCAAAGCTGGGCAGGTGGATCAGCCCAGGGACATCCCCGGGATGAGGGCAGGGACAGCAGGCAGGGGCTGGCAGGGGCTGGGCTGGCAGGGGCTGGGGCGAGGGCAAGGGAGGGGGCGGCAAAAACAGATTGCTGCCCAGATTGAGGCCAGCTGGCAGAGGGTCATCCTCCCCTGGAGTGACTAGGATTAGCTCCAGGGCCTCAATCTCTGCAAAGATGAAGCCTATGTTCCCCCGCCTCAGCCCAGGCTACCTCACTGGGGACCGGGGCTGGAACTTCCTCGGTACTGGTAGCGAGTCTAGATGGCGACACAGGCTTAGAGGGGGCAGCTCCATCTGCAGCATCTCCAGGAGGGTAATCTAAAAGGACCTCCAGTGAGGGAGCAGTGCTTCCCCCATGCTGCTGTGGCCATCTCCTCAGCTATAGCCCACACTGGACCTCGTCAGGGATGCAGCAGAAGACCCAGAAGCAGCATTGGTGTCGTCAGCCCACCGTAGTGACTTTTGGGGGGTCTCCTCCCTGTCCAACATGGGAAGGGCCTGGGCCTTCTTCTGCTTGCTGTGTTTCACCTTGACAAGGGCTTTTCTCTCTAAGGTGGCATCAGAGGGCTGGCCAGCGGGGGCGGGATTAGGCAGCAAGGGTGAAGGCTCCTGGGGTGGATGGGACGAAGGAGGGACATCAAGGGAACAGGAACCCACCCTGTGGGAAGTGCCCTCTCCTCCGTGGGCCCCGTCCCAAATGTTCCAGTGGGGATGGCAACAGGGTCCAGATGTTCATCTGGGCACTTGGGGGAGGGTGTCCCTGTGTCCCGAGCAGCATTGATAATAGGCCCAGTTGGAGGAAGATGGGCAGCTACAGAGGCTTGGGTCCCTGGCATTGGTGCAGCCGGCACCTGACAAAGACTTGGGGGACCCAGTTGCTCCCTCTCCATGCCAGGCCAGGGGACAGTCCCTTCAGACATGCCCCGTAGCCTGGCAGAGGAGACACCAACCTTCCCCCGAGTATCCTGTACTGGGCCACTTGATGTGGCACCAGGAAGGACTCCTCGAGTGCCACTCCATCACACGCCCCCACCAGCAGCATCTAGATCTGCACCTGCCGGAGGAAGGACAACCCATGACAGAGGGTGGGGTCCTTACAGCTTTGCAGCAGAGGGCTTATCATGGAGATCGGCTTCCCCATGGTAGAGACAAAGAGAAGCAGGGAAGAGCTGGGAAGGAAGGGCAGGATGGAGATCATTATCACCCATATGCCCAGGTCCTCCAGAGGCTCAACCGGGATGTAGATGCCTCCCACCACCAGGCACTTCACAACCGCCCCCTGCGCAGCAGCCTCCGTTGCCAGGAAGAAAATCACCTTCCCGTACATCTTGGAGGCCACCACAATGCCTGAGGGCCCCACCAGAGTCGCCAATGCCCAAACGTAGGTTTCTATGTGGGGCTAGGTGGCTGCCAGGAGGCAGCAGATGCCGGGCCTCCTGGTCAAGGTGGAGAATGGGCCCTAGCTGCCGGATATGGTATGTGAGGAGGCGGTGTGGGCAGATGGAGAGGCAGTGGCAGTGGGTGGAGGGGTGACAACCACCTGGGCATATGATCTGTGGGCGGAGGAACCCCCAGAGCTGGTGGAGAGGACAGCAGGGGCAGAAGGGTCACGGCCAGTGGTGGGGCCATGGCAGCAGCAGAGCCCTTGCTCGCCTTTTTCGCCTGGCTCTTCTGGTTGGCCAAGGAGGCTGTGTGACGGGATGCACATCTGTGCAGCCCTTGGGCGTGACCTGTATAATCTTTCTGTTCAGTTTTGCAGTGTAATTGTGTTATTTGATGACAATTACGCTATACCAGGTTCCTCTGTGAATGCTCAGAACATGTGCCACGTGATTACCAGGGTGCCATGTTCCCTGCTGCGACATGCATGTATAGATGTGAAGCATGTTACAGGGTTCAGACTCTCAGGGCTGTCTCTAGCACAATGGCTGAAGATTTACACATCAAAGGGAATGCTAATGCCCTCCCCTGCTCAGGTAGGAGTGAAAAGAATCTCTCGACAGGACAGTGAGGGGGAGGGGCTGTCAGCAGTTTGTTAAAACAAAGACAGAGACTGTGAAGGGAGAGAAACTGCAGGCTTTCAGCCTGAGAAGACACCATCCTGCAACCAACTTCAAGCAAGATCGGGGCCCTGCCTGGGAACAGGCAGAGAATGGTTGCAAAACATCAGACAGCCAAACACCATGTGCATAATCTTGGACTCTGAGGTTAGTTTAGGTGAAGATGTTAGAGTAGTATGCGGTTTATACCCTTTATTTGATAGTGGTCACTCCTGGCTCATTTATAGTATGGTTCTGCCTTGATTGGCCATATTCTCACTTGAAATCAGACTCTGATCAATAAACTAGTAGTTGTTTTACCTAAAGCTGTGTGGTCTTTAGAGGGTGTGGACGTGGGAGGCTGGGCACAATCCACTTCTTTGTTAAGTGGACGGACTTGAGACTAAGGTGATTGGGAGTGGGTCCCAATCCCTGTAAGGCAGTGGCTCCCAGGGTAGTGTCTGGGGCTGGGTGTGCTTGCTTGGGGACCAACGCCTGTGTGGCTAGTGGATTTACACCCACTGCCTGGGACCAATTACACGCTGGTGGCTGGTGTGGACTGACTCAGGAGTGAGTGGTCACCCAGCAGAGTGGGGTAAATTGGGGTTCAGGAGCGGGGTTCAAGTGGTCATAACAGCACACCAGACCGGATTTGGGGGGCAGCCTGTCACATTGGCGGGAGGCAGGGAGGAGCCGAAGAAGTCTCCAGACAAGCGGGAAAGGAGGCTGTGTTGGGTGGGCAGGGATGAATGGGAGGGTACAGGGGGGGGGGGCAGGGGGAACCACTCCTCCCTGCTAGGCTGCAGGCAGGGGAGGAGGGTGTAAACTGCGGTGGGTTATGGGAATAGATTGGGGGGGAAACCATTGGCGGAAGGGTGGGTTGGCATACCACTCCTCCTTGCTGGGCTGCGGGCAGGGGAGGAGGGTGTAAACTGTGGAGGGTTATGGGAATAGATTGGGGGGGAAACCATTGGTAGAAGGGTGGGCTGGCAAACCAGTCCTCCCTGCTAGGCTGCAGGCAGGGGAGGAGGGTGCAGAGAAGAGCAGAGATGGTAAAGTCACTCAGTCCAGGAAAGGCCACCCCTCCACAGCTCTTATGGTGGTCCTGAGCACTCTCCTAGCAGCAGAAAACATAAAGCAAAGTCAATACTCGGTGTTGTCTTCCTTCTCCTTGTTAGTAAAAACAGTGGGTTTGAAAGGGTGGTGGTGGCAACAGCAGGGTGGGGGGTGGGAGGAAGACAGGCCAGCAAGGGAGGCCTTCCAGGAACATTGGCAATGGCAGTCCCAGCAGTGGGAGTGGCAGCATGTCCTCCTTGTCTAACTGACTAGGGGGGAAGGCAGGGAGAGAAGCCCCAGGCTCAGCAGGGCCCTGTTCCCAGGGTAGCTGGGGCAGGGCTGCTTTGAACACCTGATTCCGATTAAGGCATCTAGAGTCAGTTGGAGCACCTGATTCCAATTAAGGGTAGAAGATTAAAAAGCCCCTGTTGCAGCCAGGCAGTGAGGGAGTTTGGGCATGTTGTTTGGAGGTAGAAATTGTTGGGGAATTTTAGGAGGGGCCCTCTTAGGTCAAGAGGACCTTGATAGGCACCCCCCCACCCTTTTAGGAGGGGCCCTCTTAGGTCAAGAGGACCTTGATAGGCACCCCCCCACCCTGAGGCTCGTTCTCCAGCTGAGACCAAATAGACAGAGACCGAGGGCGTGTGATCAGGCTTTATTCAGCTGAATGGCAGTCTGACACTCAGAGTAAAACTCCAAGGTAGAGAGCCCCAAACAAAGGCTGGCTTACACTTTTATACATTTTTGGGTTACATTTGCTAATATTGACAGATGAGAGAAGAAACAAAACTTTTTGTTCTACAACCATGAGACATATACATGTCAATAGATGACGGATATATGCAAGATGTTTTTACTAAAGGATAACACTTGTTCACCGGTTATCCTCACAACTTGTTCTAAACACTCTCTAATGTTATTACAATTTACGGTACTCAGTAGCCTTGACAAACTTTTACCGTGCTGATGGGGAGGGAGTCATACAGAAAAGGATTCATTCTAGTTTCTTAACTATGCTTAATGACTGAAAGGAGACAGTAAGTCTAGCATCCCCAACAAGCAGAGGAGAATCAATTTACAGGCCAAAACAGGGTCAGAACAAGACAGACTCCATCTTGGATTTCCTTCTCAAAATAGAGGTAGGAGCAGAGTTTGGGGTATGGAAGAGAACAGAGTGAAGAAGATCTGACCAGTAACTGTTACTGACAGTACCCAGGAGTTTGCCCAGATGGGCCTTAGGGCCCCAGGGCCAGTGGTCTGTGGGGTGGAGAGCCCAGCCCAGGGCTGGAGGGACTGAGGATCTATAGTGCTGTGGGGTTGGTGGAGGGAAGACTGTAATTCAGCTGGCTGTCACAGCCTGAAGCACAGGATTCATGGGGAACTGAGAGCGCTTGGTTTGCCACAAGAGCTACTCCTGATTCCAAGAACTGAATCAGACTCAGAGTGAGCATCCTGTTCATAACGACAGGTGGGTCCCAACATGAGTACTTGTGGTGCATGGATGACATACCTAAAGGTCAAAAAAAGGAAGCCAAGTCCCCTCTGGCCAGTCCAAAGAAACTGTGCTAAGCAGGATTCATTGCATGTCTTAAAGGCAATGATCCCATGAAGAGTTGGGTATCAGAGAAAACAAGCAAGGAGGTTAACATTATTTTTTTCTAAAGACCAAAGTTGCCAATGCCAAACTTGACAATGTTAGGGTGTTGATGTGGAGATACCACTGACTAACATGGTCTTGTTTGCTTGTATCCCCTCATTCCACCTGCAGTCTCTTGTTTTATGCCTAGACTGTAAGACCCTTGGGGCTGGGGCCATCCTTTTGTTCTGTGTTTGAACAGCACCCTGCACAATGGGTGCCTGGTCCATGACTAGGGCTCTGAGGCACTACAATAATACTAATACCAGGCATCCAATACAAGAAAACGCTCAGCAGAGCCAAAAGCAAGTTCATAAAATGTGCTTGGAAAAGGAGAGTTGCCCCAGGATTTCGAATGTCTTGTCCATCAAATTGAAAGTTAGAACACAATGTTACTTTGCACATGCAGCTGGCAAATGTTTACTGTCCTTTCTGCTCATTCAGGAAGGAACTGTGACTCTGAATGAGGATTTGTAAAGCACCCTCTTGCTCCTTGGAGTGGGCTACTGCCCAGAAGGCGGAGGCAGAGATTTGTCTTTGCCCCCTACCTCTCTTGTCCCCGCTCCCCACACACATTCTGGCTACTGAGGCTGTGCAGAGAGGAAAGCAATTTGTGTCTCATTTAGTCCTGGCACACAGCGATTACCACTGAAACAAGTGTTGAACAGAGTATGGTTCCCCAAGTCACAGGCTGGTCCCTGCTCTGCTCCTGGGTCAGCTCAGCTATGCGCTGCCCGTTACTCAGGGCTTTTAGAAAACTACATATCAACATCCAATAATGTAACAGCACAGACAGGGAAATGGCTGATATCGCCTCCTTACCCCTGCAGCAAGCAAAAAACCTGCCATCATTCATTACTGGACAGCAGCATAGAGATAGCCAGTGGGTCACTGAATAGAGCAGCTCACTGCTTTACTATTGTGCAAATGGGGGCTGGGCTGGTTCCTAGAGTCAGGTGCCAGGAGGCTGTGGCCAGGGGAGGAGTTTTATTCTTTAGAAGAGGCTTATTATAAATGAATAACATGTAAAGAAAATCCACTGTCCAAACACCAGCTGTGAACTTTCCAACCAAAACCGATTCTGTGAATTTAACACCTTCCATGTACCTTTTGCTGTGCTCTGATGAAGTCACAATTAATACGTTTCCTGCTGTGATCCCAATGTCTGATGAGGAAAAAAAAAATCAAAGGTAAATCCCTTCAAGAGGATGCAGTATGGTATAAAAGACTTTCTAATAAAGAATTGACACTGAAAACGTAAAGCTTTCATCCCTGCAGGGTGACCAAGCCACCATGCATTCTCTAAATGTTAAAGTCATTCGTTTTTATTCAGAAACATGGTCTCAGCAGAACTGCGAAACAACTAGAAAATGAGGTTCTCCCTCGAGAGGAGTCCCCATGGGTGCTCCACCATAGGTGAAGGCGCGCACCGCGCGCCACTGACCAGAGATTTAAAAGCAGTGGCCGTTGGAGCCGCGTGCGCGAGACAGCTGTCTCGCAGCGATCGAGACGCTCCTCAGAAAGTGCGCGGCTCCAACCGCCCATTCCCTTCTCTACCGCCACGGTCACTGGCCGGAGACCGGTCCCCCTCAGGAAGATTTCCACTCAGCCTTAATTTTTCCCCTAGATTGAACTAGTTAGGGTTGTTTCATAGTGAAACTTCCCTTTTTTTCTTTTTCTCTTTATTCTGTAAAAAAAAAAAAAAAACCTCGCACGCTCTCAGCATGCCGGGCTCCCCCGGCTTCAAGAGGTGCGAGAAATGCCGGGATGCCATACCGGCTTCAGACGGTCATGCCGTCTGCATAAAATGCTTAGGAGAAGGACATATTTCAGAGAAATGTCCTCATTGCAAGAGCTTGAGCTCGAGAGCCAAAAAAGACAGGGATCTCAGGCTCAAGCTGCTCTTAATGGAAAAGTCCCTACGACCGGCTTCAGACCCGGGTCGGGGACGGTCTGCCTCCCCGACTCAGCAGTCAGGGATAAGGCACTTGATATCTCCTCAAGGAGAGTTTAAAAGAAGAAAACAACTCTCCTTGTCCCCAGTTAAAAACTGTGCCAAAGAGGCTGCAGGCTCCTCAGGCACAAAAAGCGGCGCGGACTTTAAAAAGAAAGCCGCGGCTGCAGCAAGCAGCTCCGACCAGCTGGAGAAACTGCCCGGCACCCAGGGGGCAGCCCAAGGGTCGGCACCGTCAGTGGGCTCGGCACCGGACAAGCCTCAGAGCCCGGAGGCAACGGCTACCGACCTCTAG
Organism: Pelusios castaneus; assembly: GCA_007922175.1. NCBI lineage: Eukaryota > Metazoa > Chordata > Testudines > Pelomedusidae > Pelusios > Pelusios castaneus. Next base: position 1,020,020 of record ML686112.1, read on the forward strand.
GAGCCGCAAGCTTCGTTCACTCACCTGGACACTGATCAGCTGGAGCCAGTGCAGAAGAACGCACCCACGGCACCGCAAGCCGTTTCAGCACCGCGGAGAGCTCCTCAGGAGAAAACCTCCGCACCGAGCTCTGGCAGAAAGAGAGCAGAAAAAAGAAAACATGTAGTCACTCTGAGAGATAGGTCACCCTCTCCTGAACTGCTGATTCACCATAGCAGAAGGGGTCAACAGCAACACAGCAGATCTCCCCCTCAGTCCACAAGTGAAGAAGAGGCAGAGGAAGAAATCCTTAGAAAACATCAGGTCTATGACCCCTACTATAGACCACGGCTCATGATGCCATTTCACGATAGGGCACCATACCCCTATTATGAAGAGGGCTGGTATGGTCCTCAACCATCTTACCCTCCTCATTGGTACAGACAGGAGAGACATCCATCATATAAAAGACCAAGGGTACAGAATGATAATTCACCTCTGGAAAGGATGGTTGATCTACCCACGTCCTCCCCACATTCTCTCTCTCAGGATGAGGAGGAACAAGGGGAAGATGCTCACCTACTCTCCCCACATCAGGAGGTCTCCTCGGTAACGGACGAGGTGATTATCCCAACTACCTCCTCAACATCACTGGACGATGCAAAACAGTTCCAGGAGTTATTCAAAAGAGTGGCGGAGTCCATGGAGATTCCTCTACAAGAAGTAGCGGAGTCACATCATAAGCTCCTCAATTTTATGCACACTAGAACAACTACGAGACTGGCACTCCCTATGAATAATGCTCTGTTGGAACCTGCGGAGCTAATTTGGCAGACTCCTGCATCTATCAAACCAACTAACAGGAGAGCTGATATGAGATATTATATTTCAGCCAAAAACTCAGAATTCCTCTTTACTCATCCTGCTCCAAACTCGCTAGTTGTGGAGGCAGCAACTCAAAGGAACAAACAGCAATATAGTAAAATTACTCCATCGAATAAAAAGGATAAGAAATTGGATGCCTTTGGGAAGAGGGTCTATACATCATCATCCCTTCAGATGCGCATATCGAACTATGCGGCTCTGCTTGCGAATTATAACCACACAAATTACCTCAAATTAGCAGATTTCATAGAGGTTGTTCCAGAGGCGATGCGACGCCAGTTCCACTCCATAATTAGGGAAGGACAATTAATATCGAGAACAGCGATGCAGGCAGCCTTAGACGTAGCCGATACGGCGGCAAGATCCATGGCTACAGGAGTGGTGATGAGGAGATCAGCCTGGCTACACTCCGCTGATCTACCACGCCAGCTTCAGTCCGCAATCGAAGATATCCCTTTTGACAAAGGAAAGTTATTCTTTGACAAGACGAATGATACCATGCACATGTCAAAGGATGATAGAGCCACACTGAGAACGTTTGGCATCTACCCAACTATGACAAGATCACGATTAAATAGATTCCAACCATATAACCCAAGGTTCAACTACCAATATACGAATAGACAGAATTACAGGAGACAAGATCCACCAAGGGGCAGATACCGGGCCCAGAGACGCAGACAAACCACGGGACAGTCCAATACGTCCCAGAACCCACTGGCAAAGCCTCAATTTTGAAAGCTTGGTCGAGGGACCGTCAAACCTATGTCAAGTTCCAGAGCAGGTACCGATCTTCCATCATCGACTCAGAGCCTTTTATCAGGAATGGACGGCGATCACATCGGACAAATGGGTACTAGAGATTATCAACACAGGGTACACCATTCCGTTCAAAACACCTCCAACTCACACTTCCCCTTCCCCGTCCCTCTTCAGGGACACAGCTCACGAACAATTACTTTTACAGGAGGTGCAGCGCCTACTGCAACTAGGTGCAATAGAAGAAGTTCCACAAGAACACAGATGGAAGGGTTTTTACTCCCCCTATTTCCTCATAGAGAAGAGATCGGGGGGCTGGAGACCCATCCTCGATCTCCGAAGGCTCAACAAATTTATCACTCAACAAAGATTCAGAATGAATACAATAACATCGATCATTCCTGCCCTGGAGTCAGACGACTGGTTTGCATCCCTCGACCTCCAAGATGCGTACTTTCACATTTCGATTCATCCATCTCACAGAAGATTCTTAAGATTCAGAGTCGGGAACAACCATTACCAATACACAGTCTTGCCTTTCAGTCTCTCAACAGCCCCGAGAACCTTTTCCAAGGTATTCGCAGTAGTAGCAGCCGCTTTAAGGAGCCAGGGCGTCATGATCTTTCCCTATTTAGACGACTGCCTTTTAAAGGCAACCTCAGAGGAAAAGGCAAGGGAAGATCTGCAATGTACGGTCCAGCTATTCCAGAAAGTAGGCCTCCTCATAAACTGGCAAAAGTCAACTGCAGTCCCCTCTCAAACTATCGATTTTATTGGGGCAAGACTGGATTTGCAATCAGCAAGGGCTTTTCTTCTTCAAGACAGGTACGAGGCAATAGGCAATCTTGTAGACACAATAACCATCGCTCCAACAATAGATGCTTTGACCTGCATGAGACTATTAGGCCATATGGCAGCCACAACGGCAGTGGTCGACAATGCACGTCTTCATATGAGAACACTACAGCTCTGGTTCTTAAAAGTTTTCAAACCCCATCGGCACCCAACACATATGATCATATCGGTTCCATCAGACGTCAAGCAATCCCTGCAATGGTGGAGGATACCCAGGAACCTCCTATCAGGGGTTCCTTTCCGACAGGAGACACACATCACGTGGATGTCAACCGATGCCTCTCTCATAGGGTGGGGGGCATGCCTCCACAACGAAACAGCACAGGGAAAGTGGACACCTACAGAGCTCAATTTACACATAAATGTGTTAGAACTTCGGGCGGTTCGCAGGGCGTGTACCCATTTTATATCAAGGATCAGAAACGCACACATACAAATTATGACGGACAACATAGCTTCCATGTATTACATAAACAGACAGGGTGGAGCAAGATCCCCCTCGCTTTGTGTAGAGGCTATGAAACTATGGACATGGTGTCTAGCCCACGGCGTCACCATCTCAGCAACCTATTTACCGGGTGCCCAAAACACAGTTGCCGACACACTCAGCAGAGCTTTCCCGACGGAACACGAGTGGGAGTTAAACCAAACGGTGTGGGACAGCATATGTCGTCAATGGGGATACCCGACTATAGATATTTTTGCTACATATCAGAACCGCAAATGTCACCGTTTCTACTCGAGAGCGGGAATTGGAAGGGCATCCTGGGGAGATGCTTTCCACAACCCCTGGTCAGGCGACTTAGTATATGCCTTTCCCCCACTCCCTCTTATTCAGAAGACGCTGATCAAGATAAGAGAGGATCAAGCACGGGCAATAATGATAGCCCCAGCATGGCCACGACGAACGTGGTTCACTCTTCTGTTGCAAATGTCAATCCATCCACCTATCCGTCTCCCGCTCATACCAAATCTGATTTCACAAAACAACGGCAAAACCCTGCATCAGAACCTACAAAAACTGCACTTGACGGCTTGGCTACTCCATGGTTCTCACGGGAGGAACTCGAATGCTCTGAACCGGTCCGGGAGGTACTATTAAATAGCAGAAAACCATCTACGAGACGTACTTACCTCCAGAAGTGGACAAGGTACACAGAGTGGTGCAGGTTGAAACATGCTGACCCGTGTCGATCGTCCATCCCAGTGGTCCTCGACTACTTGATGCTTCTAAAAAGGAAAACATTATCTAATAGCTCGATAAAGGTACACTTAGCGGCTATTTCCACCTTCCGCTCCGACAACAAGATTGGATCGATCTTCTCACATCCTGTCATAAAAAGATTTCTATCAGGTTTGCAGAACCTTTACCCAGAGGTACGGGCGCCACCTCCGAGCTGGGACCTACAGTTGGTCCTTCAAGCGCTTACTGGTCCTCCATTTGAACCCTTGGCAAGTTGTTCTTTGTTAAATCTCTCAATGAAGGTCATCTTTCTAGTAGCTATTACCTCAGCAAGACGGGTGAGCAAATTGGGGGCCTTAATGACAGACCCTCCTTTTACGGTATTCCATAAGGACAAGGTCACGTTGAGGCCTCACCCAAGATTCATCCCAAAAATTTCCACATCTTTTCACCTAAATCAACCTATAGACTTACCTGTATTCTTCCCGAAACCTCATGCCAATCCCGAGGAAGCGCGTCTACATACACTTGATGTCAGACGGGCGATGGCCTTCTATATGGACAGAACAAAACCATTCAGGAAATCTGAGAGATTATTTGTTGCCATAGCTAACAGATATAAAGGCTCGGTACTCTCTTCACAAAGAATATCAAAACTAATATGCACCTGTATTAAGGAAGCATACAAATCAAAGGGTATTGCGGCACCATCAAACATAAGAGCCCACTCCATCAGAGCAATGGCGACCACTATGGCCTTTATGAACAATGTCCCAGTTGTAGACATTTGCAAGGCGGGGACTTGGGCCTCACCGCATACGTTTATCAGACATTACGCAATAGATAGCATGACTCGAGCAGATGCAACCCTCGGTCAGTCAGTACTAGCAATAACGCATACAGGAGGCTCCGAAGCCCTACCATCCATTTCAGGGCACTGCTAGTTATACACCTATGGTGGAGCACCCATGGGGACTCCTCTCGAGGGAGAAAGGAAGGTTACTCACCTTGGTGCAGTAACTGGACTTCTTCGAGATGAGAGTCCCCATGGGTGCTCCACCACCCGCCCTCCTCCCCTCTCTGCTTCGGACCCTTACAGTTGTGGGGGTAGAGAAGGGAATGGGCGGTTGGAGCCGCACACTTTCTGAGGAGCGTCTCGATCGCCGCGAGACAGCTGTCTCTCGCGCGCGGCTCCAACGGCCACTGCTTTTAAATCTCCGGTCAGTGGCGTGCGGCGCGCGCCTTCACCTATGGTGGAGCACCCACGGGGACTCTCATCTCGAAGAAGTCCAGTTACTGCACCAAGGTGAGTAACCTTCCTTTTCCTCACAGTCCAAATATAACGAACAATGAGGGAGTCCCATTAGCTTGAAAACTCAGCCAGCAGTACAAGATAAGTGATGTTGAAGCACTGGGAAAGTCTGTGCCATTCAGCCAGTCTCCGAATGCTTAGCCCTCATTATTCCCAAAGTAGGTAACTGCGACAGATCCTTTCTATCATTAATGTAATCATGATGTCTAGCATTTGTATCTGGGAAGCAACGTGCTTTCGCAGAATGCAACAGAGTTGGCTAAACCGAGATATAGCTAGAGAGGTTACAAAAAGAAATCAAAAGGAAAATAGCCCAGGTGAATTATTATTGTTGTAACAATAAGGAGAAAACTTGGGGAGGTAGCATTCTCTCTTTCTTCATGTACCTCTTTCTCCCTTTATATGTAGAAGTGAATGTGCATGGCTTGTCAGAGTATCTCCCCACTAGACTGAAATTTATCTCTATTCTAGTCAGGCTGGAGAGGGAAAATAAATAATTCTGATCACTTGTCCACTGGCTGGTTCACACTAATGTTTGCTGCACGCATGTGGCCATGCCTGAGTGGCCCCGAAGATATATACATTGCTCTGATGTAAGATCAGGTTTGTACTGGTGCTGTTTACTGTGGCAAGTCCCATCAGCCTAAGCCCCATTTTGAAGCCGTGTGATGTGCCTACATGAAAGTGTACCTTACAACAGCAGAGTTATACCAGTGCAAATTTCCCTAGTTTTGACAAGGCGTGAGAGTTCATATAGGTTTTCTGGCGATCAGACCCAGTTGCCTCAATTTTTTTGTTATTGTCTTGATTTTCTACCGCCATCAGCTGAATCATTCTTACCACCTTGTTTCCCCTTTGGAGGTCAGCTAAGCACTAATGAGACGTTACACTGCTTGATTATAACGTACAATGAGATCACAGCCCAAGGCAGAATAGCGACAGAAATGAGAGTGACTTCAAATGAATGAAATTTATAAGTCAGGGACAGCCCACTCTAACGCCCAATGATCTGTGCAATTCTACCATTAGCTCTTAATAGGGGATAAAGCACCAGAATGTTTACTTTTAAAGCCTGTCTGCCCATTGTCTAGCAAGTAAGTAGGATCACCTTCATTTTTTAGTGCAGGCAATCACAGCACTATGTTGCTCACACGGTTTAAAAAACTCCTTCCTCTTAGGGAAACAGTGCATTTGTTTCTTTGCATCCTAGCTCCATATTGTCTAATTGATATACCATATTTTTCGGACTATAAGACGCACTTTTTTCCCCCAAAAGTGGGGGGAAAATGAGGGTGCGTCTTATAGTCCGAATGCTGTCCAGCAAGCAGTGTTCCCGCCAGGGGGCGTTGCTGGATAGCAAAAAGATCCAGGGCTGTAGCCCTCCAGCCCACTCCCTGCTAGCCCCCACCCCGTGGCCAAGCCACTAGGCCACTCCCCCGGTTCACAACCCCACACACAGTCAAACAAACCCACACCCCTGCCGGACGGGGCAGGCTCGGCTGGGGTTGGCCCCCCAACATGGAGGCCCCTTAGGGACTCTCCCCACACCTCCAGGCCACCTTAGTGCCCCTGAAGCCGAGTCCTGTCCCGGCCCGGGCACAGCCCGACCTTCCTGTTCCCCGCCAAGCCCTCCTGTTCCCGTCAGCCTCCCAGCTCGGCCCCCCGCCCGGCTCCCAGCTCAGCCCCCCGCCCGGCTCCCAACTCGGTCCCTCGCCCGGCCTCCCGCCCGGCTCCCAGCTCGGACCCCCGCCCGGCCCGGCCTCTCGGCTCAGCCCCCGAACCGGCCTCCCGCCCAGCTCAGGCCCCTGCTCGGCCCCCGCCCGGCTCCCAGATCAGGCTCCTGCCCAGCTCCCAGCCCAGCCCTCCCCCCCAGCTCGGCCCCTCACCCGGCACCTCGCCCAGCCCCTCGCCCGGCTCCCAGCTCAGGCTCCCGCCCAGCTCGGACCCCCCCCCAGCTCAACCCCCGCCTGCCTCCCAGCTCGGGCCCCTGCTTGGCCCCCCACCTGGCTCCTCGCCAGCTTCCTAAACTATCCCCCTTACCTGGCCAGAGCTGCAAGGGCATCCAGGGGCCGGGGCCGGGCTAATTCACGGCCTCAGCCTCCCAGCACGGGGCCGGGATCAGCCTCCGGGGCTGGGGTCTTCTCCGCCGCACCGGCGGCTTCCCAGAGCCGCAGTAGGGTCCTCCCCCGCCAGGGGCCTTGGCTTTTCTTTCTTTCTTTCTTTCTTTCTTTCTTTCTTTCTTTCTTTCTTTCTTTCTTTCTTTCTCTTTGCCTTCCTTTTTTCTTTCTTCCTCTCTTTCTCTTCCTTTCTCTTTTTTCCTTCTTTGTCTTCCTTTTTCTTTCCTTTTTTCTTTCTTTCTCTTCTTTCCTTCTCTCTTTCTTTTTCTCTTCCCTTCCTTTTCTCTTCTTTGCCTTCCTTTCTCTTCCCTTCCTTTTCTCTTCTATTTAGTTTACCGGTACTATTTGGTTCAGAATATTTTTTTCTTGTTTTCCTGCTCTAAAAACTGGGTGCGTCTTATGGTCAGGTGTGTCTTATGGTCTGAAAAATACGGTACTTTGTCTTGCAGCCCAGTGGCATGAAATTCAGCATGTTTTCTTCCTTTGAAGTTTGTCTTGGTGGTTTGTGTTATTTGTATGATGGAAGGGTTGACTCAACCCTCCTCCATGAGGCCTGTCCAAATATAGCTTTTCTCTGTGGCTTTCTAAATCTGGTGGTTTCCCTCTTTCTTTGCTTGGCACCTAGCAGCAATTGTCCTGTGCTGTAAAACAACTCATTTGAAAAGCAAGGTGTTGTGATTCCTGCTGTGAACTTACATCTGGTACTAAGCAGACAGAGCTCTTGTCTACACTGCAGGCACTTTTCACTGGCAGTTGAAGGGAGATACACAAGTTATTTTAAGCAATTTGCGTATTTCCCTTCGACTGCCTAAAGCCTACTCACTGTTGTGTCTTCAGTGTGCTGAGTTGATAGGAAATGACTTCCCTTCAATTCAGCACTACATTACGTGAAGGGGTGGTCTTCAGGGATCAGCTCTCTGATGGACTAAGTGGGTCTTCACAGACCGCTCAGTTGCTCCGGAAAAATCAATCTGACGGGAGCGAATTTACTGCTGTCAGTGAAGACCTGCCCTTTGGTTCTAAGCCCAACTGTTCCACTGGTTTGCTGGGTGATCTTGCATCAATAACTACTGAAAGCTGGACACTTCCATGTGCCAGAAGAGGGACTAAAGGGAGGTGGCACATCCCTCTCCTATTTTGAGGTTGGTTTGATCCATTGTAATTCTGAGGGCTCCAATGCTCCCACATGCCTTGAGGAAACCAAGGTGTAGCAATACTCTGGACACATCTCCTTTTGGCACAACACTGCCTGCGGCATGAGTCTGGGAGGAGAACATGGATGGTGCAAAGGGGTTGCAGGAAAGGGTGAATTCACTGATTGTACTGTAGTTGCCCTACCTATAGAAGAAAGATGATAGTGTTTCCTGGGTTTGAAAGGTGCCTGAAGATCTCTGGATGAAATTGCTATATGCATGTAAAGTCTTATTGATGCTACTCTATGTCAGCAAACCATCTCACGTGTTGCTCTTCACCATTCTAAGTGCCAGTTTTGAACTTTGAAGTCCTCCATAAGAAAGCTGATTTAGATTACTTCTTTTGGTGAGCAGGTTGAGTCCACATGACTCTCACTCTATCTTTACAAAGCCCTTTCTAATTATTCTAACCTCCTGCAGATTCATCATCACTGGATATAAACCAGCCATGAGGAAGTTTAAACTTGAAATTAGAGGCAGATTTCCAGCCATCAGAAGAGGGATGTTCTGGAATAGCCTTCCAAGGAGCATGGGGGAGGGTAAGGGGATTAGCAAAAAACCTAGCTGGCTTCAAAACTGAGCTTGGTAAATTTATTGGGGAGATGGTATGATAGAATAGGTTAATTTGACAATTAACTGATCTTTGACTACTAGTGGTAAATATGCCAATAGCCAGTGATAGGATGTTGGATGGGGTGGGTTCTGAGTTGGTGCAGAGAATTCTTTTTTGGGTGTCTGGCTGATGAATCTTGACCACATGCTCAGGGATTCATGGATGGTCATATATGCAGTCAGGAAGGGATTTTCTCCCAGAGCAGATTGGCAGGGCTTGGGGGGGGGGGGGGCAGGGGGTGTCACCTTCTCCTGTAGCATGGGGTCTGGGTCACTTACTGGTGGTTTCTCTGTATCTTGAAGTCTTTAAACCATGATTTAGGGACTTTGATGACTCAGTCATAGGTTAGGTGTCTATTGTAGAAGTGAGTGGGAGGTTATGTGGCCTGCATTGTGTAGGAGGTTAGACTAGATCAGGGGTCTGCAACCTGTGGCTCTGGAGCCACATGCAGCTCTTTGGCTGCCCCCTTGCGGCTCTGGGCTCCCCCAACCACCGGGGTACCCTGCAGGAGGCCCATGCCTGGCTCTGGGCTTCGCCCAGCCACCAGGGATCCCACGGGCAGCCCATGCCAAGTTCCAGGCTTCCCCTCCCCCCTGCATAAGGGGACCCTGCAGCAGAAATCCTGGCTCACCTCCCTGCACCTCCCACCACGAGGCTACACCCATTGTGGCTCTCAAAACACTTTGTTATTGAAGGAATTTTCAAAAATGGCTCTTCTTATCTTTTGGGTTGCAGACCCCTGGACTAGATGATCATATTGGTCCCTTCTGACCAAATCTATGAATCATTAATGAGGTCTCATTCCATTAACTGCTCTGTCTACAGGTCACATTTGGCATGGATGACATAGTTCCTTAAATAATGTTACCTACTTATGCCATGAAAAAATACAGAGAACATTTCTTTTGAAATTTCACTTTTTAAAAAAAAATCAAGAACAAATTATTTTTTTCATTATAAAATATTTTGAAATGAACTGTTTGTTCTGGTTTTTCAAAATCCAACAAGTAAAATATAATCTGAAATTAGGGCTGCCACTTAAGCACAGTTGGAGCAAGAAATTAACAGAAAACAAATTAACTAGATAAGAAAATAGTTGTGAGTGATGCATTGTAAAAAAGATTGAGTATTTTCCAATCATATCATACAAGTCGACTCCATCCTACTTCTTGTTCAGCCAATCACTAAGGCTATGTCTACACTTGTTAATTTAAGTCGATTTAGCATGTCTACACTCAAAAATTCAGTCGACTTAAAGGGGACCCTGCCAAATCAACTTAGAACGTCCACACTGGATGCCTAAGTCGACTTCTAGGGGCTAGGTGGACCTGGGACTGGTCCACGGTGGCGAGGGAAGGGGCCAACCCTTGCCAAGTGTCAGGGGGCTCAGCATTTGCCTCATTGTACCTGGGTACAATGGGGGCTGAGCAGGACAGGGACACTGGCAGGGCATAGGAGCAGGGTGGGCAAGGCTCTGTCCTGCCCTGCGGGGGGGCACCTGAAAGTGAGAACAGGTGCTCACATTTTTTTGAAAACTAATTGCACTGAAAAAGAAAACATTTCTGCATGTGTAATTTCTACTTTCACAGTAAAGAGATTGCACTACAGTACTTTATGAGGTGAATTGAAAAATATTTGTTTTATCTTTTTTATGTTGCAAATGTTTGTAATAAAAATAAAGGAAGCACTGTACACTTTACCTTGTGTTTTAATTAAAATCAATATATCTGAAAATGTAAAAATCACCAACATGTTTATTATAAACTTAAATTAGTATTCCATTATTGTTTAACAATGTGATTAAAATTGAAGAATCACAACTATTTTAATCTCACAGTTAATTTAAATTAATTTTAATTGTTTAACAGCGCCATTTGAAACCAAACCAATTTTATTTTGTCAAAAATTTCCTGTTTAAAAAAAAAGTCAAAACAATTAATTGAAAATTCCTTTTTTCTTAGGCAAAAAAAAAAAAAAATCACTTTTACCAAAACATTTTTCAGTGGGAATATATTTTGACTGGAAAATGCTAATCAGTTCTAATGTCATATATCTTCATAGATTATAGACAAAAAAAAAAATCCATTGTGATCGCCTCCTCTGACCTTTTTAACATAATTCAGGGACATTTTATGGCCTAATTGCTGCTTATGGACAAACAAGTTTTACCATTGAGGCTTCTGCATTCCCACCACAGGTACTTGGGAAAGGTAGGGTTCTTTAATATTGCTCCACTCATTCAGCGTGTCGATAGTTGGAGAGGAAGAGAGTGAGACAGTGGTTATTTAATCATGCTGAGTAGTTGATGTTAAACTGACACATTACTATGATATAAATACATTAAATTAAAGTACCATTACTTAATAGTAATGCAGATGCCATAGCACATTCAATTATGTGCTAAACAGCCTTTCCCTCTTCTTACATATTGGTACTTAGAGGATTACTGGAGCTATGTATCAAATAGTCATTCATATTTTTGTGCCGGGCTCCAATAACATGTTATGCTTACGGAACACAAGAGGCAATAATAGCTGTATTCAGCCAGGTCTGAATACTCCATTAATAGCTGTGCAATAGGCTTAGCTAGGCTGACAAAGTGGCCCCTTTTCATGACTGTTCAATTAGAGATAATAGTGGAAGGCATTAATCACACATATTTTCAACAAAACTTTCCTTGGTTAAAGATACCCTGCAAATCATGTGGTTCAGTGCACATCTGTCTATTTGCGTTGCTATGGCTGTAGTGTGCCTGATCTGAAAGACAGGATACAATCAGAGCTGAGACAATGAGTGGATTTTCATATTTAATGGCGTGGGTTTTGGCTTGGCACATTACTCAATGGCTCTGACCCTCATCTGACCTTGTATTTTCCCCTCACTGTTGCAACCTGTGGGAGGGAAGGCCTCTTCCCAGGAATCTTGGAAGCCTGCCCAACAGTGAAAATAAGAACACAATGAGGCTTTCCTCTGCTGCCCTATTCATTAAAAGTAACTGATGTGGAATCATCCATCACCATTGATTCATTCCTGGTCCTTGGGATTGTATTTTGGACCTCAAGTTTATTTAACCCAATCTGCAAAGTTTGGATAATTAGTACCTCTAAACATATGGGCAACCAAAAGCCAAGGAAGAGTTCTGCTTTCAAGCACAGAAAAGGAGGCAGAGAGATTAAGACTGGCATTTGCAAATGAACCTAATGGAGTTAGGGACCTAGATTCCACTTCATTCTGATGGGATTTGGTTGACTACACCTCTTTGACTTCTTTGAGAATTCCCACCCTAGTTAAGGAGGCTGTGAGCCAGGACAGAAGCTGGAGTTTTATGTTTGATGCAAACCTTGAGCAAGACACACCAGCCAAAACTTTCAGAACAAGTTCCCTCCTTCTCCTTGCTTCTCCTTTTGGGTGCCCAGCTTTGGGACACCCTTCAAAAGCACCAAGCAAGGTCAGCCAGAGGTGTCTTCTGCTGGGCATCCAAAAACAGAGGGATCCAATGTTAGCAGACAGATTGAAAATTCAAACCGCAGCCAATCTATGCCTCAGTTTACTCCATGATAAAATGAAGACAGTAGTAGGTACTTATCAGGTTTCAGCTGGAGCATTGTGTCCAGTTCTGGAAGCTTCATTTCAGGAAAGATGTGGAGAAACTGGAGGAAGTCCAGAGAAAAGCAAAACGAATGATTAAAGGTCTGGAACTCTTGACTTATGAGGGAAGATTGAAGGAGCTGGGGTTGTTTAGTTTGGAAAAGAGGACACAGAGGGGGCATAAGTTTTCTAGAACCTAAAAGATTGTTACAAGGAGGAGGGAGAAAAATTATTCTCTTTAACTGCCTATGATAGGACAAGAAGCAATGGACTTAAATTACAGCAAGGGAGGATTAGGTTGGACATTATGAAAAAATTCCTAAATGTCAGGGTGATTAACCACTGGAATAAGTTGCCAAGGGAGGTTGTGGAATCTTCATCATTGGAAGTTTTTAAGAGCAGGTTAGACAAGCACCTGTAAGGGATGGTTTATGATAGTACTTAGTCCCACCATGAGTGCAAGGGACTGGACTCGATGACCTCTCATGGTCTCTTCCAGTTTCTAGGATAATACCAACCCATCTCAACAGGAGAGTTCATTATGATGTACACTGAGATGCCAAATAAGTACCTGAACCAAAGTCAGTGTAAGCAATTCTGAACAGGCTTTGGATGAAGTCCAAATGATTAGATACTGACTATTGAGCTGATGACCATCATTACCCTGCAAGCCATTATTGCTACTTCACTCTAGCGATTGGTTCTCCTAAGAGAGGTAAAACAATATAAGTATACCCCTTTCACAACCCAGGTTTTCATTACATTCACAGGGAACAGGGCGAGATACAGCTGGCTGACAAAAGCTGAGTGAATCAGATATTTAGGAACTGATCCAAAGTCCTATGCATCAATGGAAAGACTCCCATTGGCTTTAATGGGCTTGGCACAGTTCCTCAAGTGCCAGTTTCCACGGAGGGCTCAAAGCACTTTATAATTAATCACCCTGGATAGTTGCTATAGGAAGGATCCTTGGAAGGGTATTCATTTAACTGCAGTGGTGAGAAGGGTTATTTCTAGGTTAATGGGAAATGCTACCACTCAGTTTTCTGAGGAACATCAGAAATCTTCTAAGCATCCCGTTACAGGCTAGGAAAAGTGACTGGAATCTCTATATTGCACATAAGATTTCCTCAGGACAAAGTTGTTTTGTCTATATTCCTGGGGTGCTTTTAAAGACTAACATTTATTTATCACATGAGCTTTCGTGGGTAAAATTTCACTTCATCAGACACATGGAATGGAAACTACAGAATAGAATAGAATAGAATAGAATAGAATAGAATAGAATAGAATAGAATAG
>ML686112.1:1033813-1086795 GCA_007922175.1 Pelusios castaneus
AGAATAGAATAGAATAGAATAGAATAGAATAGAATAGAATAGAATAGCTCTATTCTCTTCCATACTATAGTTTCCGTTTCATGCGTCTGATGAAGTGGGATTTTATTCACAAAAGCTCATGTGATAAATAAATGTGTTAGTCTTTAAAAGTGTCACAGGACTCCTTGTTTGTGTTGCTAAACTAGACTAACACAGATACCCTTCTAGAACTTGTCTTGTATTGTACAACAGCAAGTTGATGAGTTGACATTAGGAAACAAGAAAAAAAATCCTGCAGATAAGATGGGAGGAGGAGTAAGAAGTGGGCAACTTCCCCTGAAATCCTTGGGAACTTCATGAGAGTTTTTCTGTAGACAGATGAAATCTGACAGAGCAGCATAGAACATGGACTTTATGTGGAATTTGAAAGCATTTGTTACAGGCAGTTACCCACCATCCCAGAAATTACAAACGCTGTGTGCCAAACAGAAACAAAGTCTCAGCGCTTACGAGTGCATAGCAAGGTTGCAGTTCAACAAACAAGGAGTCCTATGTCACTTTTAAAGACTAACAAATTTATTTATCGCATGAGCTTTTGTGAGAGAAAATCCCACTTCAACAGACGCTTTGAATATGGGGAACTTACAGAATGGGAGGAAAATAAATGCAGGGAAGTGTAAGTCATAGGATCAGGTCAGACTATTTCAGCAAATCAAAACAGTTTAGATTCAAATACTGGAGAACAGTATAAGGTGAGGTCATATCACCTTTTGCAATGAGAAAAAAATCCATAGTCCCTATTTAACCCTGAGGCAACAGTGTTAAATTTGCATATGAATTTCAATTCTGTTGTTTCTCTTTGAGGTTGTGATTTGTTATCCATTTGTTTGAGCGCAGCTATTAACAAGTCATCAATGGAGTGAGCAGGGAGATTGAAGCGTTCCCCTACTGGTTTTTTAATGTTGTGATTTCTGATGTCAGACTTGTGTCCATTTATTCTTTTGCACCGAGACTGTCCTGTTTGTCCAATATATAAGGAGAGCGGGAGGAGGCATTTCTGGCACATGATGGTATAAATCACATTGGTGGATGAGCAGGCGAATGAGCCCTTGATGTAGTAGGTGGCTTGCTTAGGTCCTGTGATGGTGTCTTTTGTGCAGCTATGTGGGCAAAGTTGGCAACATGGTTTGTTGGAGAGATAGATGCCTGCTTTAATGTTTCTGTAGCTGCTGCTGAGTACCTGCTGAAAGTGGGGGGCTGTCTGTAAGGCTATGTCTACACTATAGGCTCTGTTAAGTCAACTTAACAATGTCAACTTAAAGTTGTCCTTGTTAAGTCGACTTGGAGTGTCTACACTAAATACTCCACCCAACTGCCTGCATCCACACTGGCAGATGCTCGGTCAATGGAGGAGTGTTGTGGGGGCCAGGAGAAATATTCCCTCTAAGCTGCGGGTGTGCTGCGGCCCAGGAGCTGCTGCACACACACGCACCTTGCGCAGCCCAAATCCCAGCTCTCTCCAGCCCCTGATCCCCAGCCCCTTCTGCCCAGCCCCAATCCCTAGCTCCTTCTCCCCAGAAGCGGCTCTCCCCTTCTCTCCAGCGTTAGTCCAATTAGGTCAATTTAGGCTATTCCCCGTCCACACCGGCTTTAAGTCAACTTAACAATGTCGACTTAGGCATTAAGTCAACCTAAAGAGGGGAAGTTATTAAGTCAATTTAAGGAAGCGCTTAAATTGACTCAATTAGCTCCCAGTGTGGACATGGCTTTATTTAGGTCTACTTAAGCGTCATTAAGTCGATCTAAGTTGCAAGTGTAGACATAGCCTAAGCGAGGAGAGGTCTGTCTCCCAAGGCTTGAGAGAGTGAGTGATTGTTGCGGTTGTATCCTATATTATGACCTTTCATTAGGAAAGAGCCACATGAAACACAGAATCTTTTCCTTCTTTAGCCCTACAGTAGTGACAGGGTTTTGTCAAGTACATCTTGATGGCAAAAAATGTTTGTTCTCCTTTTGGTTTTAAATGGTTATTATAGGAGGCAACAGTTAAGGTACAAAACTCAGTCTTGTCAGCTCTCATATGTTTACTGATGCTACTTAGGACATTTGGAGTTCTCTTACAGCCCCAGATATTGGAGACCAGTGATAAAAGGAGAATCTCAGTTTGCCTTACAAAATAAAATAACCTTTAGGTTTACAGCCCTTGCAATTGCAAAGAGAAGTTTGAAAACATGGCCTGTGTGTAAAACCAGATGCCCAAGAAGGTAAATAAAAAATCCCATAATATATATATATATTTTTTTTTTTCAAAAATCTCATGATTTCTGATTCATCATATTTCAAACAGAAACACGAATCAGCAAAACAAACAAGGAGTCCTGTGGCACTTTTAAAGACTAACAAATGTATTTATCGCATGACGAAAGCTCATGTAATAAATGCATTTGTTAGTCTTTAAAAGTGCCACAGGACTCCTTGTTTGTTTTGCTGGACTAGACTAACACCACTACCCCTTTGGAATGAATCAGAAACCGTTTGACAGTTTCCACTGTTGCAATATTACTAACGTTTTTACTGGTTTTCAGACATCCACAGAATTGGGGAACATTCACCTGCTGACTACAATTTTTCATGGTGAAATGTTTTGTATGGTAAGCTCTTTGACCTAGAGACGGTCTGTCTGTGCTGCCACAACACAATGGGGTTCAGGTCCATGACCAAGCTCCTAGACTTTACGGTTACATAAAGAAAAAATTACCACAGGTAAGGAAAACACTTCTCCTTTGTAACTTTTTCTGAATAGGATACGCAGAAAATGGCTGAGGTCTGACCATTGCCAGGAGGTAGAAAGACAACCTTTGCTCACAACTGATGCACAGAGAGGTTCTGGATGAAAATGGTTTTGTTTAGATAAACTTACACACGGTTGCCAAGCTTTTTGCCATCTAACCTCAGGAAGGGCCGGGCATTGCTGCTCTGTAGCAACCTGCATGGAACCAACATGGAGAGAGTAGTGCAAGTTGCAAGAGGGACAGAAACAGGCAGTAATCAATGCAAGCTGCAGCATCTCTGTTGAAAGTTCTTGAAAGCTCCATCTACATAGTACACTACTTACAGCAGCGTGTCGGGTACGTGTAGCTACGCAGCGCAGTGAAAAGAGGGCTGTATCCACACTGTGGGTGAATCTACACTTACAAATTAAGTCGACTTAAGGAGGCTTAAGTCGACTTAATTTACTCCGCGTCTACACTGGCCTTTCCTTTAGTCGACGTAAGCTGCTCCTTAAGTCGAATTAAGGAAAAGTTAGTTCGAATTAATAACACCTGGTTTTAATTCAAACTAGTGCTTAAGTCGACTTTATTAAGTCGACTTAAGCCAGTGGAGACGTGGAGTAGTGCCTAGTTGGAGCTTTTTAAGTTGACTTAAAATGTTAAGTCGACTTAATAAGGTTGAAAAGGGGCACATCTACACTTGAAAAGTTAAGGCCACTTCTTTTAAGTCAACTTAATAAGGTCCACTTTAAGTCGACTTAAAGTCAACCTTATTAAGTCAACTTTAAAAAGTCAACTTAACTTTTCAAGTGTAGACATAGCCTGTGTGTGGCTGCACATCAGTGAAAGACTCTGGCGGGGGGAGTTGGCGTGGAAAGGCCCTGGCAGCTCCCCCCTGGCAAAGCCTTTCACCGTGGCTAGGAAAGGTTCTGGCGGTGGGGTGGGGAAAGAGGTTGCTGGAGGCTTTTTCCCACTGCCACAACCTTTCCATGCTGTGCAGAAACAGTCCAGCATGGGTATAAAGGCCAGTGTAGCTGGGGAAAGCATTGTTTGGGCAAGCAGAGTACTGTATAAGGTGTATACCTGGATACAGGGTTCAGGCCTGTATTTACTCCACTCACCGATGCCATGCTCATTGGCAACACTCTTGTTTATACCCCTGCTGGATGGGAGGCAGGTATGTATGCTACATGCTGCCAGAAGAAGCGTGCAGTGCACTTTTACTAGAGCATCAGTTTAGTTCTAAAAACTGGGAGTCCTCAGGCTATTACCCAGCATGTGATATATGAGGAATGCCTTGTCTTAGGAGCAGGGACTCTCATGCCAGCCTCCGTATTCTTCATTCACTCCAGGAGGGGTTGGAACCACCAAAATGGTGGGTGCAGATTGCTTCCAGCTGTGCTGGCTGGTGTGTTGCCTGGAGATGGAGTTCATGTTCCAGACACTCTCCAACTGCATGAGAGGGGAAGCGGCGAGCAAGCCAGGGCTGCCTACACCCCTCTCTGGGTATACTCTTGTGACAGCAGGGCAGTGATTCCTGCAGCTCATCCCACAGAAGTGACAAAGGAACCTTTCTCCAGCCCCATATCATGTATTCAGTACATACCTCATGTCACATATTAACTATTTGGCAAGTTGTATGGACAAGTCCATCATACTGATTTAAAATCATTTTAGAACCAGGCACCACATGTAAGAGTAATAGAATTGGGGATCTTGACACATCATCTTTTCCATTAGACTAAGGCCAAGAAGGGACCACCATCATCTAATCAGACCTCATACACATTGCAGGCCATGGAATCTCAACTTCCCCCCCCCCCCCCCACTCCTGTAATAGACCCTATCCTCTATCCAAGTTACTGAAGTCCTCAAATATATTAAAAAAAAATCAAAGTACAGAGAATCTGTCCTTTACTCTAGTTAAGCCAGTAAATGACCTGTGCCCAGTGCTGCAAAAGGAGGCAAAAAGACCCCAAACAAAACAAAACATCAGGATCTCTTTCCATCTAACCTGGGGGTAAAGTCCTTCCCAACTCCAAGATGCACATCCATGCATTCCAAGGGCATGACCTGTGTAACTTTTCTGTTCAGTTTTGCAACGTAATTGTGTGATTTGTTGCCAAATATGCTATACCAGGTTTCTTTGTGAACGCTCATAACATATTCTTCAGAATCGCTGTGAGGCCATGTTTCCTACAGCAACATATGTGAACAGATGTGAAGCATGTTACAGAGTTCAGACTCTCAGGACTATCTCTAGCACAGATGTTGAGGGATTACATGACAAAGGAAATGCTAATGCCCTCCCTGGCTCAGGTAGAAGTGAAGAGAATCTCACAGGAGCACAGAGGGGGAGGGACTGTCAAGAGTTTAAAATATAAGGATACAGACTGTTTGAGAAAGAGAAGCTGCAGTCTTTTGCCTGGAAGACACCATCTTGCAACCAACTTCAAGCAAGACCTGGGCCCTGCTTTGTAATAGGCAGAGAAAGGCTGTGAAACATCGAACAGCTGAATGCCTTGCGCTTAATCTTGGACTATGAGGTCAGTTTAGAATTTAGATAGAGATGTTCAATTAGTTTGAGGTTTATACCTTTTATTTGATAGTGGTCATTTATAGTATGATTCTGCCTTGATTGGCCATGTTCTCACTTGAAATCGTACTCTGATCAATAAACTAGCATTTGCTTTATCTAAAGCTGCATGATCTTTAGAGGGTGTGGATGTGGAAGGCTGGGCACAATCCACTTCTTTGTTGAGTGGATAAATTTGAGACTAAGGTGACTGGGAGTGGGTCCCAATCCCTGTGAGGCAGTGGCTCCCAGTGTAATGTCTGGGGCTGGGTGTGCTTGCTTGAGGACCAATGCCTGTGTGGCTAGTGGATTTATATCCACTGCTTGGGACCAATTACATGCTGGTGGCTGGTGTGGACTGACTCGGGAGTGAGTGGTCACCCAGCTGAGCAGGGTGAATTGCAGTTCAGGAGTGGGGTTTGAGTGGTGATAGCAGCACACCAGACCAGATTTGGGGTCAGCCTGTCACAGTGATCAATTAGCCCCTGGACATGTCACAGCAAGACCCAGCAGGCAGACACCTGAGAAAGAATTCTCTATAGTAATTCGGAGCCCTCCCTCGTCTAGTGTCCCACATCAAGCCTGAAGAAGAGCTATGTGTAAGCTTGAAAGCTAGTCTCTTTTACTGACAGACTTTGGTCCAATGAAACACACATTTCCTTACATGTCTCAAATGAAAAGCTGACTTTTTTTTCAGAACTTTTACTTTTCACATGAACAATTTGGTGAAACTAACGAATTCCTGAAATGTTCCAGTGCCATGGAATCTGTGTTTGTTGAAAAATTTCAGTTGGTTCTACTCTGAAGCTGTTAATAGCAGCCACTGTTGCAGATGGGATATTGGATTAGAGGGACAACAGGTTTGATCCATTATGATAATTCCTATGTTCCTTTGACAGAATGGGTTTATAGGGTACTTTAAAAGCTTTTTGGATTTGTAAAAGCAGATCAAATTTTGATTCGAGTGTTCCTGACAAAGAAGATAATTTGTTAGGGAGATTAATCCCTTGTCAGCTTTTGAACAAGTTCTTATCAGAGAGACAACTCAAAATGCATCCAGCCCTATTTGTTTCTTCCTAAAAGGGTTATCCTTTGTAAAGTCTCTACTGAAAGTCGTTCAGCTTTTGTGCTGCAAAGAAAAATCAGATATTTTTTCTGTTTCAAAAGGCAGAAGCTTTCTTAGTACTAAATGTCTCTCTCACTTTCAGAGACAGACTGCCCCCCACCCCCCGCCTTATGCCCCACCCTCCCTGCCTGGTGCAGTCACCCTGCACAGTGTAGGAGAGGTCCCAGCCGTTGGGATCCCTCCTGCCTGTGCACAGGGGGACTGGATGGGGAGGCATGGGGCACAGGGGAAGCCAAATGTGACTTGCACCCCAGCACCAGACATCCACTCCCAGGCTGCAGGAGAACCGGGCTGGTGTAGAGCCCAAACCATGTTTGGGCAGATTTTGTTACTTTCATTGTTCTGAGCATGCTCACATCAAGTGAGCTGGGAACAAAATCTGCCCAAAACATGGTTTTGGGTACTACACCCATCCTGCCACTGTGCAGGCCAGATGATGGCAGGGCAGCTGCCCCCCAGGCACTGGAGAGGGCCCGTTCAGTGCTTGGGGGCCCAGGTGGGAGGAACACTGCTGAATGGGCCCTCTCCAGCTCAACACCGGCCTGCCCCGCCCTGCCCCCTGGAGTAGAACGGTCATCCAGGGGAAGGCTGGGCTGGGCCAGAATGCTGCTTTGCAGCAGAAGGAGGGCAGCCTCTGCTCTAGCCCTGCTCCCGCCCCCCAGTGCTGAATGGCTCCCCTCCAGCGCTGGGGGCCATGGCCGCCCCACCATGGTCTGGCCACACAGTGGGAGAACAGGGACGCCGGATGGCCCAGGCCCCAGAAACTGGGCAGTCAGGGCCTGGGCCCCTCTCTGGCCCTGGTGTGGGCTAGCCTGGTGCCCCCCTGTAGCTTGGTGCCTGGTTCTCCCCCACCCCTCAGGTTGGTACACTACTGATTGTAAGACTACAGGGCAGAGACCATCTTTGTTTTCCAGTTTTATGACATCTAGCACAATGAAACCTTGGTCCATCACTGGTGCTCCTAATATACTATACAGGGGTTCTCAAACATTTTTTTGCTGGGACCACCTTTGAAAGCATTTCAGGTTGTGATGTCCCCCCTCCAAGAAGTGACACCTCACCCCTCACACCATACCACCCTTACTTCTGCACTGCTGCTGGTGGCGGTGCGGCCTTCAGAGCTAGGCATATAGTCAGCAACTCTCCTCTCATGATCCGCCTATAATAGTCTTACAACCAGGTTTTGGGTCAAAACCCCCAGTTTGATAAACACTGTGCTACAGCAACACAAATAATACATTAAAATAATCCTCACAGGCCTCTAATACAAGGAAACACTCAGTAGGGTCAAAGGCAATATTGTGAAGAGTAGCTTTGAAATGGTTCAGTATCACTAAGTCATTCATTCAGCCACTGTACACTTCTGTTGTCAATTATTTAAGCATGTCCCATGTTATTCACCATCCCCACAATCTTCCCCAGTTGTGACTCAGCCATCCAAGGATATAAGCAAAGAGCTTAAGTCAGTGCTATGGGCAAGTTTTTCTGTTTGTTTGTTTTAAGTCTATAACTCTTAGCTCAGTCGCCTTCCATCTGATCTAAGAACCAGGCAGGCACTCATCACATTTACTATTCAATACCAGAAAATTGCCACTCTCTCATTCATTTAATGGTGACAATTAGCAATCACACAGTAGCCATACAGGAAGAAAAAGGGACATAATTGCTCCATAATGCCTCAGAGAGAGACAAAGAGGATAATTAACATTATAAACACGGCTTCTGAATATCTGAGAGAATCTGATTGGTCACTTAATGATCCAAACCATACCATTGTCAGACAGAAATCCACACTATTGCCCTTTGTGTTATAAATAAAAATACATTTCATACACAGATTGACCAGGATATGAGTTCATTATGCTAGACCCATGCAGAAAAAAACACCCCAAAACCACAAACCACACCACGATGAGACAACTCCTGTCATCCAAGAAGTCACAATCTAAAGAGACATAGGAAGCATTAACAAGCCTATTTTTCAGATGGGAAACAAGCACATAATGCTTAAATAGAGAACATCTATGGCAGCAATGATTGAATCCAGGGCCTAGTCTACACTACACTCTTTTGTCGACCAAATGTCAGCTTTTCTGCAACAAAACGGTGCTGGTGTGCACACTGCAATCACCCTCTTCCCTCCCGCTGCCAACAAAACCGCCCTGTTTTCTCCTCAGCAAAACAAAACAAAAAAGTCATCTCAATGAGAGGCACAGAGCTCTTTTTGCACAACTAAAAACTGACAAAGTATCAGTGTAGACACTGTATTTGTTTATGTTCTGGTAAATGATCTCTGGAAAAATCCCATAATGCCCATCCTGACCGCTCTGACAATCAGTTTGAACTCCATTGCTCTGAAACCACCTGACAGTCCCCCTTTAAAGTCCCAGAAAATTTTGAAATTCCACTTCCTGCTCAGTCAGTGTGGAGAGCACAGATCTCATCTTCCCAGCTGACCATGGAAGCTCTACATTCCACATGCTCTCTTGCTCAGAGCATACCAGAGCTTCTGGATCTCATCAGCATTTGGTGAGAGAGTCAGCCATACAGGCCTAGCTCCCCTCAGCTAAAGGAACTTTGATTCCTATAGCCAGATTTCTCATGCCACAGTGGAGAATGGGACATGTTGCAGTGCAGAGTGAAAAAAATCAAAGAGCTGTGGCAGGGCTACCAGAAAGCCAAGGAGGCAAACAGTTGCTCTGGTGTGGAGCCAAAGACCTGCCACTTCTGTAATGAGCCATCCTCCACAGCCACTCCGTTTCCCTCCCCAAGACACCATGGATATTCCTCCACATGCCGTGTGGCAGTAGACAATGGACAAAGAAGTAATTGATGAGAAGGTGGAATTGGATGAGGAAGCAGAGCTGGGGACCGGGTGACTTGTTGAAGTAGGAAATCAGGATCTCTTCACAACCCCAGAAGGCTCCAGCCAGTTCCAGCGCTAATGTATAAGAAGCAGAAGAGGGGAGCTCTGGTAAGTATTTTTCAGAGCTGATGCTGCTTGCTTATAGAAAGCATGGGGAGACCTTTGATTTGATAAATTACAGAGGTAGTTGAACGGCTGGAAATGCGCAACAGTAGCTGTGTTTCCATACACTTCCATTACCTTGTGCAGGTAGGCAGCATGTCAGAGAAGTGTGTTAATGCATTTAAGCTTTTATGGATATCCTCTGGTGAGACCTCTAGGGAATTTTCCTAGAGGTACTTGCCAATCCTTTGCCTCAGATTCTGTGGCAGAGCAGCTTTGTTCCTTCCCCCATTGTAGGGCACTTTCCCATGGCAATCAGCCATCACTTGTGCAGGGACCAAAGTGGCGCAAAAGTGAGCGGCATAGAGACCCAGTTTGAAGCTGCTCGCATGGAGGATATTCACCCTCGCACCCCTGCTTACTCTCAGGAGTGAGATATCAGCTTTTATGGCCCCCACCTGTGGATAATGTTGCCACAGTTTGAAATTTTGTCCCTATGCACCTGCATTTATGCTCCAAAAAAAAAATCACTCACCCAGAACTTCTTCCCTAGTATGATGGCTCCACCTTCACACTCCCGACAGGACCCAGGCTATGGCTGCAAGCTGGGAGCCGGGTCCTACAAGCAGCCCGGAGCAGCCACGTACTTGCTGGGGAGCAGAGGGGCAGTGGTGCACGGCCACAGCCTGGCTCCTGGCTCGGAGTTGGGAGCTAGACTGTGGCTGCAGGCTAGGAACTGCTTCTTGCCTCACATGCAGCCCAGTGGCCCCTTGCTACCTGGTTGGGGGAAGGAGAAGCAGCAGGGGAAGTAAAGTGGGTGAGTGGGGCACTTACCGCCTGGTCTCGGGAGCAGGAGGAGAATCTGGGGCTGTGGCTGTGAGCTTGTCCAGCTCTCTCAGCAACCCTTCACAGGGAAGGAACAGGGACTCTGTAAACTAGAGCCTTTTGTAGATTTAATGGCCTACACCTGTGAGCAATTTTCAGGGTTTTTTTTAAAACTACATTTAGCACCTGCACCCACCTTGACTGAGCTCTGGGACTCTGTGCTTTTAGATATCGTTTTGGTAAAAAGGTTTATGCTTTTTAGGTACAAGTTTTAGATTTGGTATTTAGATATAAATCAGTCTGTAAAAATGAGTGTAGTATCCTCAAAACACTCAAATATGTCTACAGTCAGAAAGTTAGGTTGACTTTCTTAAGTCAACTTTAAGTCGACCTTATTAAGTCGACTTAGAGAGTCTACACTAGACTCTCTAAGTCAACTTGATAGGTGGAGGGAGAGCCAGCCTTGCAGGGCTGGCTCCCCCCAGACCAGGAAGCCACTGGTGTCTTCTCCCGGTGAGAGCTAGCTGGTTCTCCCTGCGACAAGAAACCGGGCTCGTCCCGGGAGAGCCAGCCCTGCAAGGCTGGCTCTCCCGGGACCAAGAAGTCACTCACGGCTCACCCCAGCAGAGCCAGGTGGCACACGGCTGGCTCTGCCAGGACTGAGAAGCGGCGGGCGGCTCTCCTAGCTCCCTTCTCCCCGGGACTGCTCAGTCGACTTAAGGCATCTACACTGGCTAAGTCGACTTAATAAAGTCAACTTAGACACTAGTTCGAATTATAACAAGGTGTTATTAATTCGAACTAGTTTTTCCTTAATTCGACTTAAAGAGCAGCTTAAGTCGAATTAAAGAAAGTCGAGCGTAGACATGGAGTAAATCGAGTTGACTTAAGCCTGCTTAAGTTGACTTAATTTATAAATGTAGATGCACCCAAAGAAAGGGAAGTTGGAGGACAGTGAAGCTGGAAATCAACAAGTTAGCTTCTGGTCTTCAGCCACAGAAATCACATTTGACTAGAGTTGTGTGAAATGAACTATTTTTAAGAGTTTGATCTTTTTTAAATTGTAAATTTTTAAATTTAAAGCTGTTTAGGGGAAAGAAAATTTAAAATTATAAATGTTTTTAAATTTTAAATTGTTTTAAATAAACAATTAAATTTAAATTAAATATTTTAAATTAATTACTTGATCTTAATTTAAATGTAATAGAAATTTAATTAATTCAATTTAAATAAATAGGCTGATGGCCCTTCAGGGCTCTAAAAATTATACTTGTGTCCCTCGAGACAAAAACATTGGGAACCGCTGAGATATGAATTACTACAGTACTTTGACAGTACTGGCTTAAATGTTGTACCAGATCTATTAATGTCAATGGAATTTCAGCAGTTGACACCAACCAAAGACCTGGCCCAAGAATCTGGTTTACTTTTAATATATTTGAAAGAACAAGAGGGTCTCCCTATGCACTTCAGATATAAGTTTTGGTTGGTTCTTTGCTTTCTCTCACTAGTATTATCACTCATTCATAGATTTTAAGACCAGAAGTTATCTTTATCTAGTCTACCTTCTGCCTAATACCAACCATAAAACGCTGGAGAGAGCTCAAAAATTTCCAGCTGCACTTAAAGCCTATAGTTAGAATGTCACCCAGTCTTGATTTGGAAATGCAGAGGTATGGAGAATTTTCCATCTCCCTTACTCATTTGTAGCTTCCCCCATTCTTAGTTTTTATTTTAAACATCTTTTTCATGTTGATTCTGAAATATTCTTAAAGCAGAACTATAACAAATGAACAATACAAACCATTTCATTCAATATGTTACATTAGGCTGAATATTATGAATGTTCTTTCATCACCTCCAATACATTTTATTTTGAAGGAATGAGAACGTCAAGTTTCATTGAAATTTAAGATGTAACCAAACAAAATTATATCTGACAAATCACAAGGGACAAGTAGACAAACACAGAAATGACAGCACATAAAAGATCAGTCAGTGATAATTAGGATGTTGGGCACATATTTTTGCAATCGAGAATTATGGCAAACAGAAAAAAAACAACTTACTGAGGTGATGAACTCCTGGGTAGGCCAGAGCAGAGGTTCTCAAGGTTTTTTGGTCGTGACATGGCTTGCTTTGTATGCAACTCTGTGTGACGTGGTGCCCCCCTTTCCCTGCCTCCATAAAGCCCCCCAATTGCCACTGCTGCAGTAAAGCCCCCAGTCGTCCAAACCCAGCCTTCTTGCTGGGAAGCTGCCCCTACTGGAATTGTCTCAGCTAGCCAATGGGAAATGCTGAGGAAAGGGGTGTGGCCTAAGCCCCGCCCTAAAAAGGAGTGGGCCAAGTACATCAGGACTGGATGGAAGTGTCTCTCACTACTCAGGATTCCTAGCCATTAACTTCCTCATGGAGACAGACACAAATGTTTTCTTGGGGAAAAAATGAGAAGGAAGAGGAGGAGGAGACATCACCTATACAGCCTTACCTCATTGGCTTGGGCTGTCACAAAGTAGGCAGAGAGATCTGGGTTCAAATCTCCCTTCTGCCTAATGTGAAGCAGGGATTTAGCACAGGATTAAAAACTGCCCTAGGAGGGGAGAACTGGCTTTATTAGGTATTCTGGTTCAGGGGTGCCTATTGGAGCTGTTCTTCTGTGCATAGACAAACAGTTGTTGGCTAGAGAGACAATGAAGCTATGGGCTGGTGGCTGGGGCATTCCCCTGCGATGCAAGAGGCCCCAGTTGCTTTTCTCCCATGTACAAGGTGCATTTTACTAGGCTGAATCTCATTTTATTTGTAATCTCACAAGCTCCCCTTTGTATTCTAATTGGTGTTCACAAACCCCTCAAAACAAAGGGTCATCCGAAAATTGGCTAATATTTAAGTTCCTTTTCCAAACGGTTAATGCAGGCTGGCTAGGACACCTGTCTTGGCAGCACCCTCTGGAAAGCTACCCAGATCCCTGTACAGCCTATTATTGTTTGCCACTGCCCTGTATTTATGGGCTTTCCAACAGTTTTCAGACACCTCATTGTGATCCAAGTCACCTTGAATTAGTTTTTCCATTAAGATTTTGCAAGTACACTGGAACAAATGCTTCATTCAAAGCTAAATAGATTGGGCCCAATTCTGAACTTCATGACCTCAGTTTCAAACTGTAACTGAGTGGCAAATCAGACCACAACTGCATTGACTATGTATCCTTCACTCATATTTGGCATAGTTCTAGCAAGGTGGTGGGGAGGGGGACCCATTGAACAACAAGGTGTTTCTGTTAAGATCATGCAAGCCTATTGCTCATAGTTCCACAATACCATAATGTTGGTGGGGTTTTACTTCTTGGTTTTTACTGTTACAATTTCTATTATTTTTATTAGGGAAAGCTTGAAAACTGGATCTGACCGTAAACTAAAAGATCAAAACAGATGGTAATTCCCCCCCAAAAAAAATCTCAAAATTGAGCCTTTGATTTTTTGGGTCTTGGCTGATGATTTTTCAAATAAATTTCCACTGTAACAATCTTCTGATTATAAGCATTATTTTCAGATGTACACAGCTTTGGAAAACATTCCCATTTGCTAAATTTTTCTATGTTTTGCCTTTTTTCCCAAGATAAAATGTTTTTGGACAGTTTGAACAAGGTCTCTTAGACTGAAAGAACTTTGAGGAGAGAATAGTCTTTGTACAGCACCAAGTGTACAAACACAGTACTACCACAGTACAAACAAACTATAAAACCTCCCCTTCCCCCTGAAACCATTAATGAAGCAACAATGAAATAACTTTATATGGATAGCTACACTGAATCATGTCTATCTAGCCCAGATCCTATCTCTGAGTTTGAAAGAGCCACATGCTTCATGGGAAGGTGCAAAAAAGAGATAAATGGGATGACCTGAGGAAGCTACAGATCATTTAGCTTGTTATCAATCATGGGCAAAAATCAAAGAAAGCTGTTAGGGGATGCAATTGATAAAGAATTAGAAGATGGTAGTGTAATTAATGACAATTGACTTTTTAACATAAAAAAATATAGATCTTGCAAAAGAAATTTTTTTTGATGAAATCACAAGTTTAATTAATATAGGTTACTCTGTTGACATAATATAGTGACACTTCTGAAGGACATATGCCTTAGTCCCACATAATGTTCTGCTAAAACAAATATGAGCATGATATAATAAGAATAATAATTAATTAATTAATTAATTAATTAATGCAGCCCACATTAAATGGATCAGAAACTGATTAGCTAAAAGATAGCAAAAGGCATGATAAATAATGAATCATCCAATGGGATTGCTTATAGTGGGGACCTGCAGAAATCTATTTTTGGCTCCTTGGAATTCAATCTTTCTATCGTTAGTGAAATTTGCACTATCACAAAAATTGGTCATCAATAATGATGGGTACAGCCAGCTATATAGACCAATCTGGATCACTTGGTAAGGTGGGCTTGTTTTAACATATGTTTTAATACAGCCAAATGTAATGTCATAGATTCAGGAGCCAAGGCCATATGAAACATAAACTTGTATGATGGCGGGTGTATCCTGGAAAGCAGTGATGCTGCAGAGGACTAAAACAATCGTGGTAGATAACCAATGGAACATGAACTGCCAATGTAAAGCTGAAGTTATGAAGATGAACAGCATCCTTAGATGGGAATAGAGGGGAAAAAATAAAGGAGAAGTGGGAAGGTGTCATTACATACCTGTAAGGTATTAGAGACACCATTCTAGAATACTGTCAAGCAGGTGTTAACACTTCAAGAAGGATTTGGAAACAATAGAAAGGAGTCAGAAGAGAGCTACAAGAATGGGTCGTGTTCTGGAAAACCTGCCTTAAAGCGAGAGACTAAAGAAACTCAATCAATTTAGATTATCTAATAGATGATCAAGATGTGAGATAACCATCATGTACATGTCGCTACATAAGGAAAAGACTTCTCACAGTAGATGGCTCTTTATTTTATCAGAAATAGGCATAACAAGATGTAACAGTTGGAAGCTTAAGCTAGACAAATTCAGTCTAGAAATAACAATGGAAGTCCTGTGGCACCTTAAAGACCAACAAATTTCTTCGGGCATAAGCTTTCATGGACTGCAACCCACTTCATCAGATGCAGGTCAGAAGTGGGTGCAGCCCACGAAAGCTTATGCCCAAAGAAATTTGTTGGTCTTTAAGGTGCCACAGGACTTTCATTGTTTTTGCTATACACAGACTAACGTGGCTACCCCTCTGAATCTAGAAATAAAAAGGTACAATTTTTCTGTGAGGGTAATTAGCCATTACCTTACCTTAAGGAGGAGTGAATTTGCTGCCCTTTTAAATCAAGACATGATCATTTCTAAATTAATCGAACTTCTGTTTGAGTGATAGTATATTTTTTAGAAAGCATCAGCTAAGATTCTTTGCCTTGGAGAAGTTTCTAATGGGTGCCTACAGGGATCTATTCTTGGCCTATGTGATTCAATATCTTTATCAAATCAATTGGAAAGAGAATATAAAATCATTGATGGTAAAACTGGCACAAATAAAAAATGGCATTCGGTCAACTATACCAAGTAATCAGATCAGTCTATAAGGTGGGAACACATGTTTTAATACAACATGCAAAGTCACACATCTAGAAGCAAAGACTTTTAAAAAAATGCACTTATAAGATGAGGACTGTGTCCTGGAATGCCATGACCCTGCAAAGACATTAGTGGTAACGACAGATAACCAGCCGAACATGACTTTCCAGAGCAATGCTGTAGATCCAAGAATCACGCAGGAGCTGGTATATCAGTTGTGTGTGTTGGAAGAGAAATCCAGAGGGAGTTGTGTGCATGAGACCCTGGGAGTAAGCAGAGAGTCAGCTTCTTGGGCATAGAGCTCACTGTACTGACAAACTTAGGGATTTCTGAGCAAGGAAACAGACCACTAGTTATTTTTACTAGAACTGGTCAAAAATTTTATAAGTGAAGGAAATGTAGTATCATTGAAATCAAAACATTTCCTGAGAATATATCAATTGCAGTGAAATTCAGTGGAAATTTTTCAAAACTGACTGTTTTGTTTTTATGTTGAAACATGATCTCTTTATCATAATTTGTTTAATTTTAATTTAAAATATGTTAAAATTAAGATTCTAATCCATTTACTATATTAGATGTATATATACAATCTCAATATTAAATATCAAAGTTAACTAAAAGAAAGGCAAAAATGTTGTTTCCAAATTAAATATTCTTCAGAATTTCCATTCCATAGGTGATTTTTCACAATTGTGACTTTTAAAAATCAGTACTCCACATCAACATTTTTGTGAAGGGTGAGAATTGCCACTCTGACCAAAATTCCATTGTCCAATGAGCTTTGGTTTTTACTATGTTCAAACAATAGGGTTTTTTCCCCCCCTAAATTTATAAAATGTATGCAAAGGTTATCCCTAGGGTATACTATACCTGAACCCTGTCATAGATTTCCTAGACCAGTGGTAACAACCATGCAGGATCCCAAATACTGGTTAACTGCTCATTCAAAAAAGGGCAAAAATGCTTACTTGCTTTATAATGCAGATTCTGAAACTCAATTCATTATTATTTGTTAAGTACTTTGAAAGTGGTGTCTGGAAGATGATACATAAATGGATATACAAAATTCTGCATTGGTACATTTGCCTGTATTTGTTGCTACAGCTGGTAGGAAATGGATTCCCCCCCCCTCCAAATCTGTTTTCTCAATTTCCCAGATGGGACTTTCACTTATGCACACATCTTGTTAGATACTTAGTCCCATGTTCTCCACTCCAAGTTTATACCAATACTATGTGGAAATACAGAAGCACCACACAACAAAATTGCTCACCACTCATCTCTATCAAATAGGTTTCACTAAATGGATAGTAACCCATTTAACTTGTTCTACTATATATACATACACATGGTCAAATGCAAACAAATGCTAGGACAGGGCCGTATTTTAAAACAAGCCAAGGAATGCAAATGTTAAGGTGCCAGATCCACAGCAAGTCTATAAAAGCAGAGCTCTGTGGAAGTCTAGGGAGTTAAATGAATCTATACCAGCTATACCTGTCCCGGAATACAACAACATTGTGTGTGTGTGTGTCATATTTTTCTTTTCTTTTTTTTTCGGGTGAAAGGGGTAACTTAATATACTTCTTTGTACCATGACACACAGAATGTGCAACTTGGCCCAATACATGGTGATGTGGTGTGGGGGGGGGCACCTTGATTTTTGCATTTCCTGAATTTAATTTAATTATTATTTTAAAAGTGCAACCAACTGGAGCTAAAAGCACCCCCCTCTCAGGTTAAGGATGTGTGGGCATGGATGGGAGTGCACTTGGGACAACACTCAGGTTAACTTTGCAGTGAAGAGGAGCCCTTACAGATATTGGATTGAGCTTGTTTATGTGCTCTAACACCGTACCTAACCTACACAAATGCTAAATGGAATGGGAGCCTTTAGTATAGCTCACCGTCTCTCTCGTTTAAATGAGAAGTCCCATTTGCTGCAGAGAGTTTCAGCAGCTTTCGGTTCCCATCATACTGGTACCACATGTTAACATAGCCCCCAGAAAACAGCTTCAGCTCCTTCCACTTTTCTCCCTCCATTGACCCAATCAAAATGGTTTGGCCAGATCTTGTAATCAGAATAAATAATTATCAGCTTAACAGCTTTTCTTACTCGGAACATGAATTTTTAATCACTTGAGAGGAACTCGGCATAATGAGGGAACATATGCCTGCCTTTTCTGGAGAAAAATAATGATCAGAATCATTTCTCCCGAGAGGATAGTCTTTTTTTTTAAAAATGAAAAACAAACCCCAAGCCAGCTCCGGTCTTGTAGCTTTGGTCTAAGCACACTGCATCAGGTACAGTACTCATCTCTGCAAGCAAAAGGGCATGAATGAAGTTACTGAGGTTCTATGATATTAAACTTGTCTTAAAGTGCCTGCCAGATTTTAAAAATACATAGATAAACAAAATCCATAGAAAGGCATAATATGCATCAGAGCTGTGTATTCTGCGCTGGTCTTTGATAGAATCCATTGTATTTAAACCTCATGGCCCTAAGAGATGCCTTTAAAGTGGTTATGAAAGGAAGATTCAACAGCTAAGTTCCAGGTTCCTCTCCCCCCACTATCTGTAAGAGGTCAGGGGCTTGATTTTGAAATTTTGCCTTATGTGGAATCTTTGCTGCTTTAAACCCATGACAACAATCCCTTTCTCTACCCTCTGAGCAATTAGAATGGCTTCTGCAGCTCTGGCATTGTTGCATATAGTACCTAGGAGCCAATTAGCTCTCTCTGTAAAACGGTTTTTATACAAACATGTCATTGTAGGTCCTTTGCCATCCATCCCAAATTGGGTCTTGGTCCCTGTTTTCTAAATGCTTCAGTCCTTTTGTCAGAGCTATCAAATGCTTTTGATGAATTTGCTTTTGCTCAGCCTTTTATTAATTCTTGCATGCTAGAAAAAAGTTTTCACTGTTTCACACCTTCCCATTCATTCATTATTGCCTGAAGTGACACTTCCCAAGTGTTCTTTCCATAGGAGAAGCAGTTTTAGTCTGACATGTCTTTTTCATCAAGCACCAACATTTCTCTCTCTCTCTCTCTCTTTTTAAAAAGCATTCTAATTTAAAACCATTAACATGGCCAGTGGTTAGATGACATTATTTTGCTAATGGATCCACAGTGGAATATGACACGAGGTTGTATCATCTACTGGGACTCTGAGACATATAATACACATGTTTATTTCAACTCTAAAAGGCTATACTAATGGCTTCAGCACTTTTGTGTTAAGTAATTGACCCCCGCCCCCCTTTGGTAGGGGATGGATGTGTAATGCAATCCATGTTTTCCTGGGATAATGGTTTCTTTTTTCCTCAGAGCTATGATGAAATTCCAGATTAGATTCCTGTGTTAGAGAGTGAGGTTAGATTTGCATTTAGGTTACCCCCGATTAGTTTTTGTTTGTTCTAATCTTCCAGGAATTCCAGAGAGTTTTTCTATCCTCCCCCCAACCCCATACTGTTCCTTTTGTAGGATTAAGTCACAAAGGTAATGCTTGGATACTGCAGAGATTACAGTATCTTTGATAAAGAGGAGATGTAATGTATGAAAGCTCAATCCATTGGTGTTATAGCTATTTCAGACAGTAATTCTGCCCATGGCTCATTCCACAATAGCTCACTGGAAGACACTTTCAATGACTATTGAAGTTACATGCAATTTCTTTTAATGTACTATGGTTAGGTCAGCACATTATGAAATCACAAAAACAATTATTTTAGCTATGATTTTGGTGTGCCAATATACATCACATCTACTGAGGAGGCAGAAAAGGGCCCAGCAGAAAATCTGATGCTCTATCTATTGAGCCACACTGCCTGGGATTCAGAAATAGTTTTCCTGTTCTGAAAAACTTTTCAAGATTTCAATTCCCCCTGCCCCCTTTCTGCATGAAGATTAAAGAGATTTTTAAAAAGTGTTTTCTTTAAAAAGCCAGAGAAAAAGACGCGTACGCCCCCTCCACCCCCCTCCACACTTCCCAGAATGCCAATAACCTGGGAGTTAGGGCCTTCAACTGCAATGCGAAAGTCCTTTCTTTACTTGATTCAGAGTAGGAACCTAAACTGGCATATCCCACATCCATGTGAAGGCCCTGGCAGCCAAGTTAATGGTTATTCTATCGTAGATAACTTTCTGGTTTTGTGATACACCATCCTGGACCCAAAGTTTTTCCCAGTGAAAGGCTCATTGACATCTTTATGTCCCTGAGAAATGTTCTGGTGTTAATGAACAGGCACTTCTTAATGAAAAAATTATAATAAAAAAATTCCTAACCAGCTCTATTCAGGAGTTCTGGGTTCTAATTCCACATCCACCACTGATATATCTCTTCACATTTTTGGATCTCCATTTCCCCTCCACGGTGGGGTTCATTCACCCTCGGAGCCCCTTGCATCAGTCTAAGATGTTGCTGCCACCTTCAACTTCAAAGTCTGCCTGCCTCTGACTCCATATCTTCTCTGGCTTAACCACAGGGCTGAGCCACAGAGCTCAGACCCCTTCTGGAGTATCCTGGACAAGTTCAAATGAATCTGGATAATTCTCCTGCCCCATGGGTCATCTTGTACTTACACAGGACCTATCTCGGGGATTCCTCTGCAGGAGCCTGTATTGCCCCTGTTCTCTATTACTTGAAATCTGGGCTTCTCCCAACCAGAGACACCAGTCTGATTTGCAACATCTCCCTGCCCCAGCTGATCTGCTACAGTATATGTATGACATCTTATCCCCACCTCGTCTGGCTCAGAGACAGCTAGCACCTCATTTTCCTGGTGCAGATCAGGGCTTATAAATTGCATTTGCCAGCCTTGCAAGTGATGGAGATTAAGCCTCACCACACTCTGTCTTCTGTATTTAGATTCTAATCACTTTCAAACAGAGGATCTGCTCTGTCATGTGCACAACCCCTTGCTTAGGGAAGTCCTGCGCTCAGTTGGGACCTCCAGGGAGTTGTGAGAACAACAATGACTAATCCTAAATGTGGGTAATTGATGATACCTATCTATCCAGGGTCAGGGGTGTTAAAATACTGAGCCCAGGTGAATTTCTATCTAGGTTAATAAAGAACATAAAAGTCATATGCCTTTTTAAAGGAAACTTATTCTGTAGGGGTAACTCTTACACAGCATCC
The DNA here is from genome assembly GCA_007922175.1 of Pelusios castaneus. Taxonomy (NCBI): domain Eukaryota; kingdom Metazoa; phylum Chordata; order Testudines; family Pelomedusidae; genus Pelusios; species Pelusios castaneus. Next base: position 1,054,783 of record ML686112.1, read on the forward strand.
AATCAGACTATGTAGAGTTAAATGCAGAACAATCCAGAATTGTTTACAATTCTAACCAAAACCCCACTGAACTAGACCTGACTGGATCAGCAAAACTGTTCTAACAGTTGTGTGGGATGGAAGAGTTCACTTGCTGATTGATTATCTGTATTTTAAAGACTTTAAATCATGATTTGAGGATTTTAATAACTCAGTCATAGATCAGAGGTTCATCACAGGAGTGGGTGGGTGAGGTTTTGTGGCCTGCATTGTGCGGGATGTCAGACTAGATGATCATATTGGTCCCTTCTGAACTTAGGGTCTATAGCTATGTCTACACTTGTTAAATTAAGTCGACCTTGTTAACATAAGAACATAAGAAAGGCCGTACTGGGTCAGACCAGAGGTCCATCTAGCCCAGTATCTGTCTACCGACAGTGGCCAGTGCCCAGGTGCCCCAGAGGGAGTGAACCTAACAGGCAATGATCAAGTGATCACTCTCCTGCCATCCGTCTCCATCCTCTGATAAACAGAGGCTAGGGACACCATTCTTAACCCCTTTCTGGCTAATAGCCATTTATGGACTTAGCCACCATGAACTTATCCAGTTCCCTTTTAAATATTGTTATAGTCCCAGCCTTCACAACCTCCTCAGGTAAGGAGTTCCACAAGTTGACTGTGCGTTGTGTGAAGAAGAACTTCCTTTCATTTGTTTTGAACCTGCTACCTATCAGTTTCATTTGGTGACCCCTGGTTCTTGTATTATGGGAGTATTTAAACAACTTTTCCTTGTCCACTTTTTCCACATCAGTCATAATTTTATATACTTCTATCATGTCCCCCCCTCAGTCTCCTCTTTTCCAAGCTGAAGAGGCCCAGCCTTTTCAATCGTTCCTCATACGAGGCACTCTCCAAACCCCTAATCATTTTAGTTGCCCTTTTCTGAACCTTTTCTAGTGCTAGAATATCTTTTTTGAGATGAGGAGACCACATCTGTACACAGTATTCGAGATGTGGGCGTACCATGGATTTATATAAGGGCAATAATACATTTGCAGTCTTATTTTCTATCCCCTTTTTAATGATCCCTAACATCCTGTTTGCTTTTTTGACCGCCTCCGCACACTGTATGGACATCTTCAGAGAACTATCCACAATGACTCCAAGATCTTTTTCTTGACTCGTTGTAGCCAAATTAGCCCCCATCATATTATAGGTATAGTTGGGGTTATTTTTTCCAATGTGCATTACTTTACACTTATCCACATTAAATTTCATTTGCCATTTGGATGCCCAATCACTTAGTTTTGTGAGATCTTTTTGAAGTTCTTCACAATCTGCTTTGGTCTTGACTATCTTGAGTAGTTTAGTATCGTCTGCAAACTTAGCTACCTCACTATTTACCCCTTTCTCCAGATCATTTATGAATAAATTGAATAGGACTGGTCCTAGGACCGACCCTTGGGGAACACCACTAGCTACCCTTTTCCAATCTGAGAATTTACCATTTACTCCTACCCTTTGTTCCCTGTCTTTTAACCAGTTCTCAATCCATGAAAGGACCTTCCCTTTTATCCCATGACAACTTAACTTACATAACAGCCTTTGGTGAGGGACCTTGTCAAATGCTTTCTGGAAATCTAAGTACACTATGTCCACTGGATCCCCCCTGTCCACATGTTTGTTAACCCCTTCAAAGAACTCTAATAGATTAGTAAGACACGATTTCCCCTTACAGAAACCATGTTGGCTATTGCTCAACAGTTTATGTTTTTCTATGTGACTGACAATTTTATTCTTAACTATTGTTTCAACTAATTTGCCCGGTACCGACGTTAGACTTACCGGTCTGTAATTGCTGGGATCCCCTCTAGGGCCCTTTTTAAATATTGGCGTTACATTAGCCGACTTCCAGTCTTTGGGTACCGAAGCCATTTTAAGGGACAGGTTACAAATCTTAGTTAACAGTTCCGCGACTTCACATTTGAGTTCTTTCAGAACTCTTGGGTGAATGCCATCTGGTCCCGGTGACTTGTTAATGTTGAGTTTATCAATTAATTCCAAAACTTCCTCTAGTGACACTTCAATCTGTGACAGTTCCTCAGATCTGTCACCTACAAAAGCCGGCTCAGGTTTGGGAATCTCACTAACATCTTCAGCCGTAAAAACCGAAGCAAAGAATCCATTTAGTTTCTCTGCAATGACTCTATCATCTTTAAGCGCTCCTTTTGTATTATCATCATCAAGGGGCCCGACTGGTTGTTTGGCAGGCTTCCTGCTTCTGATATACTTAAAAAACAATTTGTTATTACCTTTGGAGTTTTTGGCTAGCCGTTCTTCAAACTCCTCTTTGGCTCTTCTTATTACACTCTTGCACTTAAGCTGGCACTGTTTGTGCACCTTTCTGTTTGCCTCACTAGGATTTGACTTCCACTTTTTAAAGGAAGTCTTTTTACCTCTCAGTGCTTCTTTTACATGGTTGGTGAGCCATGGTGGCTCTTTTTTGGTTTTTTTACAGTGTTTCTTAATTTGGGGTATACAGTGAAGTTGGGCCTCTATTATGGTGTCTTTAAAAAGCGCCCATGCAGTTTTCAGAGATTTCACTTTAGTCACTCTACCTTTTAGCTTTTGTTTAACTATCCCCCTCATTTTTGTATAGTTCCCCCTTTTGAAATTAAATGCCACAGTGTTGGGCTGTTGAGGTGTTCTTTCCCCCACAGGGATGGTGAATGCTATTGTATTATGGTCACTAGTTCCAAGCGGTCCTGCTACAGTTACCTCTCGGACCAGCTCCTGCGCTCCACTCAGGATTAAATCTAGAGTTGCCTCTCCCCTTGTGGGTTCCCATACCAGCTGCTCCATGAAGCAGTCATTCAAAGTATCGAGAAATTTTATCTCTGCAATATGTCCTGAAGTGAAATGTTCCCAGTCAATATGGGGATAGTTGAAATCCCCCACCATTATTGGGTTTTTAAATTTGATAACCTCCCTAATTTCCCTTAGCATTTCATCATCGCTCTTACTATCCTGGTCAGGTGGCCGATAGTAGATCCCTAATGTTATATTGTCATGGAAGCATGAGATTTCTATCCATAGCGATTCTATGGAACAAGTGGATTCGCTTATGAATTTTACTTCATTTGAATCTACATTTTCTTTCATGTATAGTGCCACTCCTCCTCCCGTACGACCTGTTCTGTCCTTCCGATATATTTTGTACCCCGGAATGATTGTGTCCCACTGATTGCTCTCTGTCCACCAGGTTTCTGTGATGCCTATTATATCAATATTCTCCTTTACCACTAGGCACTCTAGTTCACCCATTTTATTATGTAGACTTCTAGCATTTGTGTATAAGCACTTTAAAAACTTGTCCCTGTTTATTTGTCTGCCCTTTTTTAATGTGCCAGATTCTTGGTCATGTGGCTGTTTATCATCGGATCCGGCCCCCTCACCATCCTTTTCTGTCCTCTGTTCCTGACTATAACTATAACTATAACCTGGAGATTCCCTCTCATCAGACTCTCCCTTAAGAGAAGTCTGTGTCCGATCCAGCTGCTCCTCTGCAGCAGTCGGCTTTCCCCCATCCTCTAGTTTAAAAACTGCTCTACAACCTTTTTAATGTTTAGCGCCAGCAGTCTGGTTCCCTTTTGGTTTAGGTGGAGCCCATCCCTCCTGTATAGGCTCCCCCCATCCCAAAAGTTTCCCCAGTTCCTAATGAACGTAAACCCCTCCTCTCTACACCATCGTCTCATCCACGCATTGAGACTCTGAATCTCTGCCTGCCTACCTGGCCCTGCGCGTGGAACTGGGAGCATTTCTGAGAATGCCACCATAGAGGTCCTGGATCTCAATCTCTTTCCTAGTAGCCTAAATTTTGCTTCCAGGACATCTCTCCTACCCTTCCCTAAGTCATTGGTACCTACATGTACCACGACCACCGGCTCCTCCCCAGCACTACACATAAGTCTGTCTAGATGCCTCGAGAGGTCCGCAACCTTCGCACCAGGCAGGCAAGTCACCATACGGTTCTCCCGGTCATCACAAACCCAGCTATCTATGTTTCTAATGATCGAATCTCCCATTACTAACACCTGCCTTTTCCTAGCAACTGGAGTTCCCTCCCCCGGAGAGGCAACCTCCGTGCGAGAGGCAGCCTCAGCATCATCTGGAAGGAGGGTCCCAACTATGGGAAGGTTCCCCTCTGCTCCCGCTGACTGCTTTGCTTCCCTTGGGCATTCTTCCTCCTCAACAGCACAGAGGCTGTCTGTGCGGAGGTGGGACAATTCTACAGTGTCCCTGAAAGCCTCGTCGACAAACCTCTCTGCCTCTCTCAGCTCCTCCAGTTCCGCCACCCTGGCCTCCAAAGCCCGCACGCGGTCTCTGAGGGCCAGGAGCTCCTTGCACCGAATGCAGACATACGACACCCGCCCACAAGGCAGGTACTCATACATTCCACACCCAGCGCAATAAACTGGATAGCCCCCACTCTGCTGCTGGGTTTCTGCCTGCATTGTCTCCTAGTTAATGAAAGGGTGGTTGAAAGAAAGAAAGGGGTTTTAGAGTATGGTTTTGAAGTATAGGTTATATGGGGACAGGGGACCAAGGAGGACCTATGGGGCCCCGCCCTCCCTTGAAACTCCCTTCTAATCTCCCTTGCAAAACTCCCTGTTAGCAGCCCCTGGTCGCAAGCTCCCTGGTCGCTTATGTGTGGCTTTATAAAGCCCTGGCCTGGGTTAATGCCCCACCCACTGATTAAGGCTGATTAAGCTCAGCCAATCACCAGAGGCTTCAAGCTCTCAAACTTACCTTTGAGGCTCACAGCCTCCAACTGCCAGCTCTAGCACACAGTCCTTCAAACAGACACACAGACAGACACCAACTCAAGCTCAGCACACAGCTCACAGCTGTTAAGTCGACTTAGTGCATCTACATGGGATATTTAGGTTGACTTAAAGTTGACCTTGTAAAGTCGACTTAGAGCGTCTACACTAGATGCTTAAGGGGACAAGGGGAGCCGCCACTCCTGGGGACAAGGGGAGCCCTGGCTCCCTGACAGAAAGGAGCCCGGGCTCCCCATGGGACAAAGGAGCCCAGCTCCCTGGCAAGCAGGGAGCTGCGGTTTCCCCTAGGGACAAGGCAACTGCAGGCGGCTGTCTCTCCCCAGGGACAAGGCAGCCATGGACAGCTTCCTTTATCCAGGGAGAAGGCAGCCACGGGAGGCTTCCCCTCCGCTGGGAGAAGGCAGCCATGGGTGGAATCCCCCAGGGAGAAGGCAGCCGCGCCTTCTGCTTGCAGGGAAGCCAGTGCTTCTGGGAAAAAGGGAGCATCTGTGGAGCTCCCTGGCTTCAGCTACAGCAGTGAGAGAAACCCCCACCACCCCAGCTGGGTCTTCAGCAGCGAAGGATTCCCCTGCTGCCCTGGTTGCAGCCACACAGCTGGAGCCCTGGCCAGGGTAGTGGGGGTTTCCCTCACCACTGCAGTCTGGGCCAGGAAGCCCCATGTGGCTCCCTTATCCCCTGTGCAGCTGGCTAGGTTGGAGCGGTGGGGATTCCCTTGCCTCTGGAGACCCAGCCAGGGGGGCGGGGGAATCCCTCACTGCCAGAGCCCCAGCGCGGGATTCCTTCCCCGCTGGACCCTGGCTGGGGAGACCCACATGGCTCCCTTCTCCTCAGGGTCATGGCTTCCTGGCAAAAAAGCCCCGGGTTCCGAGGAGAAAGGAGCAGGGGCTCCCCCCGAGACAAGGCAGCTGTGCGTGGCTCCCCGGCAGAAGAGAGCCACATGCGGCTCCCTTCTGCCAGGGAGCCATGAGGGGTTCCCTTGTCCCCTCACCCTAGGTCGACTTATGGAATAAGGAAGTCGGTGTGGACGTGGCTTTGTTTAGGTCGACTTAAGCCTCCTTAAGTTGACCTAAACTGCCAGTGTAGACGTACCCTATGAGTCTAATTCCCTCCTGGGACACCCAAAAAAGCTTTCTATTGGTTTTCTCTGGACTATCCTTATCTCTATCTCCTTGTCTATTCTGCCTCAGTCCCCATGGAGTGGGAGGCCTGGGGTGCTTGTTAGATTCAGACAGTATCTGCTTGAGGTTCAGGGAACTGGTTCCTTAAGCAGCTGCCTTTTGGTGCTGCCCAAATCCCTAGTGACCTGGCTGCCCAGGGAACCAGGGAGCTGGGGGAGCTCAGCTAGTAGGCACTCTGACACATGGATTGCGAAAGTTTGGGACTTGGGATGCTGGGACTTGGGGTGCTGGGGCCACCCTGCAAGCTGTGACCAGTTTTGGTAGAGACCAAGGAGTATGACTGGTATGTTGCTGAACCAGGGCTGCAGAGAGGCACAGGAACTGAAGATGTGACCAGCATGCTTCTTGCTGACAATGTCCGAGGCAGGGAATTACAGTAGTAAGGCACTTGAGGCACAAGGCAGACAGTGACACAACCCTTTCCTGGTCAGAATTGCCCCCTAGAATTACACCAAGAGTGATCTGAAGAAGAGCTCTCTGTATCTGGACAGCTCGTCTTTCTTACCAACAGAAGTTACCTCACCCAGCTTGTCTTTCTAATATGGTGGGACCGACGGGGTTCCAAGAACACTGCACACAATGTTGGTTGGTGAATTTTTGAAATTCTGGCAAACTGAAGTCATTAGGAGTTTGCTCTTGACTTCAGCAGGGCCTGGGTTTCACCAGATGTGTTTATGGGATAAAGTGTGTGTGTGAACCCAGAGAAACTACTGGCCATAGCTAAACAACATGCTGAATTCCAGAGCTCTCTCTGTATAGCTCATGAACTTGACACAATGTGGTAAACCACCTAGTATATTTTGAACAAAGCCGTAAAATACATGCGCACACACGTGTACTAAACTTTTCATGAAAGAAACAGTTAAAGCTGGAAGGGAAAATATGCTGGCCTCCCATCATGCTGCATAAAGACCTGAATAATCCTAACTCTGACAAATCTCTCACAGCACCTTGATGTACTATCTAAGGCAATGAAGGAGCACTTGCCAGATGAATGGAGCTTGGCGTTTGAAAGAAGCTGGAAGGAATATACTCTGTGTGTGCGTCTCCCTTGAAACAGCCTGTTGTCACATACTGGAATTTGCAGGTTTTCCTAGCTGTGCTGTAGAAACATGTATGCCTAGCCTTTTAAAAGTTATCAAGTGACTATTACATACCACAGGAGGAGTGGGAGTGTAATATTATACTACTATTAATTAGATTTCAACGAACGTAATTCTTACCAGGAATTTGTTAGATTTGTCAGCATGTAACTAGTAACATTTCAGTATTGTCCAGGGACCAGAGGAACAGGCAGCTCATTTTACATCCCTGAGGTCACCTTTATCAATTATGTTTAGCTAAGGGGGGAAAATATCCCGAGTACAAAAATTTAATATTTAAATCAAAACAGCTGATAAAAATGCATGTCTATTGAGTTCTCTAGATCAGAGAGAGTGAGAGGGTTCTAATTTACATAGCTTTTTATTTTTAAGAGATATGATGCATCCAATTTAAGCATCTCACATTTCATGTTTCCTGAAAGACAACAGAGTCTTGTGGCACTTTTAAAGACTAACAGATTTATTAATCGCATGAGCTTTCGTGGGAGAAAATCCCACTTCGTCAGACGCTTTGAAGATAGGAAAGTTACAGAGTGGGAGGAAATTAAATGCAGGGGAGTGTATGACATAGCATCAGGTCAGGCTGTAACAGCAAATCAAAATAGGTGTTAGGATTCAAAACACTGGGGAACAGCACATAGAGGAGGGGGAGGTCAATTCACTTGATGTAATGAGAGAAAAATCCATAGTCCCTGTTTAACCCCAAGACAACTGAGTCAAATTTGCATATAAATTCGAGTTCTGCAGACTCTCTTTGAAGCTGTGATTTGTTATTCATCTGTTTCAACACAGCTATTAACAAGTCAACAAGGGAGTGAGCAGGGAGATTAAAGTGTTCCCCTACAGGTTTTGCAGTGTTGCAATATGTTTATGTTTCCTGTTTAGTACCAAGATACTGCCACCTCAATTGAAAGCTTCCAGCTGGACAATCTTTATTAAGAATGCCAGTATTAAATCTTTCCATTGTCTGTTATTGGCTATGAGCATCATCCAGCAGAATACTGAGGGCCTCGTGAAAGGTGCTGAATGTCCACAGTAGTTCACCAGATCATTGGCGTAGCTCCATTGATTGCAATTTCTAAGAGCTGGGGGTCTGCCTCAACAGCTTTGAGTGCACAGACAGGATCAGACTCTTCCTGACAATTTAACATAATAAAGCATAATAGTCCACAGCCTCAGAACAAATGCTGCCTCAAATCCACATACACAATCTGCAACCTACACAAGCAGTGAAAGCAGAATGTAAATGATTCTATGCTTTTAACAGAATTAAGAAGCCACTAAAAGCAGCTCTATTTATTAGCTACAGATATAGCTAAGCTTTTTGGGGCTTTAGAGGGCTTGAAATGGTGCTATAAGATAAAATAGCACTAGTGAGGATTAAATATGGTGTTGGCAAAAGTAAAGCTGCAGCATGACTAAATAAAGGAATTGAGAGTTCCATACATTATGCTTTGTTGCTTACAAGAAAATTATTACATATCCTTTGAAAGCACGGCTGTTGAGATATTAGTTATTCACAAATACTGCCCACTATAAATGCAGTCTTACAAGCCATGCATATTAAACGTCAAGGTGAAAATTTCATTCAACGGCAAAAAAATTTAAACAAACAACAAAATAAATATCTATATCCTGTCAAAGGAGTGAGCTGCCAAGTGTGAACCATTTTCTCATTACTTTTACAAAAAGGGAATGAGTGTTAGAAATATATTTAACTTTGGTGAAAGCTGATAAGAAAGGAAAAAGCTAATGCCAAGTAGCATGGAGCTCTTGTGCCAGCAGTTGGAGTGGCATATGGAATAATGCAGCCTACATTCCTAACCAGGATAGAGAAAAATCTGTCAAGAGTTATTTTTGTTACATATTCATGCCCTAATAAATTGCTTTAATTGGCTAAAAGAATGAGAAGTCAACCAAGAATGAATTATTGTGTTGAGTATGGGGCATGGTAAGAATAGCAATTGTTTCTCTAAACCTCATCATGGTACAAATCCAGCCCTCCCAGCCCCCTGTCCCCATTTACATCCAGCAGGACAGAGGAATAAAATAAGATGAAGCTGACTGTAAGTGTGATTGTCTATTAAAAAATCTTCAGATATATGTTTCCTATTAAATGGATATCGACACACTGTTTTGGCAGACAATTCACTGGTAATCCAGCAGGTTCTTTCTAGTTTATGTTTTATGTCCCTATTGTTCATGCTTCATGGCATCACCCAGTCACCTACAGAGGTCAGGAAGGGATTTCTTTTTGTCTCTCTTCTCTGTAGCATCAGGGATGGCCACAGAAGGAGATGGGACTCTAGACATGAAAGGCCAGTGGCTCCGAAGTGTCACTGAGCACTCACGTCCTTAGCTAGCTGTTTTTGCTCATAGTCTAACCAAATGATTTCATGTGGTGTCAAAGGCTATGTCTACACTGGGGAGTTAGTTCGAATTAAGGAAGCTTAATTTGAACTAACTTAAGCCTTGGCCGCACTGGGCTTTCATTAGTTCGAATTAAGGGCTTCCTTAATTCAAACTAATAAATTTGATTATTACTTTTGAACTAACATTTAATTCAAACTAGTTAGTTTGAATTAAGTCAATGTGGCCATGTTAGTTCGAACTAACTGCTTAACACTTGTTAACACTTAACACTTGTTAATTTAAGTTGACTTTAACTAAATCGACTTAACTAAGTCGACTTAATAAAAATAAAGTCGACTTAAAGGGGAACTTAAAAAGTTGACCTAGAGCATCCACACTGGACACCTAGGTCAACTTCTAGGGGCTTAGGGGGACCTATGGGAGGTCCACAGGGGCAGGGGGCACCCCTTGCCCAATGCCAGGGGGCTCAGCCTTTGCCCCATTGTACCTAGGAACAATGGGGCAAAGGGGGACAGGGACCCTCGCAGGGCATAGGGGCAGGGTGGTCAGGGCTCTGTCCTGCCCTGTGGGGGGGATGCCAGGCTCCCCCTGTGCCCCCCCAGCAGGGAGGGCATTGGTATAGCCCTGGGGTAGCCCTAAGTCGACTTAGGGCTACCCCACGTCTACACTGGCTTAATTCGACTTTAGAAAGTTGAATTAAGCCTTAGGTCGAGTAGAAAGGTGGTTTAATAAAGTCGACTTAATTTTCATTAAGTCGACTTTATTTTCCTTAAGTCGACTTAAGCAGCTGCTTAAATCGACTTAAGCTTGGCTTAAGTCAACTTAATTTACCAGTGTAGACGCAGCCAATTGGCCCAGGAAAGCAAACAAGCTAGTGCTAAAGTTCCCCTTTCAGATGGCAGCTTTCCACTCTGCTTTTCTGTTCTCCCTCCTCTCTTGGGAGTTCTCAATTTCTTTTCAAGGATTACTCAATCACAGATCTACCACGGGATCTGGGAGAAAAACTATTGTTCTTGTTCTGTTCCTATTAAAAGCTAGTTCCAGAAATTTTTTGCTCTCATTATTAGAGAAACTCTCCAAGGCCCATGCTGTGTGTATCTTTCAACACTGGTTGTTGAGTTAGGATCAGTTTAGGATGCGACTATTGCCTTTTAGTAATGTACACACACTGTGAATTAAACTGGCTCCAAGATTTCATTTTCCCCCAGACTTCTCCCCTCTAATTATCATTCTCATTTTAAAGAAAGAATAAGAGGTGATGTCCCCTTACAAACGAAGTAGTTTTTTGATACCCCTTTGAAGATCAATTCAAATTAAATTCAGTGTATCATTCTAAGTAATAACTCGCCCAAAATATACACAGGTAACTTACTTAACCCTCACAGAGATTCATGAAGCTTGCACTGGGCTGCAATAAGAAAAGGACATAAAGTAGATTACAGATTAAAATGGGATTTTATTTGCCATAATGATCCAGGGGTGCTCAGTAGCCAGCAGTTTTCTCCACATAATCGGCACTCCAATCTCTTCCGTGCCATTTGTTGTTCCTCTTAGGAACTTGGACTGAAATTCTGACCACAATGAAGTCAATGGGAGTTTTTATGTTCCACGTCCTGGGCTCCCTTTTATGTGCATTACTGGAGGCTGAAGGAGCTCAGGGTGATGAGTATGCCTGCTCCTGGGGGCCAGAGGCCACTAACAGGATAAAGACAGTGTTGCAAAGCAAATCACTGGCATATTAATGTCTAAAGCCAGGTGCTAGAGGGGCAATCAAGGAAGACAAAGCAGTTGGGAAGAAACTAAATTAATTGTTTGTATCAGTCTTCACTGTAGTGGCTGTGAGAGATCCCTGCACCAGAACCATCCTTTTCAGGTGGTAAATCTGAGAAACTATCTAAAGATACCATGGAGTGATTTCACCGGCAATTAGAGGGAGATACGCAAAGTACTTAAAATACTTTGTGCTTCAGTGGCAGATGAACTGTTTGCATTAGGGAACCCACAACCAGCTAGCACAGGCAAACTCCCTTATGCTGGTGGCACGTAGGAAAAGGGTATCTCTCAGGCCTGGGTGCCCTGAGAAATGTTATACCCTCCTCAACCATTTTCTACATGGGTGAGGCCACAGCACCTGCAGCTAAGATATTTCCCCTCTTTCCCCTGTTTTGTATGCCCTGTCCTTTTAGAGTGTTAGTTGTTCGGGGAATAGACTGTGTCTTACTATGCTTTTGTACAGCACCTAGCACAATTGAACCAGTATCTTGGTTGGGGCTCTATTCAAAATTATTTCTATTGCAGAATAAGAATGAGTTCTTCTGTATGTTCTAGTATCCAGATTCCTACTTAACTATGGGCAAATGCTGACTCTTACCTCAGGGGTAACAGAGATTCCATCATTTTCTCTGTACTTGGAATCAAGACATAATTATGGCAACTGTGTGTAATCTTACAGAAAATGTTGACTTTGTTATGGTGACAGTTGCATTGTAGCACTTCCAAGGATTTCCTCTTCCAAATCATATGGAACCAAAACATCAGTGATTCGGGGTTTCTCTTCATATTTTACTTTAATCTATAGCTGTGAGAGACTGGTAAAATACGCCTCTCCAGTAAACTGTTCAAGCCTGTAAATCTTGAGAGTGTGTAATTAATGTCCTTGGAGACACTTTCAAGGGAGAAGACCTTTTTAAAAAAAAAGTTCTGGGCTCACAAACTCATGGTTCTACTGATCTTCCTTAGAAATAGAATCAAATCCCACTTCAAAATAAAACCTAGAGTTTTTGGCAGCATCCATTCTCCCTAATGGGAACACAGTGAGATTAAGGGGGTTTTTTTGTTTGTTTTTTTCAGTGAGTGCCTAGACAGATTGTTTATCAAATTATGGGCACAGTAACACAGTAACAGTTTGTGTGAAAACCTAGACTGTGGAGGAGAGATCCTGTAGAGTTATGAACGTGTAATCGCAGATGAAACAGGGCTGGTCATTCTGTATGCTCTTCAGAGCATACTGGGTCAAATCAGTGGTCCACCTCTTCTGTCTTCAAGAGGTGGCAGAACCAGGCAAGGATCCCATCAGTGAACAGTTACAGGCTAATTGAATTCCGAGGAAAGTTTGCTTTTAACTCCCAAAAGCCACTGCTGCTCACGCAGGAACTTGTGTCCTATTCCTTCAGATTAAAGCCTTAACTGAGCTATCCAGACACCTTATGGGTACTTCAGTCAAGATATTCAAAAATAGGAGTGTAAACGTAAATAAGTAATCTGACTTCTCCCTCTCTTCCTCCCCCACCCCTCCCAAAAAAGGACTTAGTGTCCAGATGGTCCCATTGTTCTCAGTGGGAGATGGTGGATGCTGAGCAATTTGGAAAATGCTGCTGCTTCATGTAGATGCCTACATGGGAACTAAGCTCCTTTCAAAATCAGTCCCAGTGTTAGATGACGGGAGAGTAGTTAATGAGACACCAACTTTTAAAGAGGTTTCAGTGGTGATCTTGCTAATTAAGGGCCAGTAAGCCAAACTTCAGTACCAGGCAAATTGGTTGAAACTATAAAAAAAGAATAGAATTAGGCACACAGATGAACACAATTTGTTGGGGAAGACTCAAACATGGTTTTTGTAAAGGGAAATCATGCCTCTCCAATCTACTAGAATTCTTTGAGGGGGGTTAAGAAGCATGTGGATGAGGGGGATCCAGTGCATATAGTGTACTTGGGTATTCAGAAAGCACTGGATAATAGACTCTTAAGTTAAGCATTTCTGGGGTAAGACGGAAGGTCCTCTGATGAATCAATAACTGGTTAAAAAAGAAAGGAAACAAAGGGTTAGAATATATTGTTGGTTTTCATAGTGGAGAGAGGTGAATAGTGGGGTCCCTGAGAATATACACAGGGACCAGTGCCATTTTACATATTAGTAAATGATCTGCAAAATGGTATGAATAGAGAGGTGGCAAAATTTTGGTAACAAAACAAAATTACTCAAGATTGCAGTCAGCTTTGGCTTTAGGTAGGTGTTACAAGGGAATCTCACAGAAGTGGATGACAGGGCAACAAAATGGCAGATGAAATTCAATGCTAATAAGTAATGCACACTAAAAATATTAATCCCAACATTACATACAAAACGGTGGAGTCTAAATTGGCTGTTACCGTTCCAGAAAAATCTTTGACTCACTGTGAATAGTTCTCTGAAAACATCTGTTCAATATGCAACAGTAGTCAAAAAAAAAAAGCCCTAACTGTGTCAGGAATAATTAGAAAAAGGAAGGAGAAATCAGACAGAGTACAATCTGGACTGTTGAACAGCTATGTCCCCCTAGTTCTCCAATATGGGCTACCTTTTACATTGCTTCTCTGTTAGAAGAACCATTCCTGATCTGCTCACATTGCATCCAGCAAGTAAATCACTCCCCTCTTTACTGTATGAGGATCATCACCAGTCACTCTGGAATTACAGTGCAGGGGAACACCAGCAAATTCTCAGTCCCAGACTTTCCCTGAGAAATCTGTGTCTTGTACTGCCCAGTCTTTTTCAGGACAAAATAAGCTAGTATAAAGTCTGCCATGGTATTGATAGAAAATATGGACAAATCCTGTAACCTCAAATGGAGTTTCACAGATACTTCAGTATAGGAACATTGGTGTAGATAAAACAAGTTAACAACTAGAGCAGGGGTTCTCAACCATTTTTCTGTTGCAACACACCTGACAGATGATGTTCCCCTGTGTGACACACTACAATCTGCTGGTGGTGGTGGTGCTTGGGAGGCTGCGGCACTGTCGAGGATGCAGCACTCCGGGACCTGGGTGGGGGCAGAGTCAATCCACAACAGGCTGGTGCCCTGGCAGTCTGCCTGAATGGGGCCGGGTTTTTGTGGGGCAGGTGATGCCCCCCCAACCCAGGATCTCTGGGTTGCAGACCCTAAGTCCCTTTACTCATCTGGCCCTGGATGCTGCCTGTGCTGTGCAGCAGGAGTGGGCTGTTGAGGGCAGCAGAAAGCGGCGGGTGGCAGGCACCCCATGCTGGCTCCAAGCTGAGCTGCCAATTTTCTGTAACATACTCCCTGGCTCTTCATGACACACCTTTGTGTCCCAACATGGTGGTTGAGAACCACTGAACTAGAGGGAGAAATTTTAAGTGGCTAAGAGTAATGAGGTATAAAAGTCATAATTGGTTACAAAAAAACAAAAAGGTAAAACACAACTAATACCTGTAATCCAGTTGGTACCCATGAGCCTCTGTGCCAGATCAGGGCATGGAACAGACAGAAGCATGGACCAAATACCCCTTGGGGTTGGATTAATGTATAGCATTCTAAGAATTCACCTAGGATCCCAGCCCATTAAGTTGAAGGAGGACATCAGAATTTCAGCTTTCAATTAGTTTAAAAATTAGCTCTCTAGACTTCATGGTGACAAGGAATAGTGAGAAAATGTGACTCAAGTGTAGATGATAAGGTCTGCTTGAGTCTGCAGACAGCCTGACACAAATACTTGCTCCATGTATCTCAAGGAGGCATTAAAATAGAAGCCTTCTGTCTAGGAAGCTCTGCCAACAGGAGACTGTGTGCATGCAGGGTGGGCTCTTGCTGCCAGAATGGTTCTGTTACAAGGGACCCACTCACATAAGTGTGGATGGGGACTAAGCCTTCCCTCTGCTACAAGAGAACCCTGGATTGGCTCTCGCTGTGGTTGATGTAAGTCTGGTAAAGCTTGGTAAGTTGGAGTCCTAAAGAATTTTGGGAGCAGAGCTTCTTAGTACTAGACAGATTGTATGGCAAATCACTAAGAATACAGAACTTGGACTTGGCACTGACATAAGCCATGAATGTTTATTCCGGCCCTGTGTGTGTAGCTGTGCTAATGTGACAGACCAACCATCAAGGGCAGTCAATGGCCAGTTCACCTAGTGTAT
This sequence comes from Pelusios castaneus, assembly GCA_007922175.1. Classification (NCBI taxonomy): domain Eukaryota; kingdom Metazoa; phylum Chordata; order Testudines; family Pelomedusidae; genus Pelusios; species Pelusios castaneus. The sequence goes on from ML686112.1 coordinate 1,070,174, forward strand.
ACACATGCGTGTGTGTAATGGTGAATCTAGGACTAACTGATCTGGGTCAACGGACCCCATAAATCAGCACAACATCAAGTGTCTGGGTGAATATTTGGCAATATGTACATCAGCCGATCCCTCTTGTCCCTGCCAAAATTAATGAGAAAAACAAATAATAAATCATCATGATATGCTAAATGAGTGCTATCAAGGCATATTTTGAGACATGCAAATCCTTTGGAAAGGGGCAATATGGAATATCACATGCTAGAGACAGAGACATCCCAATTAACATCTGAAGAGGGACTTTAGAACCAAAGTCAGGTAGCCAACACTCTACCACAAGGGACCATAGATCAGGGACTCAAGAAGGAGAAGAACCAGAGAGTCAGGGTAGCCAAGACTCCGCTACAGGGGACTCAGAAAACAGGCCAAGGACCTAAAAGAAACTAAAAGGAAGGAAGAAAACTGTCTACATCTAGAATTGGTATCTACACCTGCGTCATTTGCAAGTCAGGGTACTGTGTAGGGCCAGCATAGTTAGTGAGGGTTTATGCTTGGCAAATTGAGGCTAACTAAAGAAAGGCATCATGTAGCTTTTTCTTTTTGTCTGTGATATCTGCTTTCCAATAAATAGCTCTGCATTGAAGAGCCTGAATCCTAGTTCTCACTGGTATGTTTACTGGGTGCCCAGCTGTGGGAACGTAAATTGATTGCGGCCTAACACCAGATCACCTGGAGGTGGGGAGCAATGGCTGGGTGAGGCCCAGCCTGCCCACAGAGAGCTGATGGTAGACCCCACTGTAGCTCAGCAGATGGGTTGTATGGCTGTGACTCCTACCACTGTTGGTCCATGTAGCAATAGGGCTGCAGGGCGGGGCCCTATCCATAATATGGGAGTAGGGCCGTAGCATGAGAGTGGAGCTAAAGGACACTTCATACAGAGGGCATCTAGGGCTCCAGACTAGGAAGTCAAAACTGAATTCAGGCAGAGGAGCTGGTTGACAGAGCTGTGTGCAAAGAGTTTGCTGTATCTTCAAGAAGCTGGGGCAGTATCTGCTTCCCAGAGCAGCAGAGGATTCTGGGAGGAAAGGTACCTCTCATGCACAGCACCACGTAGCTCTCTCAAGTGCCTTTCACCAGATAAATTCAAAGCACTTCAGACAAAGGAGTCTGGTTATGTTTAATCATGAGGGCAGGGGTCCCACAGAGAAATGATGTAACTCTGGTCTCCTGAGTTGGAGTACAGTGATCTGGGCACTAGACCACATTGTCTTCCAAGGACACTTCCTTGGTCAATGCTGTATGCACTGCCCTTTAACCTAGACTGTCAGTCTAGTCCTCAAAGAGTTATAGAAATCATGCTAAATCCAATGCATCAAATCCTTTGCTGGGGGGGGGGGGGAATTGTTGTGATCTCTTTTACATTCAGACGTTTTTCACTTAATTGAAAAGTGATAATTCATTTTGCTCAAACGTAAGAAAAAAATCCACCCTTGGTGCTGAGACAAGCATGAAAAAATGTCAGCCTCAAAATAATTTGTTTGGAAAAGAGATGGGGGGTAGAGGAGGAGGAATGGAGGCTGGAACGGAACTGGGAGCGTGACCTTAATAATCAAAAGCACTACTGAGCCCACTGCAATAGAGGATAATTTCACCCTGATTTTTAATGTGTTATTTGTGACTGTTGTAATGACAAGTTATACATAATCCAGCCACACTAGGAGCAAAATACACATTTCTACCTCTGCAAATCAAGTTTTCAAAGACCATGAGTCAGGGCTCCCCAAACCATCATGAGACAAATTTAAAATCCATTCGATTTTTAAAGTAAAATAGGTGGTGGATTATCTTTATTTTCCTTTGGTTCGTGCCTCTGAGCTTTTTTTCTGCCATCATGAGAGCTACAGACTTAGCTTTCGTTCAAAAAAGTAAGATTCTCATGTAATAATGTGATCCCCACAGCTGGGGCTTTAAGAAAAAAAACAAACACCACAGAGCTCATGATAAAAAAAATATCACAAGAGTCGGCAGCGGTACTTGTTTCTATGATGCAAAACACACACACATACACACACACACACACACACGCACAAAGAAACCCCCCAAAACAAAAAAGCCCAAGCCCCTAGAAACCAAAATAACCCTCTACCACTGACATTTTGCTTTAAAATGCATTAGTGCTCACACCAGAGCATTGGGGGTAGTATAAAAATACTTCGACAGGCAGGCTTCAGGGGAGTTACAGGAATGGAATAAATCAAGTAGCAGCAGCAATACCACATATGTTGCAGCACAGTGCCATTAAGGCCACATCTACACTACCACTTATGTCAGTATAAATTATGTCATACAGGCGTGCAACCCACCTCCGCTGAGCAACTTACCTCAGGTATGAACTCCTCACCCTCAAGGGACATCATAAATTACACTAAAAGAAGTGCTGGTGTGGACAGCGCTAGGCTGGTAGGAGAGTATCTCCCAGTGATGTGGCTACTGCCACTTGTGGAGGTTATTTTATAGGTCATGCGAGAGCTCTCTCCTGCCAGCATAGAGTGACTACACGAGTGATCTTACAGTGGCACAGCTGTTTCAACATAGTTGGGCTGCTGAAAGTTCTTCTATATAGACATAGCCTAGTAGACATGATACACTGATCGGTGAAATATAAGGCACGGAAGAGCCATAGCACTTGATCTGTAATATAGCTCCTTTGAAAAACCAGAAAGGGACAAACCTTTCCCCTGACTAAAAGCTTGATCCAAAGTTAGCTTAACTCAGACTCACTGGCTATGTCTACACTCACAAAGTTAGGTCGACTTTCTTAAGGCGACTTTGTAAAGTAGACTTTAAATGGACCTTATTAAGTCGACTTAGTTTACACAAGATTCTTGAGTCGACTTAAAGGTGCTCCTATTAAGTCGACTTAGAGAGTCTACACTAGACACTCTAAGTTGACTTGATAGGTGGAGGAAGAGCCAGCCTTGCAGGGCTGGATCTCCCCAGACCAGGAAGCCGCTGGCAGCTTGTACCAGTAAGAGCCAGCTGGCTCTCCCCGGGACAAGAAGCTGGGTGGCTCGTCGCCGGGACGAGCCACCCACCTCCCGGGCTCTTCAGCCAGGGTTCCAGCGGGGGATCCCCTCCCCCCGGAACCCTGGCTGGGGAGCCCTTCTCCCTGGGACCATGACTCCCCTGGCAGGGAAGCCACAGGTCTGAGGAGAAGGGAGCAGAGGCTCCCAAGGGGACAACAGAGCCACAGTGGCTCCCTCCTGCCAGGGAGCCATGCAGGGCTCCTTTGTCCCCCCTGCTCTAAGTCGACCAAGTCGACTTAGGGCATCTACACTGGCTAAGTCGACTTAATAAAGTCAATTTAGACACTAGTTCAAATTAAAACGAGGTGTTATTAATTCGAACTAGTTTTTCCTTAATTCAACTTAAGGAGCATCTTAAGTCGAATTAAGGAAAGCCCAGTGTAGACATGGAGTAAATTAAGTCAATTTAAGCCTGCTTAAGTCGACTTAATTTATAAGTGTAGATGCACCCATTGGGACTTCAGTGGGCACATCCGTGAGGGCTCAATCCAATGCCAACACCCCAACACTCTGTAGTTCCCATGGGGATTAGCTGCTATTGTTATGTTAGGGTGCTCAGTGCGGCTGGAGAGAACAGAGGGTCACATTCATACAGCTGAGCAGAGTAATGGATTGTGCGCTATTCAATTCTTTTTGTGTTTAAATAGATCAGTAAAAAGTTAATAACTTTCCTTGAGAGGAGTGTGGAGAATGAATTCACTCTCTTTTTGCATCAGCAATTGCCATCATGTGCTTTGTAAGCTGGAGTATCCCGAAACATCTCAATAAAATAAAAGGATATTGTTACTTTTATTAGCAATGACAGCTGGTTGAAAGTTCTCTGATGGGATGCCATTTCTGTAGGCTGCTTTTCCATGGCATTGCTTTGTGCCCTTTTGGTGTTATTGGAAATAAGCATTTATAATTTTTTGGTTTCAAAACTTTTGGTTTCAAATGTTCTCATTGTTTATTACAAATTTTAAAAACCATTGAAAGAATGGAATGCTTCAATTGTATCAAAGTAGAACATTTGGATTGACTTGAAATATTTTTGAAAGTTTTATTTCATATGAAATTCAATTTCTTTGTGGGGTTTTGGTTCTAATTTAAAATGAAAACAAATTCTTTAAGTGTCAGAATTTCTATTGGGACATGAATTCTAAACTTCGACCTGCTTCAATAGTAACTTTTAGAAAGCAGGTAAAATTCCTGATCAACAACCTTTTTCTTCAAGATGGCATTTTCTCAAAACTGGGACAGAAATCCTCTTTCTTCTATCTTTATACTGACTCCAACACAATGGGCTGATTCTGATTTGTGCCCATAGACACTATGGCTATGTCTACACTGGCAAGTTAGTTCGAATTAAGGAAGCTTAATTTGAACTAATTTAAGCCTTGGCTACATAAGGCTTTCATTAGTTCAAATTAAGGGCTTCCTTAATTCGAATTAATAAATTTGCTTATACTTTTCCAACTAACAGTTAATTCGAACTAGTTAGTTCGAATTAACCCAAAGTGGCCATGTTAGTTCAAACTAATGCTTAGTTCGAACTAACTGGCACATTGACCTTAATGCAACTGACTAATTTAAACAAAGCAAGTGCCATATATGGCACTTGCTTAGTTCGAACTAAAATTTGCTAGTTTGAATTCAGTTAATTCGAACTAACTAAAATTAGTTTGAATTAGTTAGTTCGAATTAACTAATTCTAACTAACTTTAGTAAGTGTAGATATAGCCTATTACAGGAATAATAATTTGTGGGGTTGACATTACACATCTCATTTTCATATAGGAGATCTGTGCAGCTGAATAAGTAATGGGCTTTTTGTAGACCAGCAGCATCACAGTTCAGTACAAAGTCACTTGTATTCCCCTTCCATGATTCAGCAACTTTTAGCTTCTGGGCTCCTCGGGTATCATCTCTCTTTCTCTAGGCTGCATGATTCCCTGCCTACACAGGGAAATCAAACTCTAATCTCCCAGGTTCCAGACTATTACCATTACTCTCTAAATCATCCTTACTCATGTTATAAATGCACAGAAAATTCTATCCTCAAAGATAAGCTGTTGTAGCTTTGGGGAGGATAAGCAAACTAAAGAAATGTTATCTTGACAAAATTACTATAGATGGCTGCACAACTGGCTGAAAGACTGTAGTCAATGGTTGGCAATGGTTCACTGTCATACTGGAAATTGTATCTGGTGGGATTCTACTAAGGTGTGTCCAAGGTATGGTACTGTTCAGTATTTTCATTGGTGACTTGGTTAATGAAGTGGAGACTATGCGTATAAAATTTAAAGATGTCACCAAGTGGGCGAGACAGGACTTTGCAGGACAGGATTAGAATTCAGTAGGAACTTAACAAATTGGAGAATTGTTGGAAACCAACAAGATGAAATTCAATAAAGACAAGTGTAAAGTATTTCACTTAAGGAAAAAAAACCCAAACTACAGATTTCAGCTGAAGAGGACCTGGGTGTTATAGTGGATCACAGACTGAATATGAATCAACAAAGCAATGCAGCTGTAAAAAAAGGGGGGGTGGTCTAATATTCTGAAATATGTTAACAGGAGTACCATAGGCAAGACATAGGAGGTAATTGTCCCACTGTTTGACACTGGTGAGGCCCCAGCTGGAATTCTGTGTCCAGTTATGGGCACCCCAATTTAGGAAATATATGGATAATTTGAAAGAGTCCAGAGTTGAGCAACAAAAATTATCAGAGGTTAAAAAGCAAAGGTTAAAAAATAGAGCATGTTTAGTCCTTTAAAAAAAAAGAGTGAGGCTGGGAAACCTGATAATAGCCTTCGAACATGTTAAGAGTCCATGTCCACTGAAGGCAGGACAAATAGTAATGGATTAATGTGCAGCAAGGGAGATTTAGGTTAGACAGTTTTGTCTAATGTCTAACTGTAAGGTTATTTAAGCTCTACAACGAAAGCCCAATAGTGGTGGTGAAATGCCCATCACAGGAAGGTTTTAAGAAGAGGTTGGAGACACACCTGTCTGGGATGATCTTGGTTCACTTGGTCCAGCCTCAATACAGGAAGTTGATTTTATGACTTCTCAAGAAGTCCTTTCCAGCCCAACATTTCTCTGGTTCCGTACTATATCCTTCATTCCTAGTAAAGTGCAAACTTCAACTCAGGCCTTAATACAGCTATGCAACAAGTACCTCTAAAATTGATTGAGGCAGCACCTAGAGGCCTCAATCAGTCAAAAAATAAATAAATAAATATAGCAACATGACTGTCTATGGTCCTGAATTCTCTCTGGGTTCCCTTGTCTCTTGTGCATGTGCTGAACATTGCTAATTTTTATTTTGCATAATCTGCAACCTTAATAATTCACACCAAAAAAAAAAAAAAAAATTCCTGTTGGGATCACTCCTCTTCTCAGCAAGATTTACTATCAGAATTCTTTAGTGATCTGTTTGGGTACTTGTGTATTTTTTTAAACTTACCCAAGATATATTATGTTACATTTGCCAGTAGTGCGCCACAAAGTATTGTCGTAAATAACTTAAATGACAATTGTCAAAACAAATAGGTGAAGAACATTTTGTGATGTACTGTCCTTGTTTGTGTGTATGCACTGGTTCGCTTGCTTGCTAATTTGCAGGTGCTAGTCACTGGCAGAAGGTTTCCTGGCCATTAATGTGAATTAGTAAGGTCCTACAGTATGTTATATTGTTGAAGTTTGCCATATCCTTGACAAATAGAATAAAACTGAATTTTTTTATATCATACTTCTATGCAAATCCTGGGCAGCTGTCCAAGCATGTAAGGAATAGCTAACAGAGTAATTTCAGGCCATGCAAACTAAATTAAAAAACTGTTTTGGTCAGCAGTCCCAGCCACTACTGAGGTAAATCAATTTACCACAGCTATGAACTGCTATTTAAGGCTGAGGCCTTCAGCAGATTAATTGAGGAAGTGTGTTAAAGGTTATAAAGGTCAGAGTCACCTTAAATTCATGAAAGTTGTCCCCCCCCCCCCCAGTACGACATTAGAGTAATATTCCATAGCTCATGCAAGCCTCTTTATTAAGCCAGGGTCTGCCCACATCTTGGGGTTTAAACTGGTATGAAGGTCCTGGCTCTGGCCTGGTTTACACTTACCATGAAAATCGACGGCAGATGATGGGAGATACACAAGCTATATCAACTTCCTAAATGCTAATCAGTGCAGTGTCCCCACTACACTGAGATTATGAGAAATGCCCTCCAGTTGATGTATCATTACTCTTTCTGGAGGTAAATGTATCAAGTCGATTTCCAGATTCATGGAGTGGGTCTCCACTGCTGCTCAACCAAATCAAAAGAATCAAAGCAACACATTTCCTGCCGTCAGTAAAGATGTACCCTCGTACTCTGAATTACTTTAAGCTTCTCTTCTGCTCTAACAAAATTTTTGAAAGGTGAAATGTCACAGAGGAGAAAAGGACATGAAGGAAAATACTCAGGCATTCCATTTTGGGAGCTTCAGTCAAGATGGTGCCTTAAATCGAGGGGGCTAGTGCCAAACCAATATCCTCCCACACCACCAATCTAACTGTCAATTAGTTTGCTGCAACCAAAATTTGTCTTTGTTCATGAAGCACAGGAGAGTTCATGCCTATAGACTAGTCATGGCTGAGTATGGATTCGTCCTAAACTGGCTTTAGCGAATAATCCACTGTTGTGGCTGAGTTCTTCGGCCAATAACAACTAGATTCTAATACCGTGCTCTTCAAAGGCAGGCTCCCATTGACCTGGCTCTCATAGGGTGCATCTACACTTGTAACTTAAGTCGACTTAAGCTTGCTTAAGTCGACTTAATTTACTCTGTGTCTACACTACATTTTCCTTAAGTCGACTTAAGCAGCTGCTTAAGTCGACTTAAGGAAAAATTAAGTCAACTTTCTAAAACCTCCTTTTAAGTCGACTTTCTGCTTAAGTCAACTTTCTAAAGTTGACTTAAGCCAGTGTAGACATGGAGTACCCCTAAGTCGACTCTAAGTCGACTTAGGGGCCTCCAGGGCTTCCCCACTGCCCTCCCTGCCAGGGTGGCTGGCACAGGGAGAGCCTGGCATGCCCCCCCAAAGGGCAGGGCAGAGCCCTGCCCACCCTGACCCTATGCACTGCCAGGGTCCCTGTCCCCCTTTGCCAAGGTACAATGGGGCAAAGGCTGAGCCCCCTGGCACTTGGCAAGGGGTGCCCCCCCTGCCACCGTGGACCTGTCCCAGGTGCACCTAGTCCCTAGAAATTGAACTAGGCGTCCAGTGTGGATGCTCTAGGTCAATTTTGTAGGGTCCCCTCAAAGTTGACTTAAAATTTAAGTGTGGACATGCTAAGTTGACTTAAATTAAGAAGTGTAGACATAGCCATAAACTAGCAGCATGTTAAGCTGACTTGGAAGGCAGGGGATGACACTTTGGAAGTAATGGGTGTGCCTTGCATTGGGGGGGAAACCATTTAAAAAAAACCAAAGCCACCACATTTAGCTCACTTTGCCACAGGCAAAAAAAATGCACTCTCAAATATTTTAGTGAACTTCACAGCTATCATTATTTGCAGACTGGAGTCAACCTACCACTGTACTGCCTATCAAAGATGGGGGAGAAGAGGTTTTGGGGCAGGGGGAATATCACACGGAACTTTTAACTCATTCTCTCCCACTCCCTCCATTCCCCCTTTAGTCCATCACTGAATCCTTTTCTAGTTTAAGCCAAACGAGTTTGGGTCTATAAAAGTATTTCAGTGAGAAACCTCAAAAGATAACTTTTTTTTTTTTTTTGCCAGAGTGTTGGGGAAGGAGATGCCATTTCTTCTTTTTGCCTCCACCTCCTCTCTTACCCAGGTACAAAATTCCTTCCAGGGAAGCCTGAGGTTGAATACTTTCAGGGCCAAAAAGATATCTTTCCCCATTTGCACACCTATGATGCTCAATACACTTTAACCAATCAAGCAACAGGAAAGGAAAAAAGGCCCTCTGATGAGTCTTGGGATCCAGGAGACAAGCCCACAGCTCTACTGTCTGACTAGGGTGGCCATGGGCAAACCATTTTGGGCAAGTTTTTTAGAGCTATTTAAGTGCTAGAAGGATCTTTGGGGACTACCTAAACAAGCTCATCTGTATTTTAAAATGTTTACCATTGGTCTTGCTGTGCCTCAGTTTCCTTTTTCTATCTTAGTCTATTTAAATTCTTCAAGTCAGATGCAATTTCTTAATGTGCTTGTACTACACCTACCTGAGTGGGGGCCTGATTTTGCTTAGAGCCTGTGTGCTACTATGAACCATATTATTAATACATTTGCAGGTGAGAAGAACGAATCTGTGCTCTTTATCTTCTGCATAGCAAGATTCAATTTGAAAAAGCAGCCATATATCTTTGGCAGTCAATACACAATGGAGCAAATGGTATCTTCCCCTGAAATATGCTCACCCAAGAAAACGAGATCGATCTGACAGGTAATTTCTAATCAAGAAGAGAAGCTGGGCAAGGCATTGCTTCAAAAGCCAGCAGATAGCATTTTATTTAATTCATATACCAGTGAATTGTCAGCACTTATTTTAGCCTCTGTGTAGTGCAGCTTTCAGCACTATTGATCATGAAATTTTAATATAATGCTTGGAAACCTATGCTAGTATTTCAAGAACAGCATCAGATTGATTTAGGTCTTAGCTGCTCCGCTGGGGCTAGTCCTTATGGTCTAGTGTATTCCCCCTCCCACTTCAATCCAGCAGGCTACTACACAGGGAGATGTTACAGGCTTGAGTTTATTCAGAATCTACAGGCCATGGTGCCCTTTATGCTATTATCCATAACAAAATGTCAGCAGCTCTCAGTTGCTCTATAGATTTATTTTGCTTTTACCTCTTTTGATGCTGTTACCCTGGGCTTCAGATTCCTCCCGTTCCACTTGACATTGAAAACCAGATGTAATCAAGTCTCCCACAATGAAATGCACCCAAACTTGAAATTATGATACGTAACCATCTAACTAGGTACATAATTAACAGCCATTTCCATCTGCTCTTGACAAACAACTTTTTGATCATATCTCAGCTTCAAGATTAATTTGGACCATGACTGGGGCCTGTTGAATTATATCACATTCCCATCCCCCTCCCCTATCTCAGGAACGCAGCCTGTCTTTGCTTGTGTTTGTCTAATAATAAAATTGAAATCCTGGTTTGCACATTGATTTCTCTCCTCCTCCCCCCAAACAACTTGATTACTGCAATTCCCTCTCAGCTGGCCTCTCTTCAGCTACTATATCAAATTGCAGTATGTGCAAAGATAGGGCTGCTAAATGCCTGACCTACATCAAATCAGCGGGAGAAGCCAGCCTTGCTCTGGTTTCACTCAGTTGGCTCCATGTCAAATTTTGCATTTAGTTTGAGATTACTAACACACGCTATTAGAGTCTGCTTCAAAAGCCACTGAAATCAGTGGAAAGACTTCAGATCAGGTCTTTAAAAGCTTCACTTAGGTTTTGATCTTTCCTAGTTGACAAGTCTATACACTACTTAACCCCTCACTCCCAGTCCCCCTTACCAGGTCCTGTCTGACCGAGAGCAGCACTGAAACCGTAGTAGCACAGAGGCCTTGTTCAAAATTGGACTGAACTAGCCCAGGAAATAGGTTCCCAGGTGCCCTCGTTGCTGCTTTCAGTACAGGACCAAACAGAGTTTTTGAAATCACAACACTCAGACCCCCGGCGAGACTTATTTGTGTGTGCTATGTTTCTAAAGGGGCGATGTCTCAAAAGTACTCAAGGTTTTAAAGGTAGAGATCTTTGAACTGTGGGGCACACTCCCACTAAGGGGGCATGGAGGAATGTTCATGGGGGGTGCAGCCAGGCTTGGGGCCAGCTCCCATGTGGGGGCATGGAGGAAGTGCCACCCAACCCTGCTCTGGACTCGGTCTTTCTGCCCCAACTCCTAGCTCAGCCTCTCCCTTGGCTCCTGGCACAGCCTAAGCCCCTGGTCACAGCACCCAGCCATGGTCTGGACACGTGGTCTCAGGCTTCAGTCTCAGCTCCCAGCCTTGGGCCCTGACCACAAGCTGCCAACTATGACCCCACTCACTGCTGCAGCTCCTGACCCCAGTTGTGAGGGTAGGGGAACATACACTAGGATAAGGGGAGCACAAGATAAAAAGTTTGAGTACCGCTGAAGGAATACATGGCATTTTGAAAGTCAATGGTTCTTATGCTACTAAATCATGGGTGCTTTTGAATATCTCCCCAAAAATCTGTTTTGTAAACAGGTGAATATTTAAAAAGAAAACAACACCGATGATGATTTTTTTTTAAAAAAAAGATATCAAGTCCCAGTCAGATGCAAATGATCGTTGAAGAATGCAATACAAGAGCAAGCCTGCAGCTCTCAGGCTATTTTCCAGACAAGAAAGGAAGGTAGAGAGCAGCATAAATCCAAAAGAAGGGCGGGGGGGCGGCGGAAATGACTCACGAGAAGTATGTGCTAGTAACCTCTCCTCTCTACGTATTTCAGGTGCTGGGTTTATGGACTGGTGTTATACTTGTTTTTTAGATAGCTGTTATGTGTTGGTAGATATTAGTGCATGCATCATTAGATAGCTTTTATATGGATCTAAGTGTTGACTTGTTTTCCTTAGGAGGGAAGTTGTTGAGACGTGCTTGTAGAAGGTTGTGATTTTAGAGACACTCCCTAGCATGGGTCAGTGTTGTGTGAATTGGGAGATGGGCCATACAGGTGATCTAACATGGCTGCTCCGAGCTGCACACCTGGGAATCACTCTTGTCTGTGTTATTAAAGTTCTATTCCTCACTCATTCAATGGAGTGGTCATTAATGAGCCCTCAAGATCATTACATGTGTCAGAAGATGGTGAATGAACTTAGAAACTAAAAAGACTTGTAGGAAAACTCTGTGACTGAAAACAGACAAACACTGGGAAGTTCTAAAAACAAAGGAAGACTTCAGCAAATAAGTGCAAGTTCTAAAAATGGATGGGTTACAGGCTCCTTTCCTTCTCCAAATGTCTGGTAATGTTGCAGAAAACTGGATAAAATTTAAGCAGCAATTTTTGTTATATTTGTCTGCCATTGGAGTGCAGAACAAAGATAAACCAAAAATCATCTATATTTTTACATGTTGTTGGAGAGGAGGCACTGGATGTTTATAATAACTCAATTTCAAGATGGTGAAAACATGAATTTAAATATAATACTGATTAAATCTGAGGAATACTGCATGACAAAAACAAATGTGACTTTTGAGAGGCATAGATTTTTTACATGCATGCAAAAAGCAGATAACACCATAGAGCAGTATGTCACAGTATTAAGGAAACTCAGTAAAAGCTGTAACTTTGGTGGCTTGGCAGAGTCTCTGATGAAAGACAGATTCATTTGTGGCATTATAGATGATGTTTTAAGAGAGACTACTCAGATCAGAGGAGATCTCTTTGAATGAAGCTCTCCAAACCTGTAGGGCCACTGAAATGGTAAAAACACAAGTAAAAGAATTGACTTCACCAGTAGGGTTAGTTCATGCACTCAGACAAACAGCATATAGCCAAGAGTGGCTCAAATAACAACGTGGAACCAACCCCTGCTATCAGGAAGACTGAGTCCAGAGTCCTGTGGCAAGTGTGGATCAAGACATGATCCCAAACAGTGTCTTGCCTATGGGAAACTCTGTCATCAAAATCATTACACAGAGCTTCTCCAGAGAAAGAGATCACTAATTCTTCCCTGTCCTGGCTCCTTGGCTTAGGCCTTGCCCTGAAGTTTTCCCAGCTGGGTCTGATCACAAATCATGTCTGAGGCGCTCTCCAGGTGCAGTTAGATAGGCTGACTGAGTGCTCAGGCTGCTGTTAACCCCTTAGTCACCAGCATGGGGTTTACATGCCATCACTGTTATTCAGTGAATTAGATAAATATACTGAACATTACAGCTGGGGAGCAAAATGCTAATGGAACATTTTTTTTGGTTGGATTTTGTCAATTTACTGAAATAAAAATATTTCTCTGGGGCTGATCAATTCCAGCAAAGCTCTTCTGCAACCCACTGGAAATCTCTCTGATTTACTGTTCTAGCTCCTGCAGTCGGATGGCCTCTGAGTTAGAGATCCTGGGATCTTCAGACTCCATAGCATGGGGGCCTCCTGCCAGGCTGGCCTGGATCCAGGGCTCCTTTCCATTTTGCAGGAAGTTTTGGAATGTTTAGCTTTCATTTCAAATGGGGACAAAACCAACTTTTGAAAGGCTCTGTGAAACAGACTCACCGTGATGTCCTCGGGGCATTGCAGCTACTAAAAGGCATTCATTCGCTGGTCTCAGGACCAAAAGGGACCATGTTCGTTATTTAGTCTGACTTCCTGCATAGCCCGGGCCAGAAAATTTCACTCAGCAATTCCTGCATCACACTCAATAATATCTTGGACTTGAGCTAAGTCTTCAAAACTATCCCATCAGTAACAGGTGCCTTACTTTAAAACAAATCCAAGTTGGCCAAAGATCCACAAAGGGACTGAGTTTAGGTGCCTACGTCCTTTTGTGGATCTGGGTTTAGACACTTGTCTGCATCTTTAGGTATCTAAATACTTTCAAAGGGCTGGCTCTAACTTCCATTGTCTCTGTTAACCTTAATGAATAGACGGAACCTGTACACTATTTGAAGAAAGTGATGTAAGAATGTGTTTGAAGGCAGAAATGGACTTGTAAGTCGTTGGTAAAACTTAACCATCTTTTCTGTAAAGAAGCTCCACCAGAAATGTCTTTCCACTTACAGAAATGCACATAATCGTTAAAGCAAAAATGTGGAATTAAAGTATCTCAAAGATTCTCAGGTGAGTAAACCAGCATCGCTAATGACTTTTTAATATCCTTTTATGCCTTTAGGAAGTCTGCTAGCATATAAGCATTATTATTTTGTTTTCAAGTTCTATTAATACATTTGTTTTTCTCTTCATTTCACAAGTCCCTCCAGAGCAGCTACCCAGATGAGCTTATTTTGTATTTGTTGAAACATATCTAAGTAAATCATAGATATGTCTACTGGCTTAGTAATAGGGTTGAAAGTCAGTGAAGATAATAGGCGAGGCAGTTTTATTCTTGCTAACCTGCTCTTTTTATGACTCAGAAGATATTGTGTGATCATTGAGTTAATTTTCCCTCAAAAAACCCTCCTCAAAATGAAATTAAGCTACAGGGAATTTGTGTGAAATAAAAATAAAAGCACAGTAATATGTTCATTTTAAGTAACTATTTCTGCCTGTAACTGTGCAGAGTAAATTACTTCATTCTTTTCATTCTTACAGTTGAACATTAGAAGACTATTACAGCTCTAGCTGGAAGAGTTCAGTGTTGTTTTTTCAAAAAAATGTGACTATGTCTATGCTTTGACACATAGTCACCACCAAATATAGGAGCTTATATTTTTATCTTTAAATTCACCTTTATTTTTATTCTAAAAAACATTGTTGGAGACACCAGACAAAACTTGTGCCAAGGAAAAAAATCTGTGCTGATACAGAACAGTGAATGCATGGATAGAATTAGATGAAGATTACCCATTGAACTCAGACCCATAAACTTGACTAGATGTGTCAGCAGATGATTGGTCAGTATTATCTTATATGCAAATAGATTTATTTCATATGACAATCCCTGCATCATCGGACATGACAGATCAGCTAAAATGCCACACCTTCAAGGATGGATTTCAGGTACTGTGCCATGTAATGTCACCAAAGAACTGTGATCAAATGGGAAATACAGTCCAGGAAGTTATACTCTGGAATCAGTCAAACAAACAAGGAGTCCTGTGGCACTTTTAAAGACTAACAAATTTATTTATTGAATGAGTTTTTCGTGGTAGAAAATCCCACTTCATCAGACGCTTTGAAGATGGGGAACTTACAGAATGGGAGGAAATTAAATGCAGGGAAATATATGACACAGGATCAGGTCAGGCTGTCAAGTTGTTTCATGAAGTTGATGGATTTCCATTTCAAACGACTGTTATCAGTGGTTAAATTCAGTCTTTTAAAGTGTTTCTATTCTATTCAATCAGTACAAAGATAAAGCTGCTAGCATGGCATGGAAAATGGTTTCCCATGCCATGAACATTTCCAATTTTTTTCCTCTGCCCCATCTGAAAAGTTGTCACAAACCAGAAGTTTCAGAGTGGGTCAATTGGGATGCAGCGTCTGATGAGAGTCCCCCGCTAGTTCATTCTCTGGCTGCAGGGCCATCACTGCTCCTTCCGCACAGGTTTTGTGCTGTCTGGTGGCTCCTGCAAGGAGTGACCCATCTTCCTAGGCTGTCTTTTAAAGGCTTTCCACCCTCTCCTGCCCCAATGGTCAAGAAAGGAACCCGAGTCTGATTTCCCTGCTCCTGCTGACCTAGTGCCCTCTGGAGGCAGAAGGTGAAAAAGCAGTGCATCTGCAGCACAACCAATTCAGCCCCCTGCCACCCATTAATTATCACTGCATCAAGGACTAAATCTTGCTTTTTCTGCTCATGTGACAGCTCAGTTCAGACACAGTGATTGTCAATGGCTCTCTTTGGCATGTGATATTTCTGGCTTTGGATTTGAATCCTAACATCCCAGCACAGCCAGGCACAGCACCCAAATGCATTCCTTTTCTGTAAGCTTGTGCTGACAGCAGATGGAAACATTCCTGTCAGAGGATTTCAAAAGCAGCATGGCCCTGCTTCTCTATTGATTAGCCATTTATGGCTTGTGGAAAGTGGGTGTTAAATGTTATTCAAGTAGAAGAGTGTTGCTTTACATGCTCTTGGCATTCATCTTGCCCGTTTGTAAATAATTCCACAAGGTCCAAATCAAGAAAGAATCTGACTCATTTTATTCCAGTTGTCCTAGGTGGGACCTGCCTGTGCTGAGGATAGCCCATCCGCCAATGCCAAGGTCAGGGCAGACTCCAAAAAGGAGAGCAGATCCTCACAAACCAGTGGCCAACCTTGCAGTTAGATTCCTTAACCAGGCACAAACAGTATGTATGATTCCCCACACTGGTTAACGAGAAGTTAAAACAAAAGTACAACACAGCCCCTTTTATCGCATTTCAGGCTATGTACACACGATCACTTTATTGCGTGTAAGGCTCCTTACCACGCAATAAAGCCAGTAGTGTACACACGATCAATTTCCCTGTTGCGCGGCAACACCCTCTTGCCGTGCAACAGTTAAACCACTTAAAACGAGAGTGGTAGCATTATCGCGGAACAGCTGTTCCGCGGAAGTGCTCCTGTGTACTCATTTTACGCAATAGACAGTCTCTGGAAATGTCCCAGAGTGCCAATCGAGGCCACTCTGGGACATTGGAGCTGTCAAATATGTCAATTTCACTGCTCTAGCAGAGCAGTGAAATTGAGTATTATGGGAGCTGCCCGGTTTGGCGGCTCCCCTGGACTGAGCTAGGGGGCTGGCCCGAACCGGCTGCCCATGCCCCCTAGCTCAGCCCCGGCGCTTCGGGTGGCAGCAGGGGCAGGCCCCGCAACTCCCGCTGCCACCCGAAGCCCTGCAGCCCCCTAGCTCAGCTCCCAGGCTTCGGGTGGTGGCA